>VZRO01004942.1:0-50226 GCA_013397915.1 Daphoenositta chrysoptera | reverse complement strand
TTGTGGTCAGTGGCCTTATATGGGATTATTTACACCTTCCCATAATAGGTAATATCTAGGGAATACTCCAGGTGACTGGGTGAGATCCTGGGATTTGATCTTCCTGTTTCTATGAGGTTCTATCCTGTTTGTGCACTGGTATTTAGGTACCCTGAGCTGTGCAATGAACGTCTTTGCACTTCTCCATCCTGCATGCAAAGTCCCTGCCCGGCGGGAATGCTGCAGGGATTCCAGCTGGAGTGGGACCAGAGCTCACGGGCTCACCCTGCTGCCACGGCCAGGAGGGAGCTCAGCCCCCTCCGACCTGAGCTCTGCTGTGCTCCTGAGCATCACCAGCAGATACAAAGCTGTGTGGGTGGGCAGTGTGGCTCGGGAGAAAGGCACTGGGATGCTCTGCAGGAGACCTGCCTTTTGTTCATGGCTCCCAGCTGGTCTCCTGGGGTACCAGGACAAAACTCCTTTTTCTTTCTTTGTACCTCAGTTTGTTATCCACCAAATGACATTGGTTTCTTTTGTAAAACCCAAGGCTGAAGAGTGATATTCCTGTTTACTACTGTATGAAATTCACCATTGTTAGCTTATTCAATGTCATTTTTCCCATGATTTAAAAAATACCCTTAGTGGTTGCATTTATTTTCTTCAAACCTTTAGAGCTGTGAAGCCTTTTCAGTTTCTCTGACAGCTATTTAAATCCAGCTTTTTTTCAGTTGCTGGTATATACTTCCAAAGCAGAATAATGTTGGCATGCTAAGTTAAATAGTTATTGGATGCTCAATATCTTTGCACTTGCAAGTTCTCCAATAGAACTCCTCTAAACTCCAAAATGAGTTTTTCTCGGTCCATTTATGACTAATCACATTAATCCTCTTCTCTGGGTCTGATGCTGATAATGCAGCATTTCTGTGCTCTCCATGAGACACAGATTTTCAGAGCAGCAGAGAATGGAATGGATAATAATGCTCCCAAGCATTCAGCCCCCTGTTGTACCTCTGCCAGCAGAAATTCCAGGGTTGCTGCAATTTGCATGGACTGTGAGGTTTGCAGAGTTGAAAGGACTGGAAATCCTGCAGCAAAAGCAGAAACAGCTTTTCCCAAACATTTGTTCCCCTGCCTGGTGGCTGGACACAGCTGTCCAGGGCATTCAGTGGGCAGGAGTGCCCAGGGCTGGCTCAAGGCTCCTCTGCAGGCAGAACCAAAGGAGAGGTGAGACCATGGCTGGGTTTCCTGGGCACAGGAAGAGGAGAAGGGCTGTGAGCAGGGAGGAGAAGACAGTAAGTGTTGTGGGGGGCTGCTATGACACTTCTTTTATTGCTGGTGCAGCTCAGAGCTGGTCTCTGCAGTGGTTCATAGCTGAGAATTTGCAAAGCAGGGACTGGACTCCATGTCCTGATTGAAAAAAATATTTCATTGGCACTGGGTGCTTGCCCTGCCAGCTGGGGAGGACCAGGCAGGGCATTTTCCTGCCCAAACCCCAGTTTGTTTATCTACCTGCACGTGAGTCAGGAAGCCTCACTATCAGCAGGTGTTAAAGCTTTGCTGGACCAGAGCTAATGTAAAGCTCCAAGTGCTTCCCAACAAAAAGGGAACAGAAGCGTTTAGTCCAGACACCCATTAGCACTGCCACCATTTGTCAAGAACATCTTGCAGCTCTCTCTGCTCCATGCTTTGCTCCGTGCACGTTTGATATTCATGTTTCCACACACTTCATTTGTTCTGTGGTCAAACCTCTCCCAAGGTTCAGGGCCTTGGCTATGGGCAGTCAATTCTTTGGGTTGTCTTCTCCTGCCGGGACATGAAGATGTATGCTTGATCTAGTCAAGTACTAATCAAGGCTTGAATGACTCCCAGTCTCCCTCCTGTTCATTTTGAGTTGGGAATATATCAACCCCAGAGCCAAACGGTGTTTCTCAGCAGTGTGTCACAATGATTGGTTGCATGGGTGTCACAATTCTGCAAGAAATACAGTAAGTTCCGTTCTATTGTCAGGAGTGCTGCCTCGTGGGGAGGCATTTGTAACTAAAACTGTTGCTCATTTGCAGAATCTGTAAGAAGAATGAAACCTTGACTGGAAATACGCTGGAAAGCTGTCGTAATAAATTTGACATAATATGCATGACATGGATGGATAGATCATTGTTTGCCAGACCTGGCAAATAAAACTGGTGTTGTGGAGTCAGAATTACAGGGGGAGAGAAACATTGTTCTACAAGGCATGTTTCAGAGAGGAACCAGCTCTGAAACAGCTATATATTTTACTTGTGCTTAAATTGAATAATAAAAAAGGCTTGCTCAGAAATCTTACTGTGCCTGGGAACACACATTGCTTTTTTTGTTCTTGTGAACTTCTAAGAAAGTTTCCTACTCATAAATAGAAGCACCTGCATATCTGTTATTTCTTTTTAATGTTATTAAAAGATATTTAAGAAGGAGTGAGATACCTAAGAAAGAAAGCAGAGAAACAGCTGGGTAGTGTCGTACCAGGGAGAGTTTTAGGACAAGCATTTTAAATTTCACTTGAGATATCGTGCTCACATTCTGGGTGCTCTTGCAAGTTCCCTGTATGTCTTTGGCAAATTACTCACTCTCTTTGGCCTGTGTTTTCAAAAGTCATCTCCAGGTTTGATGTGTGCATTTCCAGCTCCAGGAGGACCTGTGTGAAATATATAAACTGTATGCAACAATTCCACTTTGGAGTTTCGTACCCTACCATTTATCTGTCTGCGTCTTTCAAACCAGGATTATGTCTTATTATGTGCACATGTAATTTCTAGCCCAAACTAAATCTGAACAGTTGGATGATATATAGCATTTACAAGTATACAAGCTCTCAGTAAAATACTGCAGCAATGAGTAAAAGGCATGAATTTGAATAGCCGGGAATTGCAGCTTGCAAAAACAGGCTACAATTTCGGATTTTATAGCACAAAATAGTGATTTTCTGTTCTGAGATTTTAGCAGAACATCCCTGGAATGCAGTACCCCTTCTGGCATGTTCAGGGCTTGATTCTGAAGTGTGCTGTGGTATATACACTTTGCTTTAAAAAGCAGCTGTGGGTCCATCCCAGCCACGTCCAGATTCCATCCATGACTTCCAGATATGAGACTTAGGGCAGCAGTTTTCCAAAGTTCTTAAGTGAACTAGGCTTCAAAGACATTTTTCAGCTGTCTGTGTCTTTTCTGGGAACAATTGCATTTACAAGGGTGAGGGCTTTCAGCAGGCAGCTCTACCAGGGACAGCTGGAGGACAGAAAGTATTCTTCCCAGAGGAAGTACAGAAGGTATTCTTCCCAAAGGAAGGGCAGATTAATTTTGGCCCCAACAGCAAGAGATGCAAAATCTAAGCAAGCATGGAAATTGCCCTCATTAAACAGCAAAGCAATTTGCTGAGAACAAACTGCAGCTGATGACATTCGAGGAGAGGTGAGTTCACTCTTGGAGTGCTGAAAGAAGGAATACACCTATGGAAATACTCAGTGAGCAGAGGCAGGCACAGACTCACTCTCTCTTCCCTCCTGGTGCTGATAAGGGGCTCTGGGGCCATCACTGCTGCCCAGCCCAGACAGAACATCATTAATATTCCTGACTTGTGGCTCTGTGCTGCTTTGACACCAAGGAAAGTGAATCAGTAAAAGAGAAACTTGTTTTTCCTGTTGATTTCTACATTAGGGAGCATGGAAAAGCTGTTTTTTACCTTGGAGCAAAATTTCGTGGAAATGTCCAAACGTTAGGACAGGAAGATTCTGTGTGGTCCCCAGGCTGTGACAAGTGTCCACTCAGCTGGGTCGGGGTGGGCAGTGAGAACTCGGGGTCCTTGGCCATCCCTAAGAGATGAGATCACTTTTCCTGACACAGAAGGGTTTCCAGGGGATTGCTGGGCACTGTCCTCTCCTGCCAAGCGTGGGACTGAGCCTGGCCTGGGCACAGGTACACCAGGAGGGGCTGTGAGAGGAGGCAGCTGAGGACTCAGCAGGGCAAATCNAAGAGCCAATGCCCCCTCCCTGGGGACATTCCAGAGGCTGCTTCCCCAGCCTCAGAGCTGTCAGCGTGGCTGTTCAGCCTCCCTGGAGGTTCTCCTGGGAGCAGGGTGAGGGGCTGAGGTGGCAGCCAGCCCTGGAGGGGGAACAGGGACCGAGGCTCTGCTGGCTGTCCAGGAGGATGGAGTCACTCAGGCAGGAGAGAGCTGGGGATCCTTCCTTCCCCCCAGGACACGGCGATGGTTTTGGGATCGTGTGGGTTGTCAGCTCTGCCTTGAGTGTTTGGGACAGTGCTGCTGACACAGGGCAGACAGGGAAGATGTGTCCCCTGAGCACACAAATAACATTATGGAATTAGGTAGATCCAGCTGCCACTTCCATGCCGTGCCCAGAGTGTTTCCTCAGCCCCGGGGACTGCCCTGGTGGTGGGAGATGGAGCCCTTGATGGTTCTGTGTGTCTGTCTGCCAGGGGAGAGTCTGAGCCTCCAGCTCAGCACACAGGCACCGAGTGCTATCACGTTATTTATGCCCTGTCTCACCTCGAATTTAAATATAATCAGTTAATGGTGGAAACCAGCACTCGGTGGGGGAAATCACGCCTTTGAAAAGGGATGCAGTCAGGAGCTGGGCTCTGCAGGGTGCGAGGGCGAGCCAAGCCCTGCAGGATCCACCCCTCACAGCCTCCTTACATTTTTGTTTGAGGAAAAAGGATCTATGCTGGCCATCAGCACCCGTTTGTCAGTGCCCAGATCCCAGACACCTGTCTGAGAGAAGAAGACTGGCAGGAGAGGTGGATTTACACCTTTGGAAGGTTTCATGCTGCAGGTCTCTCTCCTTACAACCCAAAATTTGGTCTTACCAAGGGGAGTAGGAAGCAACCCAGACAGTAACTCTCTGGGAAGGCAGGGAACAGCTCCCTTTGTGCTTGGATGAAGGCCACCATCTCACCCACCCTCACAGCAGACACAGGGGCAGCGATGTTTTCTCAGCAGCACCGGCTGCTTCTTGTGTGCCCGTGGAAAATTGGGAGAGATAAATGTTTTTGCACTCTCACCAACAAGCTGTCTGTGTGGGGATGAAGGTCACCTTGCAACAACTCAGACCAATTATCTGAAGGAGGTTAGATCTCTGTCCTCTGCCTTTATATTATTCTCATAAGCTGCATTTTTGGCATCACTTAGAAGCCAGGAACATATCAAACCCGCATATGTCAAATGCTATTGACATCAAATACCTTTCATCGAGCCCCAAGCCTCTTGGCGTCTTTTGAGCTCTGCACCCAGGAAAGTGGCTTGTCAGAGATGATTTTTCCAACTGAGGAAGCAAGCAGCATAATGAGACAGTGTAGCTTCAGCATACACCTTCCAACAAGTTTCCCAAATGCTCAGAAACCAAAACATGAGCCTGAATAGTAATTAGCCCATGAAGAAAGCTGGGGATACAAGGAATGTATGAACTGTATTAGCAAAGCATTTATGGCCCCTCGTTACCATTCTCCAAAAACATTTCTGTCTGCATTTCCTATTTTCAGCAGCCAAGATCATAGAAGAATAGAACAGAAACACAAAACAAAAAATCCAACTGTGTCAAGTGGCAGGAGCATGATTGCTGCAGGAAATTACCCAGATGTGCCAGGTGCTGTGCAGATGTGCTCAGCACTCAGGAAAGCCCTCGAGCTGCCTACAGAGCTGTTGCTTCTGGGCTTCACAGCAATCAGGAGGTATTTTTTCTCCATCCAGGATGCCACTCTTCCCAGGCTGGGGCAGCACATGTGGTCAGAGGGAAGTGCCCACCAGTTTCTGCACAATCTGGATTTGCTCAGAAATGACTTTGTTGGGTTTTTTTAATATTTCTTCTCCAGAGTCATAGAGGGTGAGCACTGACCTGGGAACATGCAGCCCCAAAAACCTCTGTCAAAGGCATTGTCAAAGGTACAAAGGACCTTGCAAAGAGGCCCCTTTTCTCCTGTCAGCTCTGAGTTGCCCAGGTGATGGAACTGCTCAGCGGCACTGAGTTCTGAAGGGTTGCCTGTTATAAGATCTGAACTCCAGAGAGGCAGCCTGAAGGGTTGGATGCAGCTGGAGGAAACTCCATGGGCAAACTGAAATAAGTCCACCTTGCTCTGGACAGTCATAGGTCGCACACCACCTGAATAACATATATTACAGGTATTTTCCTTTTTTCCTTTTATTTTCCCAATTTTTTTTCCTCTGAATTCACATAGTTTCAATATTCCACACTTTTCTCATAGTTTCAATATTCCACAGTTTTACTCCTTCTCTTCACATATTCTCAGACTAAAATATCAGCGGAAGAGTCTTCCTCTTTCTTTCATGGTCATTTTTGAGGTTCTTTAAATGGGTTTCTTTTCTTGTTTAAGCCATGACTCAATTCCACAAGAAGGAAAAGATGCTTTCAGGACTCACCTTCCTCATCTGATGCGATGAGGAATCAATCATTGCATTATCTTCTCTAATTATCTATTATCTTTATTAGCTTTTATTTTCCAAGAGAAAAAAATATGTATTTTCACAAAAGCTCTTGGCAATGCTGGAAGATAAAGTTGGGAAATGGAATGAGAATTGACACAATTTTCTGGGCATATTTTCACAGTCATTTGTGAAAACATTCGTTTATATGAGCCTCCAGAAGAACCTGACTTGGAAGAGTTTTCAGTAAGAGACAAATATTGGAAAAAATTTTATTACTTTTTAGTAATGGCACACTGGAAGCTGGGCTTCCCCCCAAAAAGTAGATTTAGCAATTAGCACAGAAATTTGTGGATAGATTGTCTTTGAAACTGCCCAAGCTTTAGGCAAAGTCCAAAATGGCTCTGTCATGCTCCAACCTTTGCAGTTGCTCACAGAAAAACCCTTTTCATCAGCTAGCACAGAAACCCTGACTTTCCCTCTGCTGCTGTGACCTGCTACTTCATCAAGCCACTAGAAGACACTTTGCCCTTGCCTTTCCCCCGTCATCAAAGGTTTTTTCTTCTCTGCCCTCCTCAAAGCCTAAAACCATAAAGAAATTATGTATTCTCCCCAATTAATGTGGTGATTTTTACAGAGATGATTTATGTCTCCGTGTCCTTCACCACTGTGAGGCTTCTGTGCTCGTTAGGTTACTCCTTCCCTGTCTGAAATGTTTGGCTGCTGGTTGCCCTGGTGGCCAGCACTGTGCTGTGAACTCCCAAGGGTGGGATGCTGAGGAGATGCTCAGTGTCTGGAGCTGGTGGGATTTGGGTCTCTGCTGGAGCTTTTATGCAGTGCTGGGAGAAAAGGAACTGGCAAGCAAAAAAACCCAGCCCTGATGGGTATCCAGGGTCACCCAGCACCTCAAACACCACCAGCAGTGACTGGGGTGCCTCCCAAGCCCCTGCTGATTATTGAAAATATTGCTTTTGTATAGAAATAACTTGCGAGATGTGACTCAAGCTAAGCATTGCTAATAAGATGCAGGATGAGCAATAGTTTAATGGTCTGACACACTAAAAATTATTGTCCCTCTTCATGCTGTTAACAGTGATTCATCAAGGATTGAGGTGGTGGAGCTGCAGGTCCTTTTCAGACGTGCTCAGAGCCCTTTTTCCCAGGGGATGTGAGGTGTGTGCCCTGACCTGATACAAAATCTGCAGTTGCCACACATTTCCTGTGTCAGCCATTAAATGAGCAGTGCTGTTTGAGCAGCAGTTGTGTTCTGAAATGCTCCTGCAAGGCCCTGTTGGATCAGTAATGTTAAAACTGCAGAGCAGTGGTGTCTGTGATAGCCTTGTGCTGGGAGAGAAACTTGCCCTACTTAATGTATTCATAGAAAGCTACAGCCGTAGGTTTTGCTTTTATACAGGTCAAGCAGGGGGAATCACTGCTGAATCAATGTATCTGACTCCTCCAACGCCCAAATTTACAAAGAATACATTCCTGCTAAAATTACTATCTGCTTTTTTTGATTCAGTCTCACCAGAGCAAATTCGCATAAGGGGAGCCTCTAAAAGGACTGATTTTCTGCTCCCCTTGACTACACGAGATGTTCAAAATTTAATGAAAAAGTGACACCCTTCTGGCTTCCAGGGCATCACATTCATGTCTGCATAAATTCTCCCAGGTCAGCTCAAAACCAGTTCAGGGTTAAAATCTCATCTAGTCACCTAGATTAAAAACTAATTTCTCCAAAGTATATCCTATATTAGAGCCTTTTCATGCAAATAAATAGCCAAGGGCCTCATTCTCTCCTTCTCTATTAGTTGTGCATGTCATGAATTTGAACAGAACATTTTGTCCCGTACTCTAATTACATGCATTATAAAGAAAAATCTATTCCTTGCATACATATTATTAGGAGCAGTTTGGAGGCACCATTCCATCAGGGCGGCCGTCATGGTGGCTCATCCTGATATTGACAGTTTAATCATTTTGTTTCATAGGAGATTAAAAGTCATATGATGGCTGTTCCTCTGTGGAGCAGCCAGCGAAGCCAATTGGAGTCAATCTGTGTCTAAGTGCTCTTTCTGCTCCGAAAACAGACTTGCAGTTTACAAAATATATTGGGTAATTATCAGTGGCTATGGAGGAATTACAAAAAAATACTGGCCTGAAGACAGAGTAAATAGTGCTACTGTTAAAAAAAAATAAAATAATGCTGATTTTGCTCAGAGCTGTGCTGCAGCACATATACATGTGGACTAAGTTAGTTATTTCCTAATGTATTCATGTGCATGATCATTAGCAGCTTCAATTCCCTTCACTTTATCTCACTGGAGAAGCATGGAAAAATTGATACACCAGCCAGCCACCTAACACCTATTGCAATTAAAGTTGCCTTTTATCAAAGGAGAGAGTCACCTCCTTGAAAAGATGCTGAGAATTTCAATAAACATAGCAAAATATTAGACCTTTGCCCTTGTTATTTTGGTTTACAACAGCCTGAATTAACTTCCTGAGGCAATATGTGATTTAGTCTCTGTCTTTCAGGATGCAGCCTGGGAATAAGGAGGGTTAAGCTCTATCCATTTTTGGCTTCTCAGTGTGAGACATGATACAAAGGGTTTTTAGAGGACTGGATAAAGTTGTCTAAAGATCAGTCCCCTCCAAACCATCACATGTGGGGCACCAGAGACTTCGTGTTGCCCGAAAAAATGTTGATTAAAATGAAATCCCGATGAATCCTTCACCTCCCCAAGAACAGGATTGTGTGTAGGATCCTAAGAAGGCAGCATCTGAAATTCAGTGTGGGTCTCGTGTGAATGTAGCTCCAGTGTGAATGTGAATAACTCTGTACCTGCCCCAGGTGATATGGGAGGGCTGCCAGTGTGTGTGTGATGTATAATCTGTCTGTCTACATAGCTGTTGATTCAATTTATTGATAGTCTGGGACATCACAAAAACCTGGTTACTTTATTGTTTTTTTAAGTCACTCAATTTAGTCTTTTTCGCTAGTATGTTTCAGACATGATAAATACACTGCATCTTCCAATGATGACCTTAAAAGTTGAGAAAGATCAATAACTGTCCACCAAGAAATTTGTAACTTGACTCCCTTGAGTGCTTTTCTTTCGATGGAGCATCTTGAAAAGAGCAAACTGGCGTGCAGTAACTGCCTTGTTACTGTGAGAGTGCTGTATTTGAGGTCACAGATAAAAAAACCCCAAACCAATAACTGATAGAATGTCTTGTCTCCAGCTGAAATTCCTCTTGGTGTGGATAAAAAAGTAATTGTTTTTATCTTAAATCCCTCTTGGTGGAGTGTCAGGGAGTGCCACATTTCAGCACAGAAAGGGGAATCGGAACTGTTGAAGATTTTCACTTTCCTGGGGTTTTTGTGGTGCAGTGTCAGGTATGGATGATGCAGGCAGGCTCCTGTCCCTGTGTGTCAGCACTTGCTTTTTCTCTGGAGCCAAGTTTAGCAAAGCCCTGGCACAAGGGCTCAACAGGAGTGGGGAGAAGGTTTTGTTGAACACTGAATGTCTTCCTGTTGGAAAAAAATTTTCTGGTTGCAGCTCCGGAGCATTAACCTTTCACTTGGCTAAATCAGCCAGAATTGCCTCTGAGCTGTCAGTGTTTGCATATAGGAGTAGTAATTATGAGAGCAGGATCATTCCTACTCTCCAGCACAGTGCAGTCCTTGAGTAAATGAATTGTGATTGGGAAACAATTGGATGGTGGAGATGTTTCTAAGGAGAGCACCTTATTGACATTATTTTCAAACTAACAGGACACATCCTTGCAGTGCAAATATTGCTTTCTTTTGCAAATGTGAAAGAGTTATTACTTACTGCTCTGTGAGAGGACAGACCTGCCACTGAGATAATGGCAACTTAGTGTTTTATTGTGAATCTCTCCACACAGACTCGGTGATGTTTATGATAGCAATTGCATAGACAACCCATTCTTCATTTCCAGTATAACTAAATTACAAGTGACAGCAATATAAAGCATGATATTTAATTGCCTCAATGAACATTGACTTCCTTGAGCACATATTATGCACTCCCTGGCTGGCACTCTCCAGGGCTATGTGTCATTCTGAGGAGCTGCATTTTGGGGTTCCCAGGTTGAGTCACTGGGAGGAGATCTGACCTTCTGGAAATGCCTGTCATGAAAGACTGGGCAAACAGCTGTAAAATTAAGTCTTTTGTGGGAGGTTTTGGATGCTGTTCTCTATTCCCATCTCCCAGTACTCAGTGTGACCTTGGCAGGTGCCAGCAGAGGGGAAGAGGCAGCGTCCCTCAAGCAGGTGAGTGGTGTTCCTTTTCTGGGAGTTGCTCTCCTGCTCAGTGCTGCACGTCCTGGTGGTGAATCCCAGGGTGGCCTGCAAATCTGGAATACAGGGAAAACAAAACAGAGCAAAGCCAGCTTTGGGGAGATGAGAAACTCTGCTGTGGGAGGTTTTCAGGAGCAAATTAGCCAAGCATCTGCCACTGATTCTGTGAGAGGACCAGAGGTTCCCTTCCCAGAGCCAGGGATTTGGGCTCTGTGGAAGACCACACTGCTCCTCCAAGGATTCCCTTCTCTGACAGCTATTCCAAGGAGCCAGAAACATGCATAAGTGCTAAGATAAACATTTGGAGAGTTAGAAATACATTTTCTCCTCTTAACCTGGGGGCCTGGGGATGCCTCTGACAATAAGAATCTGCCTGACATATCTGCAATCCATGCAACCAACTCCATTTTACAAATATGTCTGAAAGCCAATAAAGCAAACATATCTCTT
Source organism: Daphoenositta chrysoptera (assembly GCA_013397915.1). NCBI lineage: Eukaryota > Metazoa > Chordata > Aves > Passeriformes > Daphoenositta > Daphoenositta chrysoptera. The sequence continues at coordinate 39,046 of VZRO01004942.1, read as the reverse complement.
ATTCATCCCAGACCCTTTAAGTCTTTCTGCAAGGAGAAATTCTATGTATTTGGGAGCCTAAAGCATAATAAAGCCTTCAGCTGTTTTTTTATGAATTGGAAATTACTGAAGCTATAACTTTTAAGTGAGCACTGAAGTTTTAGCTGATGTCTTAAATTATTTAAAATCATATAAAGTGTAGTACCAGTAATTATTTTCAAATTTTAAATGACACTTTTAGAGTATGTGTTGATGATGTCTTATGTTCAGGCTGTGCATGGCATGTACATAACATTGTGCAGTTATAAAACTCTTAGTGGGATCATTTAATAAATTCTAGTGTGTGTCTCTCTGTAACTATACCTGATATAAATATCTGATGTCTATTTATCTATATCGATAAAGACACACATAAATGTCTTAATTGGAAAGTCTTCCTATGCCAGCTTGTCTACTAAGGCCTCATTAACTCTAGATACATGGTAGCCCATTTTGGCATGTGGACATACAAGATGATTTTATTTCAAGAACACAATGATCTGTAAATGCCCTCTAAGATTTATCTGCCCTAGAGACTGAGTTAGTTTTTGATCGATTTCTAGAATTCCTGAGTTAAAGATGCTTTAAACTGATAAACCCATTTTCTACAAACACTTGAGATCCTATTAGACACGGAAGTAAAACACAAATAATTTTAAACGGACAGATTTGGTTTTGTTTACAGATTTCTACATGGAAGGGATTTGTCCTTCTCTGCTGCATGTGTGCTCGTTTCAGAGAGAACAATTTATTTCTGGCAGAATTTCTATAGCCCTTTTGGTTGTGGTGTGAAGTCCAATCCGAGAAGAGGTGAAGTGCCCAGCAGTCTTTATTCTATTTATACAGTTCACCAGTGCATAACATTAGATGGCGTTAGCATTGCACATTTTTTGTCATGAAAATGAGGCATCAAAAATCCGCATCACAGACAATATTCTGTTCTAACTGATCCCTTGCAGTTTTCTGACTTATTTCACTGCTTTGTCATTTGATTTTCTGACTACTGTGTTCTCTTTTTGGTTCAAAGCAGGAAAGGTTAGAAAGTGGGTGGCAATTGCAAGCAGTCTGTGGGAAGAAAAATGTAGAATTTTTTATCAGTTGGATGCAGATCCACTGATTTGCTGGATTCCTTTGGTTTAGTCAAGGTTGGACATAACTGCTGAGGACATGTTGCTAGAATGCAAACCAGATTCACACCACAGAGATTGGTATCCCAGAAGATGTAGGCTGAGTGTGTCTGTGACAAACGTTGCCATGAGGAGGAGAAACAGAAGGAATTCACTGTCTGAATTCCATGAGTCTTCAAAGAATTTTTTGACCCCACTGCTGTTTTCTTCTCCTTTTTTTATGTATAAGAGAACTTCACGTTTCTGCGAGAAGAAATAATCTTAGAGAGATGAATGGATTCAGCCTTCTACTGAGTTTTTCATCACCAGCTTCTGCAGAGCAAAGGGATTGCCCAGCTGCTACTCAGTAAAGTTTCTTTGATGTAAAAACTACCTGGCTAAACCTCTAAACCTGTATTTGGAACACTGTGGCTGGGTTTCATCCTCAGCATTTCCCCCACTCCTGAAGTGGGGCTGCCTTGGTTTGTGGCATTAACCCTTTTTTGGCAGCCGTGGTGCTTCGTGCCTGGCTTGGCTCAGATGCAATGTGCATCTCAGAGAGCGTGGGGAGGGGAAAGCCTGGCAGAGAGAGATGGGAGGATTCATCCTTCCTTTGAGTTCATCAGGTAATAAAAGATCCACGTTGGTGTGAATCTTTACATCAATAACACATTAATATTGGATATATGCCATGCACTCTGGGCCAGAGGTGCAGGCAGGTTATTTTTCACAGCAAAGCAATCTCACCTCTGGTTAAGTGACTGGGCTGGGTTCGAGCATCCTGAGGACAGAACAAAGCAGGAGTTTGCAGGCAGAGTCTGATTCTGGGTACTCAGAGCCTTGGTTTCACAGTCTCAATCCCAGCAGCTCCTAGTAATTCTGAATCTGGGAAACCTCTCCCATTTTTCTTCAAGATACCAGTAACTCCAAGCAGAGAAATATACTTAGATTGAGAAATGCTGCTCGTGGAAGGAACCTGCACTATAAATATCTTCTTATTGAAGACAAAGGCCTATATTTGTTGCTGGCTAAAGCTGCTTTAAATGGAGAGCAAAGGTTTCTCTTGTCATGCAGGGACATTTAGTTGGTGCAGGAACACATTTTCAGGCTTTCTGTGAGCTGTAAGGGGCACTTTGAGGTAATTCTGGGGGAGAGAGAGTTTCAGCATCTTTGCTTTCCCTGACCACTGCAATAGATCTCCGTGTAATAAAAGGTGCCCGCAGAGATGGCTCCCACCACTGATCTTGGTGGTTCTTGGCCAATGGATGAGTGACAAACTGGCAATGAAGAATTTTATCATCATTGTAATGGTTCTGCTGGCCATGGCTCATTTCCTTCAAGTTTTATAAAGCCTTAGCTCTAGACAGACTCTCAACCCTGGCTGTAGCTACAATGGCTGCTGTCATCTGGCATTTATTTCTCAACATCTTTGTCTGGTTGAGGACTTAAAACACTAAAACGATTTTGCTCTTTGAAGCACTGACAGAATTGGTCATGAAGTCATGGCACGTGCCATAAATCCCCTCTGCATGCCATTGTCAGAGCAGTTCTGCAGGTTATATTCCCTAAAGGTGCATCTTGGAAATGTGTTAACGCCATCATCAGAACTCGTTCACAGTTGGGTGTGAGTTTTGGGGGGTTTTGGTGGTTTTTAGGACCCTCTGCCAAGGCCAGTGTTCCGTGGGGGTGGATGACATCCAAGGACTCACAGCCTGCAGGCTCCTGCCCAAAAGGCCAAGCAAGCAGGAGAGCAGAGCAGGGGCAGGAAGAGCTCTGGGGGCCTTGTCCAAATGCAAACAGCTGGGCAGCAGCAGAGCTGGAATGAATTCCCTCTTCTAGTCCACTGTGGTGAGTGACACACGGCTCTACTGCCCAACCCAGCCTTCATTTCTCTGTCCCCCCACCCCAAGCCCTTGTGATGTATCATCAGAAAAATCTGCTTCTTTTTCACCCCACTTTTCTGTTAGCCTTAGTGAAAAATCACATCACACACACACATCACATCACTCCTTTTGGTCATACCCACTTTTCATCTGCAGAAGAGGTAATCTTCCGTCCTTAATGGAATTAATATTTTTGCTGGTGTGTTTTGTGGCAAAAGCCCTGACAAAACTCATTTCTTCATGTAGACCATGAGTATAACCTTAATGCTTTACATGCCTTGTAGGATGTAACAATAGGTTTGATTGCTCATGACCACTCCTCTGGGAAGCTTCTTCAGTGCCCCTGAAAAACCTTTTCCTAATATCCAACCTAAACCTGCCCTGACACAGCTTCATGCCATTCCCTTGGGTTCTGTCCCTGGTCACCAGATCAGTCCCTGAGACCCTGACCCTCCACTTCCCCTTGTGAGGAAGCTGTAGACTGATCCCAGGTCCTTGGGACAGAAATCTGGATTCTGTGGAGCTTTAGGTGTGGGTGTGAAAGCTGGAGGTGTGGAGGGTCCAGTGCAAAGGCTGTAAAGGGAAGGGGAACTTCATCAACAAAGGGAACTGGTGTGACCTGAAATCCTGGTGATTAACCCCAATGGTGGCACATTTGCTTCATTGGACAGGCTGCTAGAGATGGAAAGACTAAAAATTCTTACTTTTTGTATATTTTTTTGCTTTTTGCTTTTAGTGAAGCCAGCGGGAATTGTTTGAAGTAGCAGTGAGCAGCCCCAGTCTTGCTGCTGCCTCCTTGGCACTGCATCTTTGTCTTTGCTCTGGGGGCTCTCAGAGGACGCAGGTTTTTGCTGGCCACTCGGTCATTTTGATTTGTTACCCCTCATCTGAGATCTCAGTTTCAGCTCACAGAACTGAGAAAGAGATTTTTAAAGGTGGTATGTGAGCGAATTTTGTTGGCATTTAAATATGCATGTAATTTCTACAGGGTTTTGGAAAATTTTGCTATATCTTACAAATGTTATAACTTTAAAATGCCAACCTGATTGTAATTACAATGCCCCTTTCTCATGTAAGCTGCAGAGGAAAATAATTCAATTTAATAAAATCACTTGCTGCTTAAACAAATGTGGGAGTAATTAAATGTAATGGATACTGTGGTTTCTGTACCAGTCTGTGAAGTCTCTAACGAAATCTGCAACTCCATCATGAAGCAATGACAGATTAAAAATGAAAAAGAAAAGAACAGTAGTCATTACTTTTGTGATCTTCAACAAAAATGTGCTCTGCTCCATCTGCTAGTTCTGCAGCTGTGGTTAACTAATAAACAGTATTCCCAGTCCTGCACTAACTGCATTTGATGTGGCTGGTGCACAAACAAAGATGTCTTGGCAGAATAAGGTGCTATATGAGTTGTAAAAGGAGAGCAGCCTTGTCAGTTTTAGATTCAATGGAAGCAAAGGGGAAAGCTTTGCTTTTGACATATGGAAAAATAAACAAGCCAAAAAACATTTTACTCACCATTTTCTGAAAGTGTAAAACATAATATAGTGTAACAGTAGGAATGTATTCGAGGCTATGAAGGACTAACATCAGCTTTAAGAGCACTCAGAAGCTGTGGTTTTCATTTTCATTTCTATTTCCAGTGTCTCTATCAGGTAAAACCAGAGAAAAGACACCCCTGAAATGCTTCAGAACATTTCTAAACTTTTAGAAATAAACTAAACTCCAAAAGCTTCATCTGGGGTCTCTCATTGCTCTGGGTGGAAGGCAGCTGGCACAGACTCCTGTGATCTGAAGGAAACAGAGCTGCCTTTGGCCTCTTCCCTGCTTGCTCCACGCTCACAGCCTCAGTGGAGCTCCCAAAATTTGAAGCCTGTGTCCAGGAGCCTTGCTGAAAGGTAGTCTAGACACATGTGAAGCCCACTGGAAGCAAAGCTTCAAAGGGTAGGTTCTCTGCTACAGTCCTTCTCACAGTGTCAAAATTTCTAAGGAAGTGATTATTTTTCAGCGATTTTACATCCCACAGGCTTGACAGAAATCACAAGTTACATATTACTGCTGAGCAGGATCTCTTTTCCATTGGCTCAGCTGTGTATTCTGGAGTTTAATCTTAATTCACAAAGTTTAAAACACTTTCCTGTCTTGGTTCAGGGACACACCCGATACGCAGGTGGAAGGTTTCTCCTGCTCTTGCTCTGCACGGATTGAAATGCTCAGTTTCAAAAGTTAATTCCTCTCTTGTTGTCACAGAGTTGTGCCTGAAGCATCAGGGAGATTTTCTCTGCTAGGCACTGGCAGATATTGTTCTGCCAAAGGAGCTGTGAGTCGGGCTGGCAGCCACAGCCTTGGTTCCAGCCTGGCACAAGGCTTTGAAATGCTGCTCTTGGAAATCAAAGGGAAAATGCTTCTCACATAAACGGCTCTGTATGAAATACTGCAGTGCTGGCAACAGGAAAACAAGGAGATGTGATTCTGCTGTCCCTTGCATTTGTTCTTTAACCACACAAACCCAGGGAGAGAATTTTTGTAAGACCTAGTCTAAATGGAGATTTTGGTATTTCTTTAGAGAAAGAATAATCATTGCCATCCTTAGAAACCAAAGTATTTGCACTGACCTAGCTACATAATGAGCCCTGAATAAATATTTCTTAGTACCTGACAGAAGTGAATAAGGGGCCTTTACTACTTTTTGTAGAAGAGGTCTGGCTGAAGCAGGGGACAGTGAGTGACCAAGGTAAAGGAGGACAAGGCTCTGGTGCTTGCTGTCATTGCTGCCCGGGGCAACAGCAACCCGAGGGTATTTGTGCCCCTCCCCACCTCTCCAGGGCAGGACTGCCTTGAAAAAACTCTGCTGCTTTCCCTCCCGAATGCTTCATTAATCTCCAAGCCTTCAGCTGCTTACACCTGATTTTTTTTGCCTTTGTGAATAGCTTTATTCAGCTCAGTGAGCCAAGACATGTTCAGGACCCAGACCACAGCTCTCAGGCTCTCTCTGGGTGTACAGAGCACGGAGATCCCCACGAGCAGACCCTGCCTGAGGTGACAGGGCCTTAACAAATACAGATGCCATTGAAATTCTGAAATTAGGAGGCAGATGGGGAGAGCTGTGTCTATAGAAAATAAAGGCAAGCTGAGACATGTTTATATTTATCAATCTATAAATACTGAAATATAAACATCTATAGAGATATGCAGCACAAGCCCACACAGACAGTCGTGTCAGGCCTCAGTTAGTTTGTAAATTGTAAGTGAACCTCAGGAGGGCCCAGCTCCTTGGTGATGTACATCCAGCAAATTTACATCAGATGAACACACAGCCCAGAGCCTTTCTTGGGACACAACAAGGAAAAGCAGAGAAAAGGAGATGGGTCTTTCTTCTCTGATGAGTTTCTCTCTTTTGATGTAAAATTACAGCTCCTCCAATACACTAAAAACTACCCCACAGATGAGGGCACATTTTTGGTCCATGTGGCTCCTGTGCAGCTGTCATCTGTGCCTCCCCAAAATGCATCTCAGAGGATCCAGCCTTGTGTTTGTAAACAACACAATGATAAAGCTGGTCTGGAGGAAGGCACAAATGAACTGTGTTCTGTTCAGCCAGGAGCTTGCTAATAACTTTCTAAAATTGTTCTCCAGCATTAATTGAAATCATAAATCCCAATCACATTCAAAGCATAACTACTGTATGCCAGTGGCTCACTTCAGTTCTTAATCACACTCTTCTGGGGAATTTTCTTGCTGCTTCTTCCTTCCCTCAGGAGCGGCCATATTTATTATTGCAGTTCAAATACCTGGAGATATTTCAGTTGAAAAGCCATATAACATCTTTCTAAGCATGTCAATACGTGTTCAGCTTAATATGAATGCCTGTGCCATTCCCACTGGAGAAAAGTAAAAAATGTCAGGGAAATATATTTAACTCGTTTCTGCACAGAAGCCTGCAGATATCTTGTATCTAAAGAATATTTAAATTCTGTTTTGTTAAGACAGGATACTTACATTATACAGTGGAGCAGCCAGGAGGTTATAGTCTCCACTAGACAATTTGCCAGACAAGAAAGATGGCTTAGTTGCAATGTTGACAGCTTTATTCTTGTGGCTTTGGCAGAAAAATAGGCAAAAAGATTGCAGAGGCGGCAGGATAGAATACAACATGTAAGTTCAGAAAAATATTAACTGGTTGTAAAATGAGTGGGTGGATGCACTAAAGGCGGTGGCATTTCAGTTATATAACAACTTATTGCAACATTTTTATGGCCAAATTATGCTCTTTTTCTGTGCTGTAATTTTGCATCTGCTGCCCAGCTCCAATGGAGAGGGACAAAATGTTTATTTGGAAGGAGAAAAGGGCAGTAGCCATTCATCATTTCCCCCTGAATCATCCCACTGCTCTCAATGAAGATCCCTCTGAGGATTGTATTCCATTTCTAATATATTATACACTGTGATTTTACAGATCTGCTTTTATTTCCTGGAGCAGCCACTTGAATAAAGCCCCTACAAACACCCCTGGCCTGAATGTGGGGTTAGGAGCTACAGTGTGCATGCTGAATTTCGGGGACAGCAGGGGAGTGGACGTGCCAGTGTGGTCTCCACAGGGAAAACCAGGGGTTAATATCATCATCTCTCTGGCTGATGAAGACCAGGCAACTCCACAGTCGTGTTTTTGGGCCATCCCATTCTCCTGAGCATGTCAGAGCCCATTCCCTCCACAGCCAGAGCAAATTCAAAGGTGTGTACAGTGGTGGATGTATGGAAGGGTTTTGTTCTCTCCTTCTACATATGACTCCAAACCAACTTTTCTTATAAATCCCTTGTGCACATCACCAGGAACCTCCCTGGCACCATGGTCTCTATTCTAAAGAGCACTAGGCTCCAATAAAAGGAAAGAAAATAAATGTGATTTCTCCCCCTTCTGAACTGGGAGCTGATGCACATTTTCCTTTGCTTCTCCTTTTCACAAGTGTGGAGGCTTTTAGTGGAGGACCCTTGGAGCAGCTGTAAAACTTTATGGGGAAAATTGTTTTGTCTGTGCTTCAGCTGGAGTCCCCAGAGGTAAATTTTATACACTGAATAAACAGGATCTTGGAGAGCTCCATAGCCCAGTCTGCTGCATTGTGCAGGAACAATCTCTACAGCCTTGGAACGAGTCTTTGTTACCCCAAGTCCAGGATTTCCAGAGCCACCAGTCCCAGCTCAGTCCCCTGTGCCTCTCTTGGTCCCCTGGAACTTAATCTTTAGCTTCTCCATGCTACCCAGCCTGATTCTCTCAAGATCTGCCCTGTTTTCCTGGGATAAATTGAAAAGGAAAGGCTTTTGGAACAAGAAAAAATATATACATGATTTGGAGGGGGATAACGAAAAACCCCACATGGTGAGATAATTCAGAACCTTGTAACTTAATGATAAGAATTCCCTTAAAATTGTGTCACAGGGGTAAGGGTGGCAAACCTGAAGACCTTAGACAGGAGCAGGGATTAAATCACCTGCTTGCACACATTCCTAAATCCAAAAGGTGACAGCCTAGACAATCTCCTCAGAGATGCTGTGTTTTTCTGTCTCAAGGATTCAAAGGTTATGTGGGAATTTACAACAGCAGGCATAGGTAAGAAATAAAGGAAGAGACAAAGTTCAGTGACCAACACAGGAGAAAACAGTGTAACAACCTCCACAGGAAAAAGTGAATGAAATATAAACTACAGGAGCAGGGACAATTTATACTAAAAACCGAAGACTGATGAAGAAAGAAACTCAAATAGCAGCTGGAAAATTGTCAACAGAGTAAGAGAAGATACCAAAACCAATTCCCAAACTAGAGAGAAGGGTCTGTCTGCTTTGATGTCTTCCCTATAGCTCAGTTCCCAGGAGAGTGGGAGGCCTGACGAGGAGACAGCTGAGGGGGGATGGCTGTCTAGAAAACAGATTTGTTTATCCCTGTGGAAATCATGGAGCTTTTTCTCTAAAACCAAAACATTTTTACAATTCAAAGAGACAAAATATTTCCAGCGTACTTTCAATGGAAGAATTTTGGTGAGGTGGAGATAAATTTTTGTTAAGAAAAGTCATAAAAGTCAAAAATGTTTTCCAAAAAATATCGACACAGATCCTCTGGGAGCTGAGCTACTGGAAGGGGAAAGAGTGAGAAGGGAGCAAGGTTTTCAAGGAGCAAGAGCACCAAAGGTCATTTTCCTGGTGCCAATCTCCCTGATATCATTCCAGCCAACCACCTGAACCAGGCTTTTCTTGATTTCCACTAAATTTTTATAGCCTGGATCAAACTTATTTACTGAGCTCTTCTCTGTGTTTTCTACACCAGTGTTTTCTGGTTCGAACATATTTCCATTGAATGAACATTTTATTTCCCATTTTTACCAGTATGCTGTGTGCAGTTTGGTTTACAGAAACTTGTTTTTTCAATAAAACATCCATAGAATGTTATTACCAGACATTTAATGGAGCATTTTTACAGTGATGGAGTTTTGTCAGAAAAGCAGCAATTGATTATTTCTGTGTGTAAAACTGATGGGTGCAAATACTTCTGCCCTGTCACAAAATAAAAAGAGCATTTGAAGTTCTCTGTGAGGTAAACTACTCACAACAATGGATATTTTAGCAGATACATGGGCTTGAATTTCTCCATAAAAACCATAGAAAACTTTCAGGGAATATTAGACATTGTTTCCCCTCCATTCATCTTCATGCAGCTTGAGCATTTGCTGTGCAGTTGGTATAAGTTTTTAGCATTGTTCAAGACCAATTCCCACGGGACCATTTTCCCCTCAATGATTCTGTGGGTGTCCAAAACAAAAGAGGAAAAAAAATATTCTCTAAGTAGTGAAGGAAAGTGACCTCTCCAGGAGGAGTACTTTCCTTCAGGGGTTATTGTGTGAGCACAGGGATTTCACTTTTTCCTCCTGTGCCTTACAAAGATTTGTTCCTTTACTTGTACCTGGGACAGGAGTGCATTGCACCTCCCCAAGCTACAGTAACAGGACATGAAGAGAAAATGAAAGGATAAAGTGTACTCATGGAAGTAATCTGCCTGCTTATGCCCTGATCTAAATTACATTAACTGGATCTTTCATGAATTTACAGCTTTTCTGAAGCTGTAAATTCTGGGATTCTGAGATGCTCCAGGAACAGAGTAAATCCAACCAAGAAAATCTCTAGAAGCCCCCATGTGTGTCAGAAGCTTAGGCCAGCTCCCCATTAATGAAATACTTTGGTATTTAGTTTCCATATTGTAAAAATACGTGAAATAAGCAAATACATTGCAGTGCAGTGCATGTTCAGAATTTTCTACACTCAACAACGTAGTATGTCAGTGGAAAATCTCTCTTTGTGACTCTTCTGTAGAGATAGTCAGCACTTTTTTCATGTCTGCAATGGTTTTAAAGCCTAGACTAGGTTTAAAAACCTTCAATTCAACCCCTTGCAGAGAAGCCTGTGTTTTACATGCACCCCACCCACGGAAAGTGCTCTGCTCAGAATGTCTCTGGCTTTATTCCTCCCCTGCTTTTGTCTCTTTTTCTATCATGTTTTCATCATACCTGACATGGTTAAGCCAGGATTATCATGAAAAGAAGGCACCTGGTAAAGAGTATTTTAAGCAAAGTGGGAAGCAATGACGGAGAGCAAAAAAAAAAATCTTTCCTGTGCAATTCTTCCTAGGATTGTTCACTCGGAACCCCAGGGCACTGTTGCCAGGTTTAGTGCATTTTTATAGACAAAAGGAGGGTGTGGGCTCCACAGCACTGGGAGGGGGCAGAGCTTTGGGTACTGGGCTGTTTGTGATCTCAGCTCACGACTCAGGGGAGACATTTTTGCTCCGATGACCTCTAAGCTGCCTTTATTTTATTGATTGGCTAATAGGGAAAATTGATTTTTAACTAACTCACCAGTTTTTAGACCTGAACACAGTTGTCACTTCCAGTAAGGGTACTTTACTCCATCATATAAGTTGTCTCAGTCATCAATCCATTCTGGATGCTGCAAAAGGCAGGGATGTGCCAAGAGGTTTGGCAAGGAGCCCAGGCACAGCCCAGAACAGTCCACAGATAAAATGTCTTTAATATTATGTTACGCCTGTCATACGTGCTCTGGCACTGGCAGAAAACAGCTGGCTGTGCCTAAAGGGCAATAGGCTGAAAATAAGAAAAGGCAAATTCAGGGACCATCAGGGAAAGATATCAGGGAATATCGGGGGTAGAATATTGGGGAGACACTTCTGAAGTGAAGTGTCTCACTCACAGGGCAGAAATTCTTGCCCTGAGACCTTTAAAGCTGAAGTAAAGAGGGAGCTGGATATGTAATATACAGAATCATTGGTCTGAACTGGAACTACTCCAATTTTAATATCAACAACCTGAACTGAAAGATTTCACAGGTAGAACTGTTTCATCATATTTCATAAACGTCCTGCAAGATCCAAGTTCAAGCAGCCCAAGTCTCATTTCCTTGCTTGTTCTCATCTCATTTGTACCCTTGGGAAGTGCCAGCCAAGCTGAAGAATGGGTGACTGAGGTAGAAGACACTATTTGGTTTTTTATTGTTGTTTTGGTTTTTGAAAAAAAAAAAAAAAAATGAAAAGTAATTTTGGCTTCATCTGAAATAACCAGTTTGCCCAAAGCAGTGTGTTTTTATCTACAGGCTGTTTAATCAAAACAAACCATTAAATTTTACAGGAAAAAATGTAATCTTGAAATAGAAAAGGAAGGAGCATCAGCTAGAAATGACAAAACGAAACATGAGAAGAGCAAAGTGAAATGCATTCCATTTTTAAGAAAAACACTAGAACTAAAGATTCCAAAATTTTCAGAAACATCTTTTTTCTTTGAGAAATTGAAAATATTTCTGTGCATCAAACCAAACTGGTGAGTAGCTCTGTGCCTCCCTTTGAAAGTCATTTTGAAAGAAATTTTAATTTTCTAAGTGAATTTAATATATGCAATTCTTCTTTATGTGCTTCTAGGTTGAGTGTATAAACATAATTTAATTAACATAATGACATGAACAGCTTCAATGATTTGATTGAAGTGACTTGACTGTTTAGGATAATGGCAGACTTTGCTGGGAAGGCTGGTGCTGCTCTGGGAAGCTCAGTCCGTGGAGCAGCAGCTGTGCCAACCAATTTGCCATCATAAATATCCTAATTTGCAGGACCCCATCTCACATCTGGGTGTTAAAATGTTGGAATCTATAGGTGATCTGGAACACATAATACTATCACCAGATGCTAGTATGGAAATTATGGGTTAAATTCTGCAGACAGTTCCTTGAAATCAACAGTGAAATACGAGTAGATGTACCAGGAACTAAAACAACAATTACTGATTTGGGACATGTAAGTTTAACTTATCTGGTGTGGCACCCCACAGAATCCATAAAGAACCCTAGGCCTTCCATCTTGGTTCAGATATTTCTGTTCCAAGCACAGACTTTTCCTGACAAATGTTTTTGGACAGATTTTGTTCCTCAGTACGTCTGAGCTGCGTCTCCTCTCGCCACAAACAAGGCTGTGAGCTGATTGAAGCCAATCTGAGGCAGTGCAGCCTGGTGCCACAGATGAAAAGCAGCAGATGAAACCATCTGAATTTGATGAAAATCCTTCAGCAGGATAACTGGGTGTCATGCAAAGATGCTGCTGGGACAGATGGAATTTTCGAGCCTTGGTTCTCAGTGCAAAGTCAGAGGGTCACAGAGATCGTGGTCTCGAGGAAGGGTCACGACACCTTTTCATTTATACATCGGCACATGCTGAAATTTTCATTCTTGTGGATTTTCTCCTCTTTCTTGGTCTGTCAGCTACACAGAACTCAAATTTAAACATCTTGTGGAGCTCACAGCTAGACTGCTGTTCTTCAAGAGATGGAAAGTTAAGAAAGCGACAAAGCTCTGAAGTGCTCTCCTGGCTTTGGACCACATCTTAGCCTAAAATTTATGAACACAGGGGCCTGCAAACGAGGTAAAATCATATTGCAAAGGTCTACAGGCAGGATGTGGTTCTATAGTTACTTATAGCTATTCTCAAATATACATGCTGGTCTCCATCATGTCAAGCGTGTGGCTCAGTGTAGCTGGCAGCATGGCAAATTTAAAAGGATACTTTTGATTGAAAGCTGTAGATTTTGATTATATATGACAAATTTTGCTGTGGTTATGTACTCCACAGTATTCTCTGGGCGGGGGTGAGTGGGACTGCAAATGTGTTACAAGAACATTAAGAAGTAATGCCTTACAATTGTGTCACACTAATGAAAACTCCAACTCCTTTGTTGATAATTTTGAGAATATGTTACCTCTGAAATTGGACATAAATTCACCTGCAATCTGCATGCCCTGAGTGCTCCTTGCTCTGCAGGAATCTCACTCATTTCTGTGGGACTGCTTGAGAACAATAACACTGAACCCTGAGTGAGGAAAAGAGCCTGAACTTACTCTGAAATACAAACATTGACCTCATCACTCCCAGATCATGCTGTAGACAGCTGTGAGTTTACTAAAGGGAAGCAAACATCCAGCCCAAGATGTTCTTTTTAATCTCTTATCTGCATTTCTTTCTTGCTTTTCTCTGACATTTAAGGGAGTTTTATGCTCTTTGTGTGAAGTGTTGCCCCCTATCAGAAGCAATCAGATGTAATAGACTGTGGGCAACTTAGCTCAGCTCATTTCTCAAGCCTCCAAAAGGCATCAAAAACTTGCTTTTTAAAAGATGTGGTGTTTGCTTGCTGGTTTAGTTTGTTCTCAATAATTTATTTCCTACTAATATCTTTTTTTTTTTATCTTTTTATCTTTTTTTATCTTGCTTATTCTCAGTGGAGGGAGTTGGATATTATCTGAAGGCATGGTTACTGTGAGGATGTGAAATAAAGACCCCATCATGGTTTAGCCATTAGGCCTGGAGTTTCACAGACTTGGGGGTTTGCATCATTATTCTTTTCTTTACAGTGAAGAATATAACTATTAAATCCATCTACGTAGGCAAATGAGGAACTAACCATTTTTTTTCTTAGACAAGTATTCTTGATTTGTGATGATTATTAGAGTTTTATGTTGAATTTGAATCTGCAACTTCATTTAAAGGTGCTAAATGCCAAGAATTGTATGAAGCATTACCTGTGTGCTTTCTGACAGAAGATCACCACCATTTATTTTATCATGCTAAGGAAACACAGTTTAAAATTGCATTTTACAAAAGACCATTGAACAATTTTAGGCAGGATCACTGATTACGTGCATGGTCTGCTCCTCTGAGCTCTTCTTAGCACTGACTTGAAGTTTATATAGTTCTAGGCTCTGAATCAATATACAAAAGTCAAAGATTTATAAATATTCACCTAACTAACCATATATCACACCAACCCGGCCTACAGTCCTAGTGAGAGCCCTGCCTTTCTCCATGGGCCAGGCCTGGCCATTGTTTATAAGAGATACATTGTTAAAATAATTGATGTTATTTTGATTTCACCAGTTTGATAGATTACAGATTGCAGTGTCTACTGTGCAGCATAGCTGAGCTGTCAGCAGATGCTGGCCTTATATTGCATATGTACGTGTGTGTGTATACACATGTATTTTTTTCTATGTTCTATTTATACATTTTGTGTTTTTCATATTTTGCCCGTTCCTTTTTGTTAATTATATGGCTGTTGCATTATAGCAAACTTGTGTTTTGGCATCTTTTACAAGAACACATTTTCTTGTGCAGTTGTTTCTCTGAAGGTTAGAACTCCTGAATCTTATTTTGCATGTCCAGAGTTCTGAATTCAGATGTACAGAGAAGTACATCTCTGCTGGAGAAACACTTCAGCAGTGATTTTAGTTTTCCCCTTTCCACTATTTTTCTGTTCTCATTGACACTCAGAGTCATGGCTGGACTATCTGGCACAAACTGAACAGCAGCCCCCCCGAAGTCTTTATCTTTGTTGTCTCTTTCTACCCTCAGCATTTTGATCGAGCCAGTTTATGCATCTTGAAGGCAGAAATCCCTTATGGAAACATTTCACTTCAGCTCATTCATAACAGATATTGATAAATCCTCTCGTTGCCTCTCCCAGGGTTCAAAGAGCCCCTGCAGCATCTGCACAAGTTCCCCTTTCCAGCACACCTGGGACTGCTGAGGTTATCCATAATTCAGGAGTGGAGCTGTGCCCGCGCTGGGTCCCAGGCCAGCCCTGGGAATCCACCAGGCAGCTGCCTGGGTTATCACTTTAGAAACATTTTAGAGGGTTTAATATCTTGAAATTAAGCCTCTCTTGCTGCTCACTGCGTTCTCGTTCTGCAAGAAACTCAGCCTAGGTGGAAAATCCAAAGAAACCCAAGTTGCAGAATTTTCTTTCCCTGGAGCAGCAATCTCTGTGTAGCTCTGGAGAGCTTTGTGGGCTCAGTTTTACTGGTGCTACACCAGCACTTCATCCCCTTTGTGTTTCTGTTGTTCCAGTCTGGCATTCAAGTACTTCCTCCAGCAGTTAACTACACAAGAAATATCAAAGGGATTCCTCTGAATCCAAAGTACATGTTTTAACCTAAAGTGAATACATAACATTCCTGCTGTGTTTCTTTCTGTATACAAATGTGCTCCCTCTTCAGAAGGATTTTAACAGGTATAGCTGTATTTATCATCTCAGTGCAAAGTTTTGATTTGGCAAAGTATATTTAGACCTTCAGGTCCAAGTCCTTTGTTGAGATAAACACAAGATGTAATAACATCAAAGCAATTTACACAAGAACATCACTGGATTCCTGTCGGGAGAATAAAGGGTGCCAGGAAGTGGTTTCAGTCTGATTTAGTGAAACGTCATCATACCTGTTCTTTTCTGACAAATAGAGATATAAACTCAATAAAGAAAATTATCTCCATTGTTCACACTAAAAACCCCTTGGTTCTGACATGTCTTGAATTTGGAATAAAACCACAGTCCACCAAAGACTGAAGCTGCAAACTGAAACAAACATCTGCTAGGACTGAAGGACTGTTCCCATCAGCTTGTCTGCAAAACCCTGTTCTCTCCTTTATTTCTAAGCCACACAGGGACCTAGAAAACAAGTTTTCCATGGTTCCCCCCAAAGAGAATCTGTCTGAAGGCTGGCACAATTTGGCTATCTGTGAACCGTGGGACTGAGCTCACAGACCCCACTCAAACCTCTTTCTCTTCCTATCCTTCTGCAGACCACGGCCCCTGCTCCGAGCAGGGCGTTGATTTTGGTTTGATTTGACTTAAGGGGAAGCCAGAACAGGTCAGCCAATACCACCAGGACTGCAAAAATGTGGTCATTATCAAATCCCAGTTCGGCAAAATCTGCTTATCCCTTTGCTGGGTCCTTGTTTTCCCCTGGAGTGTGCCTGGAGCTCACAGGAGCACAGTCCTCACACCAAATGCTTTCTGCCTCACGTAGCACCTCCTGTGACGATTTTTTTCTTGTACCTCAGGAATGCAGCTTCTCATTAATAAAAGAGCTGCAGTGTGGGTGAAGGGGATGATTACTCTGACACCACGCCTACACTGCTGAAGTTTAAGTGATATAACTAGAGGTGTTCCTGATTTACCATGCTGCACATGAGGGCAAAACCTGAAAGAACTAGGGGGTTGTTTCTGACATGGGAAAGCCACAGTCTTAAAATAATCAAAATGAGTCTTGCCAAACAACCTCTAGGTGGCTCTTGAGGCTCGCTTTGTCAATTAGCAAGCTCCTGAAAGAAGTCTGCATCAGTCTAGAAAAAGATTTTCCTATTAATCTATTACTTCTTCTTGCAAAAGATGAAACCCTGGAGTTTTTCACACAGTGGGAAAGCTTCCCTTGGTTTTATCAAAAGCAGCGAGACCCCCTCAGCTGAAGAGAGGAAAAAAGTTGTTGTCTTTCTACCCAGAAAGTCCCGGTTGTGGATTCCACCTGTGCATATTCTGCTGTAGTTGCTTCATATTTATTCCCTCAGGTGTGCAAATTACCTCTCTTGATTGAAACTTCTCAGGTAAAAAAGTAACAGCCACCCATTTTCCTAAGCAGAACTGCTTGTAAGCATCCAATTTACCTGGTTTTCAGAAGTTCTGTTTAGAGGAGTACATCCCTTTTTCATGTTGCAAAGGGCAGCTGGTGTTTATTGCTGATTCACAGAGGAGTGGGGAAGTAGGGTGAGGAGGGAAGGAAGAAAAACCTATTCAGAGTTTTGAGGCAAATCACATCACATCAATCCGTGCTTCGTCTGGAACAGATCCTGTGAGTTACTTGGTGCTCCAAGTATTCCTGAGCAGATCATACTGGATTTGATAACTGTAATCCAAAGGGCCACAAAGGAAACTGGGGGGTAGAATCTGTCAGGAGCTTGGATCTGTCAGACAAAAAAAAGTATTTGTACCAAAAAGTGCAAGGCACAGCTGAGAGCCTCCTATAGAGTTTGCTCCAGCACAGGAATTATATTTCTATAATCCAGATGTGGTAAGAGTTAGATACTTAAATTCACTACTACCTGCTTGTAATTAATTTATATTCTGAATCAAAATTTCATTATTAAATTTCTAGGGAAGAGCAAATTTCTCCCTTAACCAGATAAATGGTCAAAATATTTTAAAAAATATACTTACACAAATTTGTAACATTTAGTTGGAAAACCTGATAGTGCTTCCAAGATAAAGAAAAGTTTAAAGATGCTGCCTGCAATGAAAATATTTTTGTGCTTCTTCCCTTATGTAGTAAGAAATTACACACTGTTTACTAATTCACTGAGGTACTCCAAAACTAAAAAACAACAGGTTCCTTGGACATTAAAAAAGTACCATGCAGCAAAGAAGAATTCTTTGCAAAGGTTAATATCTTTGTGGGTTTTAAATTAAATAAAAACCTGTAAAATGTTTATAAGGTTAAATACAATACAGAAGTGGCCAGCAGAGACAGTTGCAGCAATTTCCTATAGTTTTGGGGGAAAAAAATGAAAAAAAAGATATCTTTATACTTCAAATGTTCCACTTCAATCAGAGGGACAGATCCTTGGCTGGGACTCAGCTGCTGTCCACAGTGATGGAGTGTTCCTCTGGACAGTAATGAGGGACACACTTTTCCCCTATGAATACACTTATATAGTGTTTGGCACAGAATCCATGCACAGGACTCTTCTTCCTTGGAAAACTTTTGATGAAAGGGCTATTTTTGAACGAAGAAGGATGCAGCACTTGACCACCTTTCTATGACTTTATGTCTCCTCCACCAAACAGTCTGTGTCTTTTGTTATTTAGGGCTGAATATGCTGAATGTAAGGAAACATCACAAAAGATATTGATAAAGAAATCAAACTCATAATCTGCATGTATATTTTGAGATAAACTTCTTCTGGATTGTCTCCAACTGGGAATACTACCCAAGCTGAGCTGGGAGCAGCTATCTGTGCTTAAAACTGAAATTCACGTTGGCATCAATATTTTGGCTTTATCTAAAAAGCACTGTGCCTTGCTAAAACATGAGTAGGTGTTTCATTCTTAAAACAGCATACAGGATTAGCCAGTAGATGCTCATTGAGAGCAGAATCTCATTTTTTCAAACATTGGGAGAACTGTGTGCCTGGGACCAATTTAGAGAAATTCACTCCAATGCCACATTCTCTTATAGGTTCTATAAATTGGATATGAAAAAAAAAAAATCGTGTAACCACAGAGTATTAACATGACCTGCAGATTACAAGGTAATTAAACTTGAGGCTACCAAGTACAGTGCTCCAGGAATAATTTACCTCGTGGTGTGGGGAGCTGAGATGTTCTGATGTTTCTTGCTAATGCAAAATGAATAAGCATTGGGAGCTCCAACCTGCCAGGGCTAAGGAATTAACGGGTTCCCTACCTGTATCTTTCACCACTGAATGCTCGTGTTGACAATCTAATTTGGAAAGCAGCAATAACCATGTGGTAGCAGTCTTTAAGAGGCACTTACTGTGTCATTTTATGGTCAGTGCAAAGATGGTGTGAGTGATTTGAGGCAAACTGCCTTTACGATGTGGCTGTCACCTCCACAGAGACCCGAGTGCATTTTGCTGCTCCTTGGTACAGTTGGTTCCTGCCTTGAGCCAGGTGTACAGGAAATGTGAAGAGCTATTTGATAAGGGATTTAGACAAGATTTAGGCTGTGCTGTTAATTTCTAGGTGAGTAATCCAATCTCTTCCTCTCGTTGCCCCAGGAAAAAAGATACTGGGAGTGTTTTAGAACATAAAGATGTGCTCCCACAAAAGAAGGAGCTGAAGCAACATAGATATATCACTCCATTTGGTAAAAGATACTTCTTGTTTTTCACTTCTGACTTGCCTCTGGTCAGGGGCAGAATGGAGAGATGAGCCCAGCTAAAGTAAAATGAAGATGAAGGTGATTACACTGATTTGCTGTGATGTGCCCCTAGCTCAACTACATTTCATTGATTAACTGACAATGTAAATAAACAGCAGTGCAGGCAGATGGCATTTAAATAGGAAGTGTTTTTTTTAAACTTAAAAATGTGGAGTCTGTCTGGCTGTAAATTGCTGATACCACGTGTTTGCTCAGGCTACAGCACTTGGTGCTGAACACAAACAAAGTGATGTTGTCTCTGACACCTTGACTCAAGAGCAGCCAGTGGCCATGTTCCTACCTCTCCCCAAACTCAATGAGACTTAAATGAGTTTTAAGTGCTCTGCTGGCTGCAGGTGCTTCCTGTAAGTGGGGCAATGGATATTTTTAGCTTTTTCATTGTTTATGTCTTTGTCAAACTGTCCCTGAGAACAGATGAGAGCATTCAGTGCAGCACTTCCCTCCATGCAATCCTAAGGTTACATTTAAGGGAGTGCTCGTGAACTCCTCCCCAAAGACAAAGTGGGGCCCCTGCACATTGCAATTATTAATCTTCCACAGCTGGATGATTTCTGCTCTTTGAACTATCACTCAGCTGTGCTGGTGGAGGCTGAGTGCCTTTCCCTAAACCTTGCAGCTGTAAATGTCAAGAATGTATAAACCCAGACTGCAATCTGCAGTTACTTGACAACTCTTACAATTAAAACTCAAAATCATTTTGATACAAGTGTATCAGAAGCTCCTGGCCTGAATAAGAGTATCCTTATTAGTAAAGTCAGGAAGTCTGCATGTTGAAATCTGTTCCTGGACTCTGTTTAAACACTGGCATTTCCAATCCTATCAGTTCAAGTTCAATGATAGCTGGACATGGGCACCTGTGAGCTCCTCTTTTCATGAAAAGCAACATAGAGAACTCCTCGAGGTGAAACTGACCCTCATTTCTCTGTATAACACACAGAGAAGCACTGAAAAACCTTAAAGTACTCATTGAATTGTTGCAATGATGCATTTCTGCTAGTGTCCTGGAAAACAAGTGAACAGTGCTGCAAGAAACAAAACCAGTATTTCCAGGGGCACTGAGCTGTTCCTCTGTGTCCAGTGACAAAACTTTGACACATACTCTCTCTCTCTATATATATATATATTTATGAAAATGTATATATCATACATTTTTATTGTGGTATTTGAAATTTCAAGACTTTTTTTTTTTTTTTAAGTGCTGCTAGAAAAATCCAGGAGCTGGCCAGTTTTCTGCAATGTGCTGAACACCCCCAGCTGGTTCTGGCAAGGTGGGACAAAGGGAGCAATGTGTAACTCAGCATTGCATCCCACTGTTTCCTGCTGGTTTCTGTTTGAGGACACGTATTGAAAGACAAAAACATTGTTGTCTTCCTTTCCTGAAATGGGAAATCTTTTGGTTTTCTTCTGATTCCCAGCTTAGAGGCACAGATGGGCCTGGAGCAAACCTCCTGATCAGAGGAGTCCCACAGATGAGCCTGGGAAGCTGCACCAGGGCAGAGATCAATCCCAGCAAGGGGCACAGATCTGCACTGGCCAATGCTATCTGATTAGTTTAGATTTAATTTAATTAATTAATTTAATTTAGTTTAGTTTAGTTTAATTAGACTTGTGGCTAAGTGAAAGTGAATTTGGGCCACTGGACAAGGAAAAGGATTGTTATGGCAAGGGAAGAAACACTAATTTCCTGCCCAGTATTACCAGGTCTAATTTCCTCCCCAATAACACCATTTCTGCGGTGTCAGGAACATGATGGAAAGATTCAGCGGGAGGCAAAGGTGAGACAGAGGTCCCTTGGGCAGGGTGAACTGGACACTCTCCCTGCTGCAGGGCTGCTCTGTGGGCTGTAATTTCCATCTCTGCTTTCTCTTCCCATGCCCATCCCCATGCCCAGCTGGCAGGCACTGGCAGCGTGCCCGAGGACAGGCTCTTCTCTCCCCGAGGTCAGCACAAAATCTTCCTCAACACAAACAAGGGCAGGTCCAGCCTCCTGAATGGGCTGTGCTCCCTGCAGAGCTGACCCTGCTCCAAGCCATGCAGAGGCAGCGCTGCCACACTCATCTCCCTGCCCCCTCTTTTTTATTTTTTGTTTTGAAAAATGACAATGAATTCACACAAAGCCTCAATTACAAAAGATTATGGGCTTCAATTTAGTGTGCGCTGTAAAGTTGTATTAAATGATCAAATGCTAATGAGGAGAAAGGCTCTTCTAGAGAAATAAGGAATTAGCATAAATTAATAGAGTTCCATATGTGCAAGTTTTATGGGGTAACAAAGTATCTCATCATAAAAGTATAAATATTTAATTTAATTCTTGTTGGGGCCAGTACACAGCATTGCAGTCAGCACAGAAATATGAATTAAAGTGTGGGAGGGAGCAAAATGCTCCCCAATTCAGGTTCACAGAGAGGTCACTGTCATGGCTCTGCTGTTCTTTTTCTGTTTTCCAGCTCACACAGTTTGAAGCCAGGTCCAAATGGCAAACTAATATATGCACAGCCTTGTCTGCAGTCTGGGCAGGCTTTGTGTTGTGTTCCCTTGGTGTGTTGAGTTCCTCAGCTCTGCCCAAGAGTATCTTCCCTGGTTAACACTGGATCCTCCTGCTCCTACAGCTGACAGAAAAGGCTTCAGAGGCGTTTTCGCGGTGCTTTTACAGCACCTTCCCTCACCATGTGGAAAAGAGCTGCTGCAGGTATAAATTGAGTTGAATTTGGGATTTACATTCAGCCTTACAGTGTATTTCACATCAGTGCTGTGAACGAGTTGCTATAATTAAGATTAATTGTACTGAGGTAAAAGCGAGCTCAGTCCTATCTGTTACCCTCCTGAGCAGCTGTGGCCCTGATCAGCCCAGGCTGCTCCTGCCATGCTCTGCACACTCAGGGAAGGCTCTTTGTGCCACTGTCACAAACGTATGGCACTCTTGGGCTGGATTTTTCTTGTATGACCCAATTTGTGGGGCTCAGGAGAAAAGCATGTTCCAGTCCTGCTGTATTTCTCATGTTCTAGTGTTGCATTGCTGGAAGCATCTTTCTTCAAGAGTGCACATGTGCTCATGGTGTGTGTTTGGTGTGTTTACTTTCTCTCCTACACAATTGTGTAAATATGTGGGTGTCTAAAGGGGTAAGTTCATTTTTACCCATAAATAAGTATAGCTGTATCCAACATCTGAATAAGTATATTTTTCTATGTTCTATAATTAGGTGAAACTATAATTTTAATCTGAAACTGTACATGTGAGTATCTGTATGCTTGATACTTTAGATAGATAATTGTGGTTTTGAGAGGAGTTTCATCTGATTATCATATTTTGTAATTGCATTGTTTAAATCCATGACCAAAAAAAAAAACTTCCAAGTTTTTTAGGTCAGTAGGTCTGACTTAATAATTTTGTTATTAGGGTTTTTACCAATTTCCTATATGCTGGGCTTCAGGAAATAAGGGTTTTTGCTAAGTGTTCCATTTTGAATTCACTTCTTCACTACTATGGCACTCCAGGGCAGGGATCCCATCAGGCTAAAGGCAAACTGGAGACTTGTCCAGCAGGGAGGAAAGGCAATTTCTTTCAGAACACAGAGCTGTTGTGTAACTGGTGGATATAGATCCAAAAATCCCACTCAATCCCCTCTGCTCTGGTGCTTGTTACATCAAGGAGAGCTGTTTTTCAGTGGCCTTAGAGATCAGTTCTGGAATTTCTGGTGGTAACACAGTGAACACAACTTCTGTCTGATGGTATTTTGATTAATCTGAGCTGCTGTACTTGGCTTCAAAGGAGAGACTGGCTTTGACTTAGCAGAAGAGAAACCAGGTCTGATATTAATGCCAATTAAACCACGTGTACCTGCTCACTGTCCATTGGTTTTCTGCTTTGATTTTGGCTTTTTTGAACCAGCCCTGAACCGGGAATGTCAGTGCTGTGTCAGTGATGCCACAGTGATCTCACCACAGCCTGAACACACAGAGGTCTAGGAGAGCAGGTTTCTCTGGGGATTTGAGAGGAACTTGCTGCCAACAGGCCGTTCAGGTTTGCATCTTCACCTTGCACCAGCTGAAACTAATTCAAATTAGTCCCTTTTGAGAATCATTATGTCAAGAGATCTGTCTTGATTGCAGAGCCTCGGAGGGCAGAGGAAATGTCAGTCCTGCTCAGAGCACACTGCTGACACTCGGTGACTTTCTGCCAGGTTACATGTTTGACAGCTGTTCTGGGGTGTGTGCTCCCAGCCCCTGGCCTGACAACCATCATGAAGCCAATTACAGTCACAGGCAATTAATGTTCCCCTCCTCAGGTTCTCGTGGAAATGATAGCATAATGCAGGGGATCAGCGTGAAGTCTGTGACCTTTGGAAATATAAGCCTGAGACGGGAGCTGGGCTTGCATCTACATCAACTGTGTCCAATTAAGCTCTCAAGGCATGGCAAGGGAGATGGAAAATTACACGTTGCATAAAAGCAATGTGAACAATTTTTCCCTCTCACTTCCAAACACAATAGCTTCTAGTTGACCTGAGAACACCAGCCCTTTCCCCACGCTCTCCCTGCAGCAGTTACTCGAATCTCATGGTTAGTCTCCTCTAACAACAGCTGCAAATTGATACAGATTTTCTGTATTGCTGTTGTGCCTGAATCCATCGTGCTCCTCCTGCTCTGAGCTGTGTGCAGGCAGCTCTGTGGGCCAGCTGCTCCCATGGTGCAAACCAATGCAGAGACACTGAAATGGTCAGAGATGTTTATCTGCTACCTCCCAGCTCCTTCCCCAACATGGATTTCAGCCAAAGAAGGGAAGAGAAGATCCTTCCCAGGGTGACATGGCCAATTAACGTGCATACAACTATCCCAGGGTGAGGTTTTTTTGGGGGTCTACACTCCAGAGAGAGATGAAAACAAACAATGAGAATTTTCAGTTTAATTACTGGGTGACATGACTTCAGCTTTTGTTTTCCCCTCCTTTCTGGCTGCACCAAAATCAGGGATGTTATTCTAGTTCAAGCTGAAGTAGAGGCATCTCTTTCTGTCCTGGTCATAGTGGGTCACAGTTTTTGTTTGCCTCTGTATCTGTGTGGGAAGGGCCCATTTCTGGCGTGGGCAGGAGCAGAATCGATGTGCAGACATCCACTTTACCATGCAGAAAGCCAACAAAGAGAGGTTTGAGCAAACAGCTTGGAACTCAGGCAGTTCATAGCAAAGAAATTGTGTGACAGCAACACCTAGAGTTCAGATGTTTCATCTGCTTTACTCCAGATGCAGAGAATTTGTTTATTTACTTTGAGAAGAGCAGGAAGTTGCCATGAAGCAAACTGGGATTTTAGGCCAAAATATTTTCAGGATAATTGGTCTAAAATCATGTTGTCTGGATAAAGCAGCCTTGCCTGTGTAGTTTACAAGTTCTTCCTACCAGGTCTCACAATAAAATACGCAAACTGAGAAAACAGAAATTTTTAAATAGTTTCTAAATTTCACAGCTTTCAGTTCAGCTCCACTATTCTTAAGAATCATGGTTTTAATTTGTTTGGTTTGGTTTTTTTATTGCTTAGCATTTGCTGTGAGATATATTGATCTGATCAAGCCTGTTCCTAAATTAACCTCTGGATTGTCAGGACCTGAAGTCCCAGGATGAGACTTGCAAAGTGGATATTTCTGAATGTTATCAGTGTCTTTAATACCTGAGTATGTATTTTTGGGGGGAATCTCTGAGGTTACATGCTTTAACCTGCCCAGTGCAGGAGGTTTGTAGTACTTTAGGCTTCTGCATGAGCCTGTTTAAGCCAAATGCAGAGCTGGTTGGCTGCTTCTAGCAGCTTTATGCTGAAACATTTCTCCTCTTTAATAATAAAAGTGATTCCATGAGAAGGAGCCTGAACTACCAGAAAGGGCTATCCAAGTGCCATGTGTGTGGGGACTCACTGCAGAGTGATGCCTGACCCAAAAGAGACTGCCAAGAAATCCCCTCTGCACATTTCCACAAATTCAGGGTACAGTGAGGCATTTTTCCTTAAACCCAGGCACATCCTAATTTGGCAAGTCAGTTTTGTATTGACGTTAAGTGAGAAGGAAGGGGAGTGAGTGAGGAAGGAAAGTTTATTTCTGTGTGCCCATAACGCTGTGATCAATGAGGTTGCAGATATTTGGAGCATGGACATTCCCCCTGGTACAACACTGGTGGCTCCTCGGTGCCCTTGGGCCACAGATGTTTGGCCCTGGTGTTGATGTCCAATATGTCCAGCTATTGAGGCAGATGGTGAGCAGCAAAATATTCCTAAACTTTTGGAAATATACCACCCTGGAGCCCAGAGAGGGAGACAGCCCAAATTGGAAAATAATGTAATAGAATATTTTATTTTTCACAAAAGGCTTTAAGGCTGGGAAGATTGCCATTTCTGAAAGGGCACTTTGGCTGACTTCCCCATGTTCTGCACAGATTTGCAATGACCCTCCCTTTGCACCCTTTCCTCTTTTAGGCTGAGACAAAGGTTTGCACTTCACTTTGGACACACACACTTACAAAACAACAGCCAGTGATACTGAATTTTTAGCTTTATTAAATGAAAAAGGCAGACTTTAGCTCAGTCTTCCTGCAGCAAAGGACAGGAATAACTTTCTGCCACAATGAAATGCTGCTCTCTTTGAAGGGGTGTCCATTCAGCCAGGGGTCCATCTGTCCTCTCTCCAACAGCAGAGGAGAAAAAAGACAAGGGAAGAACTGTAAGAACCTTGATTCATCAGAAGACTCAAATATTTTATTCAGTTTAGGAAACTACGTGGAAATAAACAGGACTGGTTTCCATTTTTTGGTAGGAAACCTGTGGGTTGCTAGTAGACTTAATACAACCTTGCACCTCACAATTTTCTTCAGGGGAGATATAATGGCATTTTAATATACTTATTTGTTTTGTAATTAACACCTTTCTGGAGGGATTGAGCTTTTTCTTTGTGTTGGGGGAGGTGGGGCTACACTTCCTTCTCCCCCCTGCAATGATGTAATTATAATGCTAATGGAAGAAACTGAATTGCTTTCAGGCTTTTCCCATTAAAAAAAAACCCTTTTTCTGTTTCAGTGTTATCAATTCACTTTGAGGCAAATTCTTTCCTAAAAGATAAGACCAAGTCTTTGTCTTCTGAAGAGAATAATGGAGAGAGAATCATTGTTCATATAATTTCTACTGGATTTGGGTTCCTGAGACTCAGTAGTCAGGCGGGATGGAAAGGGAGCTCCAAGCAAACCAATTCTGGCAAACAGCCTCAGTGGGCTTGGTGCCCTCGGCAGGAGCATTTGCTGAGCTCTGTCCAGGGATGCTGCTCGTGGGATAAGAACCTCCAATAAACTAACACAAAGTCCACGTACAAAATATATTTACCAGTTCTGTTTCCAAGAAAAGTCAAGTGTAAAGCGTTCTAGATAATTTCTATGATTTGGATTTTCTGAGTTCAGTTTGGGCATAGACTTAATACCAAATTCTGGGTGAATTCTCCAGGATAGTTTAATTCATTCCAATGTAGCAAAATTCTGCAGTACAGTGAATGGTAACTAAATGCTGTTTGGAACAACAACAAAAAAAAATAGAATAATGAAATAAGGAAAATATATAATTTTATTGGAGTAGTTCTAGGTACACTCCAATAAAAATACCTCCTAGTTTCTAGAAGACTGGGAAACACCCTGCTCAGAACAGATGTTTAAATATTTTACCTCTGGAGTTTTGATTTGTTAGTTTTCCCTGCAGGACAGACTTTTCTTGAGACAAAGAATCATTGCTTGAGGGGTCACACAACTGGTTTTGAAAGGTGTCTTAGACCTTTTTTACCTGAAACTGCAGTGATGTTTTTAAGTTTTACAGACTTTTTTTTCTAAATTCTACTACAGAAAATATAAGCATGCAGATCCATAGGATGTTAGCACAGTTATGAACTACATTTAAGCAGACCAATGCCTTCAAAGTGCATCCTGAACATTAAAATTTTATTTGGGGCTCACTGACATGCATATAACTGGACTTTCCTATTTGTATCTGGGAAGGTGTTGCTGACATGAAAGGTGTTGTTTAAATAAAAGATAGAACATACAATATTTCTGCTTTATGTTCCAAGCAC
The DNA here is from genome assembly GCA_013397915.1 of Daphoenositta chrysoptera. Taxonomy (NCBI): domain Eukaryota; kingdom Metazoa; phylum Chordata; class Aves; order Passeriformes; genus Daphoenositta; species Daphoenositta chrysoptera. Next base: position 11,628 of record VZRO01004942.1, on the reverse strand, counting down.
CAGCAGACCAAATAGTTTCTAACTGCAGTGACTATCAGCCATTCTTGCTACTTACTGTAATGCACTTAAATGCTTTGCATTAAAGGATATTCTCATTCCAGTACAGAGGGATTTACATGTGTATGGAAACTTCCAATAAAAGTTAATATGCATTTGTAGAAATCCCTCTGCATAGGGATGAGACTATATTTTGAGCCTTCACCATCTGGTCTGTCCTCTAATGATGAACCCAGCATCATAATATTCAAAATCCACTTCTTCAAACACAACTAACTCTACCTGCATTTCTCCTCTGTAGAGAAACTTGCCTCTGCCTGGTTTACTGAGAGCAAGGTACCCTGGAAAACACTGAGAATTGATATTTTTCCTTACTGCTCTGATCCCAGAAAGCCCAATGACTGCTGCTGCAGTTGAAATTTCAACATTTAAGCTTAGAGCCCCTCAAAACTGGAGGATGAATATTCACCGAGCTGTGTGTTTAAGAGCTGTGTTACGAGCAGGGCTCTGGTAATGATGTGTATTTTGTTCTGACGCTGTCAGCCTCATTTCCTTACAGAATTATAGAACCTGCTCTGTTTTGCTGCGATTCTGATGATAATATAAGTTTAATGGCCGATATGAAATGGTAAGAAAGGGGAGATTTGTTTAGCTCCTGAAACCTTATAGCCTAACATTACTACCTGACGTTGTGCAAGAAGCAAAGCACTGAGCAGCATCATTAAAGCCCCTGCGACCCTAACACAGAGCGACAGAAATGCTTAAATATGTATGCACACGTCAGAGAGAACTCATTTCATTTTTACCTCTCGCTTGGGTCTTTATCGAGGGTGGCAAAATTGTCAGGGAGGAACAACAGTGGAAAATGGAGCTGAAGCAAGGCAGCTGTTTGCAGAGCTGTCCCAGAGGTGCAGCGCTCCCTGCTCCCCTCGGCCAGGCAGTGCCAGGGTGGTATGGATTGCTCACAGAGGTAAGAGCATTTTCAATGTCTGCAGAGCTGTGGGGAGGCTGTTATCTGTCATGCTGACAGAGACAGAGTGATCTCCCAAAGCTGCACTGAGCACCTTCCTGAGCTCATCGCTCCTGTCCTACACAGGGATGTGGCACTCACAAGAAGGCTGGTGCTGTTCCTCCCCCCCTGCTGCAGCAGGTTTAGGAAATTTGGAGATGAGAAATGAGGAGTAGGTGGCTCAGAGTTGCTTTAAACTTCCTGTTTGCCCTTTCCACTGTGAGTTCCCACCGACCCCTGCCAAAGGCAAGTGTGTCACTGCAATCTCAGGAGCACCAGCTCAGGCTGGAGCAGTGGGGATGGAGGAGATAGATGGCATACTGCATGCAAGGAAGGTGCTATTTCTCCTTTTTAATCTTCTTTTCTTTGCCTCGTCTGTTAATCTTCACAATCCAGAGGAAGCAAAAGTCTCCCAGCCCTGTCCCCTGCAGGGACACAGTGATGGATTCCCAGTGACTTCCCACAGGACCGCAGGGGAGCAAAAGCAGCCAATGACCAGAAAATCTGCTCGGGTGAGTAAGAGCTCTCCACCCAAATACACCCAGTACTCCTCTTGATTTCTGTCCCCCTGTCTGCTGGATGCAGAGACCACCCCGCCAATTGCCTGGCTTGGAAATTAAATATTCAAGCTAAGAATTTTCTGAGAGCACTAAGGGATTTAGACACACACTTTGCATTAATTTTAATGGACAATACACCTAAATTACCTGCTGTGCTTGGGAGAGTCTCAGCTTGAGGTTTTATTTATTATTTATTGAATATTCTCTGAGTAAACAGAACTTAGTAGCACAAAGATGATCTGGCAGGAAGAACAGTCTTAAAATGTAAGCTATTATTCATGCAATTATACTGCATCACTCATTCTTTTTTATTATTGTTTGTATTACTGTAGCACCTTGAGCTCCACAACAGAGACAAAAGTCTCTTCCTCTCAGCTTCTGTTTGAACACACTTTAGGAGCCAAACCCCATCCTAAGAGCTTCCAATTTAGATGGATAAGGAAAAACAAACTGTGAGAAAAGCAAGTGTGGACCAGAAAAGTTTTATTGTCCAAGGTCATACAACAGATTGTCAGTAGGAGCAGACCTAAAACCCAGGTATCTTAAACTCTTTGATCAGTTAGACCCCACTGCTTCTCTTCTTCTCCCAGTCATGCACTAATTCCTGCTCTCTGATTCCTTCCTGCTGGGTTTCACTAGTTCTAGTAAAACCATTCTCCTTTTTGCCTCCTCAACAGTCTTATTTCCAAACTATCAGTTTCATTTTGGCAGGCCTAACATTACAGGGGAAGAAATACAGATCTGTTCACAACTCAAAACTCAGGTGTTGTTGGATTTCCTTAACTGGACCCATGGAAACAGAGTGCAGCCTGACAGTTTTATAAATAATAAATTTTTTAAAAAGCAACCTCCGCAAAGAACCAAAAATGAACAAAAGCCCGAAATACGGCATAACAAATAAGAATATTATATTCAAATTGGATCTAGTTAGTGATTTAATTGCTTCATTCTCACCCATGATGCTGGTGTGGGGAGACTGGGTGTCACCTCTTCCTTCCTCACAAAACTCCAGTCATTCTTGCAGCATCCCTCTACAAACAGTGTTGTCCCCGTTCAGGCAACGAAACTCTTGGGGGAGAGACCATTAACTGAGGCAGGAAGAATTGTTCCCTGTGTTCTCTTATGGGGCAGTCAGAAAAGAAAAATATCCCTTCCTGAGGCTCTTGCCTGCTGGTTGCTACCAAGAGAGCCTTTCCCTGTTCCTGGCTGTGTGGGTCTGTGCTGCACGTCGGGGTTTACTGCAGCTCTGGGGCTCCGTGCACGATGAGTGCCCTGCCAGATTCTGGACCTGCCCTTGCAAATGGAGCCCTGCTGAGGAGGGGGAGGCTTGGCTTGTGTCCCCCCACCTCTCACAGTGCTGCTGGACGTGGCTTCGTCCCCTTCCCACGTAGCTGAGTGACAAAGCAACTTGTCACATCCCCCTGCCACAGAGGGGGCCATGGGCTGGGCACCTCTGCAGGTGATGCCATAAGGATTTTTTGCANGGGTTCTGGGGGGAGGGAGGTTCACTTGGCCTCACTCACTGGGGAATCTTTGATAGATGTGCTAATTTGTAAGACCTATAATTCTATACCTGATCTATTGTGGGTGTGCATTTTGGGGTGAGCATTTCCAGTGTTCCACCTGGATGGAGTGCACCAGGGATCCTTGAAATAAATACCAAGGGAAAAACCTCTTTTTCCCATCTAACTGTGTTTGGCTCTGATTTTAAGAACAGGGATAAGGCATCACAGGCACAACCTGTGTGAGAAACAGAGCCGAAAAGCAGTCTTGGAACAGCTAAGTGTGCAGGAACCTTTTTCTCATTTACTTGTATTTATTCCTTATTCTGCATTCAGCACTGGAAATGTGCCTGTCTTTGCCCCGGATGAGCCTCAGCAGGGTGGTGATTTGGCTGCCACAGTGTAAGCTGAATGATGGTAGCACTTGGGTCAGGAGCCCTGTGCTCCTCCTGGGTAAAGATGAGTTTTCTCTTCTGTACAACACATATTCTGTGTATATAGAGATTGCACATGGGCTTTATCCTGCTCACTGGATAATGTACCCCAGGAAACAGAGGTGGGCTAACCTCTCTCTAAGGCTACTGGTATGACACCAGTGCTCTTTGGGAATTCTCTGTGAGCTCTGTCCAAGCCTTTCTCATGGTCACAGAGACACCTGTACCTGGGGAGAGCTGTGCATTTCCTCCCAAGTGCAGCACAGTGCCCTTTAGCCCATCCTTTTGCTGCAGGGCTGAATGATGACTCCAAAGGACACGGTCTGAACCTTCCTTCCACCAGCCACCTGTGGCAACAGAGTTTTCATGGCTTTGGCTACTGCCTTCTGATGTTATCCATCAGGGGTCATGAATAACTGCCCTTTGAGGAGGACAGATGTAATTCTTTTCACATCCACACACCAGAGACAAGTGCACATCAACACAGTTATTATTTTCTGTTTCCTTGGGTGCAGATTTTGGCTGGGTTGTTGAGCAGGTAATTCTTTGGCTACATTTGCATGTATGTGTGCCAGGATAAGTTCTGGTACCTGAAATAGTTTTGTTCTGTCCACACTTTCCCACACATCCTCCTGCTGGAACACACAGTTGTGGGATGGCACTGCACCCCTGTTTCATTTGCTGTGAGTGTGTTGCCTCTCTCAGGGACTGAAAGGGGTGAGAGGCAGCTCTCCTGCCTCCTGTCTTCATTGCTTATTTCTGGGAAGACAATGTATGTTTAATTTCAGTTTTAAGAAGGGGGTGATTCACAGAAAGCCTGTTTATACATCAGTGTGGAGCTGAAGGGACTAAATCAGGTAGAAAAGCTGGAAGAGAAGGAAAGGATAAAATCAATGCTAGAGGAAAAGAGCTTCCAGAGCAAACCAGGCTCTTCCACCCCTTGGCAATGAAGAGCACAGTCCTGCCAAGCCATTTCTGAAGCCTCCTTTGCATTTAGCTGACCTCTAATATCTCTACTCTGTAAGAGACACAAGAGCAGAGGGTGCTATTACTATTCCTGAAGGCACTGGGAAATCTCAGTGCCGCACTGCAGAAACTCAATAATATATTTCCAAATATCACTCACTGAGATCTCATTAAAGTCATTCTTTCTCAGGTCTCCACCCCATTTTCTATCAAATAGTTATTTCTTGAATTGAACAATTAATAAGTAATGGTCAGATCCGTACTGATCTCATAATACTCTGTAAACTTTTGAAGACTATTTCAATTTATATTTCAACAGAGCCTTGGGAGGAGGTTTGGTCCTGCATAGAGACAGCCTTTTGATATGAGCAGAGTCTCATCATCAGGCAATTAATTCAGGTGACCAGTGACAGGCAGGAAAAGGACAGAGGCTGAAACAGGTAATAAGGATCAAATCAAACTAATTCAATGTGGGCCCTTTGCAGAACTGCTGCTGGATTAAATGAGGATCTGTACCCTACAGACCCCAGAAATTTGGAAGAGCTATAAATGTTTTAAAAAACCCTTCACTAGCTGCCCCTGGTCCAGGTCAGAGGAGACATGTAGGAACAGTTCAGAACAAATGCTTTTTGAATGGGAGAAGTCCATAAATGACTCAAATACCTCCAACATTCCTTTTGCCTTATCCTACAATGGCCCAGCAATAACAGGGATAACCTGAAAGCCAAAGTGCAGTGCTGGGCTCCCACCCTCTTCTCCAGCTTGCCCTCCAGCCTAAGGCTCAGAGGCAGCCTGGCTTTCAGCTCTGCTGCCAGTCTCCCTCTTTGGGAACTCTAATGATGCCCAAAAGCAGTCCCTAATCCCCCAGTTTACTGATGCTGCTTTTCCCAGCTATCCAGAATAAGCCCTCATTCCTCATGGGAAGGTTTCCATTCCCTAAGACTGGTTGAACCCCAACAACAGCTGTGCCCCTTCCAGGACAGGCCCCTGGACACTGAGGAAGGAATCCTGAGCCAGAGCATGCTGTGGGCACCTCACCAGCCCAGATTTCTGCCCCGTTTTACACAAGGAGAAATGCCAAATACCTACACTGAAAGGCCCATTGAACTTCTTGCTCTCCAAACAGCAGCTCACTATTCAGGGAACCCCAGCATGAGGAATGGAAGGATCTTTCCCACTGTCATTTTTTTTTGGCTGTCCCCGGGAAGCACCCATGTCACAGGGATAATCTCTCTCCCTTGGTAAGAGAATAATGTTTGGTGTCATTTCTCTCATATGCCCTGCAGGAAGCAAGAGCAGGATTTGACTCAGATAAAAGTCTCAAATGACCCTTGTAAAAGCAAGGAGCCACGCTGGCTTTCAGAGTAACAGCAGGATGGATAAAGTGCACATCAATACACCAGCTCCGTGGATTTCAATATTTCTCTCTGACTTACAAATCACTTTTCAGGTAGGCTCAGCACTCTGGTATGGGGCAGAAATCACAGTGAGGTCACATAAGCCACCAATTACAAAACCTCTCTGAACTCCTGGATGGAAAAACCTACTCCTTTTGAAATGTGCATGCTCAGAATGCCCTGGGTGGAAGTCGTGTTTCACTTCACTGCTCTGCAGTACACAGGAGGCAAAATATTGCTTTGTGTGAAATGTCTCTTCTGAAGGCTTTGTGTACCAGGGGATGACCATTCCCAAATACTCTGGGTTTGAAAATTAACCCCTTCTGGTCTGTGTGTGCATGTGTTTGCTGTTCCTTCTATATGGAATGGAGAGATGTCGGTGCCTGATCCAAGTCTCACATCAAGCCTGAGTGCAGGAGGCATAAATCGTTTACCAGTGATAAAGGAGCCAAAATAAATGGAGTTCTAGAGAGAATAGCCTGGGACTGGGGTGAGAGTGGGACGTGGCTCACTGCTGGGACTGCTGGCCCACAGCATAAATTATGAAAACCATGCTCTTCCTCTACCCTGCACTAGATCTCATTCTTTTTATTGTGTCCATTGTTCTCTTCATATCTTGTCTTGCCCTATATTTTTTCCTTTCTTCTAAAGCCTTGCTAAAAAAAATATTCTCAATTTTATAAGGGAAAGCAATATATGACAGTTCTATTCCAACCATTATCTCCCAAAATAAATTAGAAAAAAATGCCTCCCTTCTGTCACACAGCAACTTCCAAACTGTTACTAACAGACAAAGTCCATAAATCATTCCTAAATTGCCTATCAGACTGCAGTTGGGGTTTTATCTACAAAATAAAGTAGGGCAAATATATAAGGTCTACAAAGTTTAAGGACATAGTATTTACCATTGGTAATTAAAACCCAAGTGCTCTACAACCAGCACGTTGTCACAGTGGACTCCAGGCTGATGTGAATGGGCACAGCTCCATTAGGCACAATGAGGCAAATCACATTAATTTTAGCTGAAGATTTGTTCCTTACACATCTTATTTTGCTACCAAAGGACCAGGTGGTTCTTTCCTTCCTTGTGTTCTATAATCCCAAATTGATTTCAGTGGGACTATTGGAGTTACAAGGCACTACTCAGTGTGAGTGGGGATGGCTGTACTCGGGGCCTTCATGTGCAAAAATTTGTTTTTAAAACCTATAAAAGAAGCCATTTTTCTTTGCATATTCTCTTCAAGGACTATAATGCAAGTATAACTCTTCACACCGTTTGTCATTCTTTTATTTCAGTGATAATGGCAGCAAACAGAAATAGCCCTAATCATGGAATTAGACAGTGCAATTGTCTTCCTCAGGCATTCATCCCACGAAAGGGTTAAGAGTGAGGTGATCCCTGTCCCTTGCTGGGACACATAGCGTGCTAACTCGGATTTCTGAAGTCACACTGCTCTGTCAGCTCCCTCCCTGTCAAGCAGGTGCTGAGTGAAAAGTTATTCAAGGATGGTGTTACGTACCCTTCATGAATTATGCATCTTAAACAAACTTACATGATCTGAAGCACTCAAGTGGAAGCCTTTTAGCTGGAAGCAGGCCACTGGAGAGCTTGGCTACAGATCTGCAATAATGGTTTAAAGCAGCTCTCTGCAGCACACTACTCCCCTTCCCTCCTGCACTCGGTGGCCCGTGCTTCGCTCCCTTGGCTTCTGCAGCTGCAATGGAGCTTCTGAAATCCCTGTAGGAAAAGTCCATCTTAGAACCTCTTCAGTGGTTGGAAAGGCTGTGTGGCTTTCTGCCGGGCTCTGTCTTTTCATGGGCTTGGGGGAAAAGTGCTGCCTTGGCTGGGTTTTATTTTCAAAGAGTGAGAAGGAGACACAAATTCTTCCAAGGTCACTGGTTTTTTTCCCTTTCATGAAAAGATAATGAATGTTGTTTTAATATTTGCTTTCACTGAAAGGGGATCTTGCTGTGTCTTCATTGCAGCTCTGAGCTGGTTGGGGAAATGTACTGTGTCACCTAATCAGCCTGTGACAATATTACCTGGCACTAATTAATTGTTTCCTCTTCAGAATGGATTACTTGGGTGCAAGATTCCATTTCTGATCCTCTGATGACGTTAATCTGGTGGGAAGATGGGTGGACTGCCTACTTACACTCCATAAATCCCATTGATGTTCCTCAAGCAGAGAGAAAATTTAACTTTTATTTACTTCAATTTAACTTCATCACTCTGTGAAGCCAGGCTGGAAGAGGGCTGCCTTCTCTAGGCACAAAGTTATGGTTTCATTGTGGAGACACCACCAAACTTGCATTGGAGAGGGCTTTATTCCACTCAGAGTTCCTCAGCCTGACAGAAGTGCTGCACATACAAAGCAGGACATTATAATGCAGTTTATTGCAGCCAGGAGCTCCAGTCACCTGGGACTCAGGCTGAGCTGGTGGTGTTAATCCCACATCTGGCTATTCTTTGGTTCTCACGTGTTTCTTCATCCCCCTGTGCAGAGAACAGCAGCACCTCTTAACCAAGGACACTTCATCCAAGCTGTCCCCAGGCTGTGCAGTCACAGGCAGTGGGAATTTTGCTCCTGACTTCTCAGGAGCAGAAGCAAGTCCATGTGCACTGATCCCACAGCGACAGCGTGCGGGAGCTCGGGACCCTCGTACCACGAACCAATGTGATTTCACAAGAGCCGTTTATTGTTTACATTACACTATTTTTATACATTTCTGCAGCTTTTTGGGGAACTGGTATCAGTAGTAAAATTAGTAAATTTTTATGTAGACTTTTTGAAGCAGCATCANGATGAAGACTGCACTTAAAAACTGATATTACTTATGAAAATCACAACTTATTCCCTGTCTGTGTGCACATTTACCAGACGTCGTTCTGTCTTTAGAGTTTGTATAGTTATAAAAACTGTTTTCCCTTGTAGTCAAACTTTCTTGGAGTCAATTTTTTTGGTGGCTGCTGCACCCTCAAGTGTGGTGGAGACTGCTGCATTTCTGGTGTAATTAGCCTTTGTTATTGCAGTTTTGACTGACAGGCATAACGAAATTGTCTAAATGTTTATAAAGAGTGTGCTGAGTGGCTGAGGAAATGCATCCTTTCATTAGCTGAATGCATATCCAGCCTTTATGGAAACGTGACTTAAAATGAAACTTCAACAGCTTGAAAAAAGTGAATGACACGGTGAGAATTCAGGTTATGAGACTCAAGATGCCCCACTTTCCTTCATATTTCTAAAGCAAATCTGAGCTGGTCCAGCTGGCCAAGAAAGGGTTTAATTGCCAACATGTCCTTAAGAGAAAAGTGAGCTTTACTGAGTGCAAATGTTTTTTTAAAGAAGTCAGAAGAACAAAGGAGCTCAGTTTGACCCTGTGAGATCCCGTTTTAATCAGAGCTTTGATCAGCCTGTTCCCCATGGAGCTGGAAATCCTCCCTGGCACCAAGCAGGCTCCTTTTGGGCTGGAGCACAGCTCAGACACCCAGAGAGCTGCTCTGGGGGCTCCCACTGCCCCAGCTCTGCCCTCTGCTCATCCTCACTGCCATTGCTGAGCACTCACATCCTCAGACAAGGATTACAGCCACGAAATCTGTGTCAACCAAACCATTTGGATAACGAGCCTGTGAGCAGAATCCAGAGGACTTTTGAAAACGGATTTGAAAAGTCTGATTTTCTCAACAGTTGGCTGTAGTAAAAATACAAATAAGAATTTTGGAAAGCAATTACTGCAATTATTTAAGAGTGGCAGTAAGTTGGCAAGCCTTGACTTTTCTGAGAGGAATCTGCTACCCATATTGTTTAAGAGCCTGCTCACTGGGAGAAGGGGGAGAGAAAGGAAGGGCAGTGTTTGTCATTGTGAGTGTGACCTGGCCCTGATGTCCCTCTCTGACTCCCCCACTGCTCACAGTTGTTTTCTTTGACATTTTGCCTTGGATGCCATTCGTATCTGCTTAGCACTGGGCACTTACTGAAAGGTTAAAGTCATTTCTCCAGCTGTACTTTAACCAAATTCTGTTGGGAGACCCCACGAGCCAGGCTGTGGCCAGAGCCCCTGGTGGGAGCTTTGCACCCAGGTGGGAACCCCAGCAGCCGATGGCTTTGCTGAGACCACAATTTGACCTTTTTAGCTGAAAACATCGTGTCTGTTCTTATCTCATCCTGCTCGTGTTCCCTGAGCTAGTTAAGACATTATGACAGCCATTAGAAAGCCAACCTGCAGCTAAATCATCACAGCAAATAAAGGGAAATTGTAATTATATAATGAAATGAAGTCCCAGTGCCCAGTTCCCTGGCTGATCCCATGGAACAGTGTGGGGCTGCTCCTCCCATCTCCTCTGGACGTTACTGAGAGTAAGCCTGCAGTATTCTTCTGAGGGTTTAATTGGGTTTTTTCCTTCAGATAAAATTCTAATTTAAAATCAGCTATTCTAGGTTTATATGGTAAGAAAAAAAAGAAAAACGAATGTATACATGAGACCAAAAATTATTCTTAATTGTCATAAAAGAGTTTTAAGTAAATTTTTAGGTATATATAATGTCCCTGGTCTAACTCAGAGGCCCTCAGTAAAACCATTCTAAAATATCTTTAAAACCAACTCACTGAGTCACATTAAATCTCTGAAAATACAGTCTTATGCAGAATTAGACTGGATTTAATTGAGCTTACCTTAATTCACTTTGGAAACAAAAATCAAATTATTGCTCTTTTAGTCATGAATAATGATCATTACAAAAAAGTAAGTAAGATTCAACAAATTCATTTTATGCTGGTGTCCACTTTTAATGTGGATACATTTCCCCAGTTTTGCTACTTAGAAAAGCTCTACACTGAGGTAAATTTGGAATAAATCAGAAGTTATTTCATGATTTCAAGATTCAGCAAGACAAACACACAGCTGACCTGAGCTGTGCACGTTGGCTCTTGCATGGAGCAGGAGTTTGCTCCAAATGACCTTAAAAAATCCGTCCCTCTCCAAAATACTGATGTGCACTGGTATAACTGAGCACACTGTGCTGTATTTCCTCACTGTCAACTTATTTTTAGAGCTGAATTTTTACAATGGGGCTCTTAATATTTAAATACAAGTACAGAGTTTTTTTAGTTTCCAGAACTATTTTTTTAATAGAAGTATAGAAACCACATAATTATGGGACTAAACTGGCATTCTATCATATGATGATCTCAGCTAAGTATTTAAAGTCCTGAACTTTGTTTTGAATTTAAACAAACTTAATCTGACAGAATGAATCTGCTTCATTATGTAGAGAGATACTGTTAAAGCCTTAGGTTTGTTTGGCATGTACAAATAAAAAACTGAAAAAAAAAATTAAGACCTTTAAAGTGCTCTGGGGATAACATAGCCCATTTAAATCAATAGGAAAAGAGTCAGAAAATCTGGTTTTTAGAGGTTTTGGATTTACAAGAACCCTTAGGGAAGAATTTTTGGTAGCCCTGTGTTGCTGAATTACAGAAACGCTTTATAAATCTCAGCTGTTATCTCCAGTAAAGTCTCACAAATGCAGGCTGCTGGCTTTGATTTACCCAGACGGGCTGGATTTTACACGGATTTTTCACAGACATTTCCTAGAAAAGATGCTGAGCCCTGCCCCATTTCACAGGGTCTCCTGAAAGGTGATGGCTTTTATTTGCTGTTTCTCAGCTGGGCTGCCTTCATATCCTCTGTCTAAACCTTTGAGCCTTTCCAGAGTTGCACCTGCTTACCCTTAGACATGACATGAACTAGGAACCAGCAGA
>VZRO01004941.1:672-28925 GCA_013397915.1 Daphoenositta chrysoptera | reverse complement strand
TCCTTCAAAACAATGTTTAAGCCCTTAGCCATAACCTTGCAGTCCCTGCAGTGGACAGCAAGGAATGGACACTGCACTCATGTCGTGTTACTGAGCATAGGTACCAGGACAGTAAAACAAACTGCATGGGAAGAGACAGCAGGATTCCTGCCCTTGAGGCAAACACTGACAGCAATTTTCTGCACCAGAATTTAGGGATGCACTGAAACTACTGGTCCAAATGGTTGGGATGAGCTAAAACATTTTGTAAGTAAGAATTAGGTACAACAGTAACTTTGCTTAATGATATGATTGCATGCAAATACTCCAGCTTACAGCTTTTGCTATAATATAAGCTAAGATGTTCAAATATATTAGGATACCTATTTATTTTGAATATTATGATATTCTACCTCTAAATCTAAAAGGCCATTCCCAATTAAAGTAATTATTCTATATAACTTTTAAATTGATTACTAAAGATATATTTACAGATACTTAATTTTTTAGCTGGAAATGTCAAAGATCTTTTCCATTAAAGTACTTAATTACAAATGAAGTATTTGAATCAAAAACTGTAAAATTCTAATTAGTTTATTTATTGTTGCTCTTTGAGGGATGCTTAATAGGAAAATGAGCATAATCTTTAATCCTTATAAGTCTTAGAAGTCAGATCTTCTGTACGGTATCAATAGGCCTTTGTAAACTTACAATTTCATTGATTAATTAATCTGACTTTGAATTGCCCCTTTCTAGCAAAAGGGACATATCCTTCTAGAATATGTACCTGATCATGCTTCTTTCAGACGAAGAAAGATTTTAATTCAGAATTTAAAAAAAAAGAGAAAAAAGCTCTGTCATACTTCATGTGTTTTTACTGATATGCTTCACATTCTTCTATAAAAATTAGCACTATTAATCAGGATGCAAAGCTATTTTCAGCAGTGACGTGATTTGTGAAGTAGCATAAAATCACACAAATTACAGGAAAGAAGTTGTCATCTACTTCTGACAAGCTCCTACTTATTATACTCTCAATAATATTAACTTCTAATGCTTGCTCTCATTTCTAAAAACAATATTAAGTTCAGATCGAATCAGGACTATTTTGCTTGCATTCTGATAACTCTGCTGGGTGTTTTTGTTGCAAATAGACTGGATAATGAGTCAGAATTGGTAAAATCATCTTAAATCTAGCTAAATCTCTAAAATGAAGTCCATATCCTAAATTTAAATATTTTAATCAGGTTTTGGTTTTGGAAAAATTCTGTATAAATATAACTATATTCTTTTGCCAGGTTTATTTGGCACAAAATATGGAAATTGTGACATTGTGTGTCCTGTTGACACCCAGTTTTTCACATTCTGGGTTATTGCATGGTATTCTCAAAATAGCCCATGTAGAAATTACAAAAGACTAATGTATTAGTAGAAGCTATTTCTTACTTTCTTGCTTATAGTGGGAAAAAGGAAGAAAAATTAATAAAAAACATAGTGATTACAATTAATCCTTACTTTGGTTCTGAAATATGGACAGAGTGTTACTGAACCAACCATCAGCAGAGGGACTGGAGGATAACGAGTTAGTCAAAGTGATGACTTGATATCTTGGGTTAATTAAGTGCAAGTCCCTAATGAAACAGTGCCTTTGGCACATCTTTCACCATCATCCCAGAAGGTGATGCTGATCTTTATGTGTGTAAACCATGAAGATGTGTGTAAAACACATTAACTGTGTGATCACAAGTACAACACAGTTCTTTAGGTGTACCCCTGGTGAGCAATGGATGAGTCAGGTGTGCTTGATGTCTTTGATTTCTATTTCGTTCAACTTTGTTCATCTTGTATCTGCTGTACAGTTCCTTTTTTCAGAGCCAATTTTCTTTTTCTGTATTTCTACAGTGGTCAGTACAATAGGGTATTGCTCTTTGGTGAGTTACAACATAAATTTTCGAACAAAGAACCAAAAGAAGTAATTGACTGTGAGACTTACTAGAGCAACACCCAGCTCTTTGCAAATCATGATTTGCAAGATAGAATCTGGATTGCTGGGTTGTCTCATTCAAAGTAACATCCTAGTTCCTCTCTATTGTATCAGAGAACTATGGGCATCCATGTCAAACAGCTGGGAAAGATTTATTATTTCTGCAGTAGTGTGTATTGTTGCATGGTAGCCAGCAACAGTGAAATGTGAAATTATGTCAGATCTCCTCCTTATTTTGGAATCATGATAATAAGGTTTAAAATGAAATTATAGTTTGTTTGCATTTGCTTTAATAAAAAAGGGGTTTTTTTCAAGAAAAACTCAAAATTTCTAATTCTGGAAGTAAAGATTCCATTGTTTCAGTGGGATGTGGATCTAAATTTGAACTGGATGGAATTACATTTTTTGCTCTAATGACAGCTTGTTCTTGTGCACAATGTACAGGAAGGCTATTTGCTATTTATTAATAAACATACATTCCTGAAATGTGGTGGGTTCTGTTTTTGTTTGTATATTTACAGTTCATTAACACAGGAGCAGTTGGTTTTCATATTCTTGTAATTTCTTTTTAGTTTTAAGCATGTTATGTTCAGCACTTGTAGATTTGCTTATTGAATACTTATGTTTTTGACCAGTTTTGGAAGATGTTCACACAGCAGAGAAATCTTTACCCTTGACTGTCAATTATGGGATAATATGAATGAGGAGTTGAAAAATAATTACTGTGGAAAATTCATTTTATCAAGGTTTGTTATTTTCCCTGAAAATGAGAAGAAATACATTTAAAACTCCTACATGAAAAATCATATTGAGTTGACAAAATGTTGTATCAGTTAACTAGCCTTCTACTGGTTTTGATTACTTGCAGTTTTAAATTATGAAATTTAGCAAAAACACAACTTGATTTTGATCATCAAGGTCGAGTGATGAGACCTTGGCCCTATTACTCAGTTGTTACAATGATTTACAGAAAATTATATTGAGCAGTGAAGTTGATACCAAGCAAAGATTAGAGGGTTTTTTCTGCCCTTTTGTACCTCAGCATATTAAATCTAAATTGCTTTCAGTTGCCAGAGTGTTTTGGAAAGGTTTCTATGGGCAGTCCTGTTGCTGTTGAAGCAAATTTTAATGCAAATGCTTTTTAGAATTTTATAAGAGGATACTGTGCCTTGATGAATATCTCTTGTCTTATTTATGTCTTTGTTGGTGATTTGAAGATGTTATCCATGCATAAAATAAAGCCAGTATAATTAAATTATTATAGGTTCCCTTAATATTTTAGTAACACTTACTAATAAACTGTTTTGGTTTTTTTTGCCCCACTTTCAGAACAAAAGCCTCAAAAACAAGCTCTTGTCAGGAAACAAGCTTTGTGGTATCCACGCAGAAGAGGTAAGGAAAGTTCCTCTCTATTCTAAATTTAATGTACCCAAAAGAAGTTTGCATCAAAGTCTTTTGTACTGAGGTTCTGGTATATTATATATATACACAAGAATATATATATACCAGAATACAGAATATATATAATGCTTATATGGTGAGTGTTTCTAAAGTGCTCTCATCCTTACTCATTTCTGTGACTTCACAAGAAGCAGCTCAAATGTATTAGAAAGCGAGTTGCAAACTCAAGTTTTAGACAAATAAAATCATCTGGGCACGCTTATAATGTAACTCTGTAGATACATACATCTGTAAATATATAAAACTGATTTCATTTCCGTATCTCCATTTCTACACTGAGACAGGAATTGCCAAATGCCTGTTTTGAAATTAACATAGAGACAGGAAAGGTCTGTTATTACTGATTCCCAGAATGTTTCATTTTTTCAAGGGAAAAATGGTCACTTTAGGAAACTGAGGGAAAGAAATCTCCCCTCTACTGAAGAGGGAGATAGATAGTCAATTATACAAAAGCCTTTTTTTTGGCTAATTCATCAATGTAGAAGTACCTGCATTCATTGAGCACTCCCTTTATTTAACTTTCCATTAAAAAAGCTATTATATGTGAATCTGATTTACTCACATTACTTTAGTCTGGGTTTTTTCATATATAATTTCTGTTAAGTTCATTGCACCTTGCCAGAATGAAAACAAAGCATAAAAAATTTCCTCTGTACTAAAATTTTCATAATTATGTTTGAATGCATTTTCTTCATTAGTCTCTACCTTTTAACTTAGAGGTCAATACTTAGGAGGTCAAGTTTCTGATAAATTCTCAAAGGTAGGAAATAATAGGGTTAGGAGTATTTTTTTTTAAGTTTTTCACCGTCTGTTATCTTCCTTTATCCCCATTGTTGCTTTCAAACATGTCACAGTGTAGGAATACAGATATATTTTCTTCCCTTGTCTACTGCTTAAAAAATCAGCAGTGTGTGCAAATAGTTTTTTGTTTTCCTCTCTTTTTAAAGTTTGTTTTTCCTAGTGTATTGGGTTTTCAAGGCAAGGTTTTAGTAGTGGGGAGGGCTGTTGGGGTGGCTTCTCTGGGAAGCTGCCAGAAGCTTCCCCTGTGTCTGACACTGTCAGTGTCAGCCAGCTCCACTATGAACCTACCACTGGCATAGGCTGAGACAATCAGAGATGGTAGTAACCCCTTTGGGACAATATATTTAAGAAAGAAAAAAGTTATTGCCCAGTAATAATTGTTGACAGAGAAAGGAGGAGTGAGAATATGTGAAAGACTCATCTCTGCAGATACCAAGGTCAGTGTAGAAGGAGGGAGAAGAGCTGCTGCAGGCACTGGAGCTGAGATTCCCCTGCAGTCTGTAGGGCAAAGACCACGGTGAAGCA
Source organism: Daphoenositta chrysoptera (assembly GCA_013397915.1). Taxonomy (NCBI): domain Eukaryota; kingdom Metazoa; phylum Chordata; class Aves; order Passeriformes; genus Daphoenositta; species Daphoenositta chrysoptera. Next base: position 24,175 of record VZRO01004941.1, on the reverse strand, counting down.
GCTATGGGCCTGCAGCCTATGGAAAGGTCAACAGGAATCTGGAGATCCTGTAGCCTCTGAAGGAGCCCCGTGTCAGAGCAGGCGAATGCCCAAAGGAAGGTTGTGACCCTGTGGGAAACCAGTTCTGGAGCAGGGAGCTGTGGATTCATGGAGAGAGGAGCCCATGCTGGAGCAGTTTCCTGGTAGGACTTGTGACCCCGTGGAGGACCCATGCTGGAGCAACCTGTTCCTAAAGGTCTGCATCCCACAAAAAGGGATCATGCTGGAACAGTTTGTAAAGAACTGTAGGCCATGGCAAGGATTCACATTGAACAAGTTTGTAGAGGACTGTTTCCCATGGAAATACATTTCCCCATGATGGAACAGGGGGAATCCTCTCCCTGAGGAGGAAGCAGCAACAAAAAAGTGATTAACTGGGTGTAACCCTCATTCCCTGCCTCCCTGTGCTACTGAAGGAGGAGGAGGTAGAACCTAGGAAGTAGAGGGGGGAACCCGTTTTTTGTTTTACTTCTTATTATCCTGCTCTGCTTTTGATTGGTAATAAATTCAATTAATTTCCCCAAGTCAAGTCTGTTTTGCCCATGATGGTAACCTCTCTCTGTCCTTAGCTCATGAACCTTTTGTTACATTTTCTGTCCCCCACCCAGTTGAGGAGGGAAGTGATAGAGTGGCTTTGGTGGGCACCTGGCATCCAAACAGGGTCGAACCACCACACCTAGCTGCATAGTATTTGAACCTTTGGTAATTAACTTGAACATCTTTTCTCTGATTTTGTCTCTTTTAATATTTGCATCTAAGGATGAAGTCTAAGGATAATTTAAATTTATTATAGTGTGACAAGCCCTGGCAGTCAGAGAACTTTAGAAAACTAAACATGAATTAAGTAATAGTCAAGACAGCAGATTGTGAGTGTGTGTCAAAGTGTAAGAATCTCTGACTTTATGAATCATCCTGGCAAAATTGCAGCTATTAAGCATGTTACCATTGGAACAAACAAAAATGCTGCAGGAGCATCCTTTTTTTGTGGTCATTTTGCCAGTTAGGTTGTGCCAGCCAGAGAAACACAGCGTGTTTTCTGGTTTTATTTAAGTACTATGCTCACCAAGCATAACAACTGAGTGAACTCAATATTCTTTCAGTTATTCTATCCAATACCTTTTGTGGGTAGAATTGCCTGCCCAGAAGCTCCTGCTTTGTTCTGCTCCCTCAGGCTGCATGCAGAGACACAGACAGTGATTCCTTGTTGTCTAGTTGCATCAGTGGGAGCATGCTTGTGATCCTGCACAGCTTTTGCATGGCTGGATTTTCTTCTCCGAGAAATCAGGGCCTTGGAGACAGGAAGGCAGAGTGGTGCATGCATTGGGGTTTCCACGACACAGAAAGGGACACATGCCAGGGCAATACTACTTGACTCTTGTGTTTTAGAGGTCTGTGTTTAATGGTGATCTTATCTGTCTGACTCTACTAAGAGATCCTCTCCCTTGAAGCACAGAAAATCCACAAAATAACCAAATTTTATCACAAAGAGTTACAGGTCATACGCATGCTTTTGACCTGCACTGAATGTATTTAGCTTTATGACTCTCTATTTCATCACAGGCTTCATATTTAGCAAATAAGTTATACCTTAATTGTAACTCTAAGATTCCTCTACAGCCTATTTGGGTACTTTGTATATCACATAGGCTGTATAGTGTATTAAACACAGCCCTCAGAACAATTAAAATTGGGGAACATTTTCTGATTGGTCTTTAGGTGATGTGAATATATTCCATAGCTCAACTACTTGCATCGCCCAGGTCAGAAGACAGTGCTGTTGAATGAAATAACAGCAGAGAAAGTCACAGAACAAGGAATTGAGCTGGACGCTTTGGTGATATTTGTTTCAGATTTTACAGAATACCATAACCATTTTGGCCTTACTATTTAAATATTTAAAGCAGATTCTAAAACATTATGTTTAGATTCATTCAGCCTTCCCAAAAGTCTGTCACTGAATTTGACTGCATCAATTGGAAAGAGATAAAATCTTTCCAAAAACTCCAACTTATGAAAGATATACTACCTTTGCAATATGTTATGTTTATGGAATGTTGTTTCAGTAAATGTGAAACAGACTTCTAATCCATTCCAAGGACTTCAAACATTTGTCATTAATTAATACAAGAAAATGTAGTGAATATCAGTCGGGACTGTGGATTTTATTAAAACAAGTTATTATTTGGAGAGGATTCTTAGATAAATGGTGAAATAATATTACTTGGATAATTGGGTTTAGGATAAAAAAATCCATTTCTATTATATTTTGTTTAAATTAATAAAATAATATATAAACTACTACTTAGAATAATATATAGACTTATTTTAAGGATATATTTAACAGTATATAAAATAAATATCATCCTAAATTGATATAAATAAGCACAACTATGCTTGTTTTCAAGGGCATGGTTACAAACTGAGAGCCTAGTTCCTTTGGGTACCACTTGGAACACCCTAATCTTTACAAAGAATAACCAGTGCAAGCCTATGGAGCCTTTTTACTTCTAAGAATAAGATTTACTTTGAAGGTGATGCCTTCGCTTATGCTTCATGGGAAGTATTAATAACAACTCATGTCTAAAATGTGTAAGCCCAACAGCTACTCTTTAACTAACATAACTAAGTATGTTCTTTAGGTGAGTGCCATTTTACATTTTGCTTGTTACTTTTGGCTGGTTTGATTTGTGAGCCTTGAAAAGCAATTGACAATTATTTGGAGGGGGGTGTTCTACATTTTAAGTCTGGTCTAGATTTTGCTGTTCTTAGCATTCACAACTTTTTTTTTTTAATATTTAAAATAAAAAACCCCCAAAACCTGATTTTACTATCCTCACTTTCAGTCAAAAAAGATCCAAGCCCAGCTGAAAGAGCTTCGTTATGGGAAAAAGGATTTGATTTTTAAGGTAAGTTTTATTTCACTATAGTAAGCTACAGTATTAGAGTTAATATAGTATTGGAGTAAAGTAGGAATATGATAGCTGCCTTCATAATTGCAGTTCTAAGGAATAATTTTGTTCTGAAAAGAGCACAAAACACAGGACAGACTTTATACCATAATGCATTTTCAGAAATATAATATATTTATATGTATATTTATGTGCTCACAAAAAGCAAAATTCTAGGTTACTGCTGATGACTAAAACCTGTTGCCCTATTCCGTACATTCTGTAATGTGTTTTTCATCTTTCTAACTGAACGATAAAATATTTTACAAATGCCTCTTGTTTTTCCTTTAATTAGCAGTCCTCCATGGCAAAGTCAAGTATTGTTAGCATTTAAAGCAAATCTTTGTGTTTATAAGCTTGAGCAATGTAATGTTCCTTAGGTGTGAAGATTGAAGAAAAAGAAACATCTCTTGCTCAAACAATCCAAATCTGTTCTAGCTAAAAATAGTAAAAATAGTAAAAAATAGCTAAAATAGTAAAAATTTTAAAAATAAAGGAGGGGAGGACAGAACATAAAGACATTGCTGAAGGGCATCAAGTCTGTGTTAGCACAGGGAGAAATTAATCCGTGTTAAAGGAGGAGGAGAGAGATGCAGGTCACCTGACTGAAGACTGTTAATGGAGTAGTCCTTTTATTTATTCCCAGCATAAAGGAGGATGATTAAGTAGTCATCTTCAATTAGAATTACTTACTAGAATTACTTACAAAGCCATTCATGTCAATATGCATTCCAAATTGTCTTCTGGAAGTGTTTAACTCTCTCTACTGTCTATTTTGTATACAGTGCTGTAATTATAGAAAAATGTAGGCCATTTAAAAGACACAGTGTGATTTCTGTGCTTTTTTTTTTTCAATGCATAAGTTGATTCCGAGTTTTTTCAGGAACATTTATTTCTGGTCTTCATAAGACCAAAACCAGGGAAACAGATTTAGAGACAAAAAAAAAAAAAGTATATTATAGATCTAGGCATTTAAATTTTAACACCATCTAGCATTAACAAAAATAACACATCTTTCATCAAATTCAGTATAATGGAGAGCTTGCGCAGAAGTGAAGATGAAAAATTCTAATCTTGCCTTGGAGTGAAAGTTTGTTTTCTTTGGCTGAAGCAATAGGATTGTTCATCACTACTATCTACTTGTTTTCATTATGCTAATGCACAGTGATCCCAAAAATGGATCTGAGTTATGCTAGGGTGCTTACTAATGCTTAGCAAGGGAACTTTTGCTAAGCACTACCCACCTGAAAAAAGGTTACAGAAGATGAAAAAGGAAATGGGAACATAAACAAGTGAACATGGCAGAAATGCTGTCCAGCAAGTCACTCCCATGCATGCAATGAAATCCACCTTCTCTTAATCCTAGTTCAGTAAACTATGACGGTGTAGTAGTTAGGTACACATGTAAAGAACTGTACGAATGGAGGAAATGTGTCTGCTGTGAATGGGAATAGACGTGGTCTCATCTGACTGCATGTGGCTTTCTCCACCATGGTCTCCACTTCGAATCCTTGGAGACTTACCTTCTGAAGACTATGTCTACATTTGACCACGTGAATTATGCCTTAAAGTCCTTGATTGACATTGAATAGACGTAGTTCTTGATTATGAATGAATACTAGAGCCACCAGCTGAGATGTAGGTCCCAATTTAGGTAGTGTGAGTTCTCCTCTGAGTGCTCTTATTGCAAAGTAAGGATAATTACTTGCCTTCTATGGAAACTATGATCTAATGTAATTAAAAACACTCTGAGAACTTTAGATGGAGAATGTTAATGAATTGTGGATTCCAAAGCTCCACCTACTGAGAACTGGATGTGTAAATACTTGAAACATCTCTTGACCATGTGCAATTCCATATGAGATTGACTGCCTGCTTTGCTAATTTGATATATCCTTTATATGTAACCAGAAATATTTTTACAGGTTTATTCATCAATCTTTTTCCTGACCAAGAAAATTTGATTTATGAAGCAGAGAGACCAGCAACCATATGCTATCCTCCTAAACCATGTGAGATGGGGGAGGGTAGCTTCAGTGTGCTTGTTTGTGTGTGTTTCATGTCTGAAGACAGACACACTAAGCAGAGTAGAAGCCATTTGGTATAGGCTGGAAAGCTTTTTAAGTATCTGCTTGTGCTGATTGGAAGGTAAACCAGTGGGAGGAATTAACCCCACACAAATACCTTGCGGATGATTTCAAGTTGTAGCTACAATTTATAGGAAAATTACAATAAAGGCAATAATACAGAAACACTGGCCTGAACTGACAAAGTCAGAACACAACCTGACACCATGTTGGTCAGGGTGGTGGTAGCAGTCCAATTAAATGGTGGTTGAAGTCCCACTGGAGTGATGGATGTGGTCTTGTGGAAGTAGTGATCCTATGGAAAGGTCTGGTCCTTCTCTGGAGGTCCAGTGGTGGTGGTGGAGAGCTCTTGTCCTCTGGGAATCTGGTGGTTGGTGTCCTCGTGTCCCAAACCCCAGGTTATATAGCGGCAGGAATGTTCAGTACCTCCCCCAGGGCAGGGAATTTCACAATGGGCTGATGTAATTCCATCAGTCATTCTGTGAGTCCTTGATGGCCCAGGAGCAGAGATGGCCCCCTCAGGGTGGCTGCTGCTTCCCGAGGGAGTTATCAGGGCTGAGTCATAGAGAAGATAAAGAACACTGCCCCACCCATCTACACAGTCCATCAGAAGGTAATGTGGATGGTGGTAGAGGCTGTACTTTGGTTACACCCCATAGAACAACCCCAGGACACTGCTTGATCAGAGACAGGCTGGTAGGTTTGGGCAAGAGCAGGTGGTATTTCATTTCTAATTGCTTTGATACTAGAAACATTAAAGATTTAATGTTATCATTGCTGTTGAGGCTGTTTTATGAAGCTCTTTCTGATAAATGAAATGGATAGATGGTCTTCTGCCAGGACAGCATGCATGTTAGGGATAAAATCCTGGCTGCTAGCTACTTTCATGCCACTGGACTTCTACCTTTTCTCCTTCCACTCCCTTCCCACCCCATTAAACTTTTTTTTTCTGTGTGGCTTACCAAGGACTTTAGGGAAGCCTGCTCTGCATATACCTCTGAACATTGCAAGCTTCTTGGAGCAGTACACCAGAAGGACGTAAGCCACAGGCTTAGGAGATTGCAGGCTATGAGATTTCTAAAGGGCATGAAGGAAAGCTGCAGCCATCAGACTAAGGCTTTCTCTGAAGGAATTCTGCAGATATATGTGAAATAAATAGGGAGGGATTGTTTGATTTTTATTTTGCATAATCGACATCAAGAAACTATTTCTTAAATTCTGGTACCTATTACTGTCAATGGCTGTGTTCTGAACTAGACCTCTGGGGATTAAGTGGGAGAGGAAGAGAAAAGGGGAGAAAAGGCAGCTTTCTCTTTAACATTCCAGTGAATTGGTAGATAATATCTTCTTTATCATATCTTACTTACATTTCTTATGCTTTTAAAGTGTTTTGTAATCTAGCTGATTAATTAGGGAGCATATATGTGTGTATGTTTATATTTTTAAAACTCTCTCTATGTGATATAAAGCCATGGGACATATAAGTAATGAGCATCACAAAAATTAACTTATGCACTCAAGGCCATAGAGGTTGTCAGTATCTCTACTGAGATTATAATTTGAGCTCTTGTCTCTTTGTCAGATTTTAGTCCCTTAAAGCATGCAGCATGTTATTCTTAAAGAATTGGAAAGAGTTGAAATTTTCTTTGTAGTATAATGAGAAAACCAAGAAATTATTAATAAAAATTGCTACTGAATGTTCTTAATTTTATCACTGCCTTTGTAAGAAGGTACTTACTAGTTCTGAATGACACTACTCTTAATTGCAATAATTTAAATTATCATCTTAAACCCCTGATTCAGTGAAGTACTCCTAAGTTTAAGTGCTTTGCTAGATTGAGGTCTGCATTTGTTTCAGGCATTACAAGCCACTTCTTTTTTAAATTACTCCTCCTTCACTAACTGTCTTCTCATTATTAGACTATATTGTCCAGGAAGAATTCTCATGTTTTACCGAGTTAGAAAGGAATTAAAAATAGTTCATTTTTTTGGTCATGAAATGCAAACATGTCTAAATGATAGTAATAAGAGATAAAGAAAAATCTAGCTGTGACTTTCAATGTCAGTTTATACAAGTATCTTGTATTATTGAAATTCCTCTTGTAATTTTAAAAGGTGAGCATGCTCCAGTGCTATGGTTTGAGTATATCTTTGTTTGCTTTTTTCTAAGGCTTTTGCTTCAGAGTTTCAGACATATTTGACCTACCACTTCATCTCTTTTCCCTTTGGTTGTTTAAAAGCTAAGACAAAATATATTGACAGACAGTCCTAGAAAAACAAGAAAAAGTTCAAATGTGAGTAACAACTAACAGCACCTGGCCTACCAATGTACTTAATCTTTGTTCCGTGGAAGAATTTAACTTCAAATAAATAAGCAAATAGGATTGGCTATTAAAACAAATAAAACAACTTAGTACCTTAACACTTATTAGCTCACAACAAATCAAGTGACTGTTAATATGTATTCTGTAGATGGTTTTACCATGAGTGACACGGTTTATCATTTTTCACCTTCCTCTGAGGAGCAGACTATGTTTGATCCAGTTGGGTACACAGACACGATCAGTTCCTGCTGAAATGTTGCTGTCAGGGTGGTTGTTAACTGAATAGTGATCTGCTCTTGGCCCTGGGGAGTCCTTAAGGCTTCTCCACATTCTCAGAGCCACCAGCTGCCCAGTAAATAGCATTAAAAAGAGGATGTCTGGGAAGTCCAGTGCATGACTGTGGGGGTCAGTGGCACCAGGAGCAGCAAAGACAGAGGTGCGCCGATAGAAATGGCAAGGCAGAGGCAGGCAGGGATTGTGGTGGGGATGACTGGGAGGAGAAACAATGGATGGAAGAGGAAGGAAGGAGGGAGGGCAGTGGAGGACCTTGCTCCCAGTGCTTGACAACCTCTGCTGCTCCTTATAGTGGTTTAGCTTGTTTCCATGATAATACTCTTCAACTCACGTTTCTTTGCAGTGGAGCTTCACAAAGTAAGAACAGGATTGTAATTTACCTTCAGTCTTCTTTATACTTCTCAATAATGTTTCAAGTACTATGAGTGCTCAATACCTCTAAAGGACTAAGGACCATATCACTATTGCAAATTTAAAATAAAAACCATTTTCCAAATTCTTTGAAACACCTAGTTCTACACAAATTAAGTCATTATTTGACATGTGAAAATCATTTAAATCATTTGTTATGGTAAAGTCAAGTACAAAACTATGTGAAATTATTTTTGCATCGTATTGACTGGATTTGGTAAATATCTATACCCTTCCTCCCTCTGAAGTAAAACTGATGCTATATGTGTTTCCCTCCTTATTAGCAAAGTTAACCACATGCCACAGTAAATTGATTTCCCAGAATTTTAAATTACTTATTTCTCTAATGAAGACAATGAGATTTTACATTACATACAGAGAAAGAGATTAAATGATTAAAGAAAAACAAAGGAAAAAAAACCAAACAGAAAACCACCAAAGACCTGCTTTGGCAGAGAATTTGTGTAAACATTAAAATTGCTTTGGTTCTCAGTGTGGTGGTGCACATGTAGCCACTATAGAAGTGATAACACACAGTGTTATATAGTTAATAACAGCAGTTATTAACATCATACAATTTAATTTATTGGCTATTCTCACCCTAAATCAAATCCTCTTGAGGCACACACTGGACTTCCCCAACCTCCCGCATTACCCATCATCTGGGTGCTGGCATGGGGCACAAGATGTTTCCAGTCACCCAGTGGTTGCTTCCACCATTTGTGAGCAAATGGTGTTTGCCTTCAGGGTTTTGGTGGAGTGTGACATACTCAATCTGCCATGCCTCCTGGGTACATGAGCATCTATGTGATGTACCCTCACAACCAGCATCTCCACCTGGGCATCAGTCTTGTCACAGTACGGCAGCCCAGATGGGCTTACCTCTGCCTTGACAGTTACTCTGCTTCTTTTGCAGAAGAGTTAAACTATTGGCCATTTTTCTCCTTAAGCCTGTGTAAAGACAGTTGGATAGCTTTCACGTCTGCAAACTGACTCAATTCACCTTCTCCTTCAGCAGTTTCTGACTTGTAAGGAATTCCATATAGCTACTTTCCATCACTGATGCTTTTCCACAAGATGGCAGGATCCAGCAGTCTAAATAAGGTATATTGCTTCTCCCTTTCTGGTAATTTATTACATAGTGGGGCCTCTTCAGCACGTTACCTTCTTCTCTGATGACATTCTAAAATCTTTGCCTTCTGGCCAGCCTGTGATAATTTCTAAGATTTCTGGACAACCAGGGTATCATATATGAATTTTTTGTGTGATTAGTGCAACCCACTTACTCCCTGTACAGCATCTCTTGCATAATGTGTAGAGGAGACCCTTGTTTTGAACATCCAACCCAACACAGGTAACCAGTTTGCCAAAAGCAGCTGTGTTTCAATACTAATCACTTCTGCAAACAGCTCAAAACCCTTCATAAGCTGCCAGTATCTCTTTTTCAGTTGGAGTACAGGGAGCTTCAGATCCTCTGTATCCCCAACTCAAGAAATCTAAGAGTTCACGTTGAGTCTCCCTTGGTGTTTTCTGCCTGAGGATCCAGGTAGGGCCATTCTCTCCAATTGCATTTTAGAGCACATTTTTTACATCTTGCTCCGTTCAGACTGGCCCAAGGGCTACTGCTTGCTTTGTTCAAAGGCTTGCCATTGCTCAGGGCCGCATTTGAAATCATTCTTCTTCTGTGTCACTTCAGAGAGTGAAGGGTTTGGAGGGCTTACAGTCAGACTAATTTGGAATGTGCATTCTCCAAAATTCTGCAACACCTAAAAAACTTTATGTTTCTTTCTTGTTAGTTGGTGGAGGCATGGCTGTTATCTTACTATTCTCATCCACTGAGATCTGATGATGTCTTGCCATTCTCCTTTGCAGGTCTCTTTACCTTTTTTTATATAGCAAAACCTGCTTTCAGGAGAATTCTCAAAAACTTCAGCTGTATTGCACCATATTATGACAGCATCAATGCACTGCAGGTGTTCCAGAGCTTCACCCTGTTCCAGTGCAATCTGGATCAGATGATAGGGTGCCATGACAGATGGTAGGGTTGTGTTTCCATCCCTTGGGCACTTGATTCTAGGTGTACTGGATGCCACTCCAGGTGAAAGCAAACTGTGGCCTGCACATTTTTTCCATCCCAGTTCCTTTCTTTTCCATCCCACTTCCTCATGGCCTCTCTGTGGTCCTGCAGGCAAAACTCTAGGGTACCTTTTGACATGTACCTTTTATATCCTATTTCTTGAGCAAAAGGGTGCCTGCTCTCATAAACTTGCTAAATTGCTGGAACTCCCAGGACAGTTTCTCCAAAGCCAAGATGAGGGAAAACAAATACTGTCTTCATATTCCTGGATTTGACAAATTGCTTCATCCACTGCTGGTGACACATCATCTTTCCAAATTATTGTTGACAAGTTGCTGTCTGACACTGATGGTGCACTCTACAAATTTCTACCGCATGGGCTGTACACATAGGACTTCGTCTGGATCCGTGGGGAATTGCGCATTGTCCAGGCCATAATATATCATTTTTCCCATGGCTATTTCTCTTGGGTGTTGAATACATTTCTCTATTGCCATGTATTTGCCTGGGTGGCATGGAATATTGCCCTTATGTGTATACCTTTCCCTCGCACTTCACAGGAGGCTAAGGGCTTGGTGTCTTTTCTCCCATCTCTTTGGCAATGCTTGGCTCCTTAGCAAGTGATCCCAGCTGATTGCCTTACTTGCCCTCTAATTCCGAACTACTAGGCCTGTTGTCCCCAGCTAAAATCTTTTTGTATCTCACTCAAGCATAGGGATTGAGTGGTGGTTGTCTCTTCTGTGTCTTCTTCCTGTTCCCGTGATGGCCCTTGTGGTGGCCATGGTAACAGCACTGAAAATGGCCTTGTAATGGCTCTGCTTCTTTTTTTCTTTTCTGCACCTCTTCACTGGCAGAGCATGAGACACAAGAAATAAACACTACTTAGCAGCAACCAAAACATCAGTGTATTACCAATGTTATTCTCATACTGAATCCAAAACACAACAGTGTACCACCTACTGAGAAGAAATTAACTCTGTCTCAACAGAAATGAGGACAAAAGTACATGTCACTGTTTACATCAGCATCTTTTTGGTGCATATTGGTGCATATTCTTGTTTCAAATGTCATATTTAGCATTTATATGTTGTTGCTATGATGTTATAATCATTAATAATATGTTAATGTTAGCAACACAACCTGGGTCTGAAGATCTAAACTCAACTTGCTGCTGAAAAATATTTACAGGTTATTTGCAGACTTATTGCAGGTTATTTTTTAATATCTTTATATAAGTGGTATACAAGAAGGTGGAGGGGTGTTATCATATTTCTCAGTAAGGACATTGGATTATGTATTAACATAATGCATTGATATTGTTATTGAAACAAATCTCTCTACTGCTTTTTAATGGCTTAATGCAGTTTTGGAAAACATAAATATGTAAAACGTGAATATCATTTCAGTACTTAGTAATTCAGGTCTATTAACTTATTTTCAGTACATTTTTTTACAACACAGCTTTGAGCACAAAAATTTGTAGCTTTTTTAATGAACTGAAAAATCCCATTGAAAAATTTCTGTATGGATCTGAGGATGTGGCCTTAGTGATATGGTCCTGCATTAGATGGTTTTGCAGTCTTAAATAGCTAGCCTGTGTTTCTGTGTGAGACAAGTCCAGTTAAAACCTACTATGAGACAAGTTGGATCCAAGAGCACATGATCCACATGTGCTATCATGTGCTGCTGAGTCAAAAGCTGCCAGGATGTAGGATTGGATGCTAATGCCAATAGTACACTTTGACTCACAAGGATCATCAAAGTCCAACTCCTGGTCCTGCACAGGAAGGCCCTGAGAATCAAGCCATGTGCCTGAGAGTGTTGTCCTAACACTTGAACTCTCTCAGGCTTGGTGCTGTGACCACTTCCCTGGAGAGCCTGTTCCAGTGTCCAACCACCTTCTCGGTGAAGAATCTTTTTTTGATATGCAACCTACACCTCCCCTGACACAATGCCATGCCATTCCCACAGGTCCTGTCACTGGTCCCCGGAGAAAAGAGATCAGTGCCTGCCCCTCCCCTTCTCCTCACAAGGAAGTTGCAGACTGTGAGAAGGTCTCCCCCCAGTTTCTTGTCCAGGCTGAACCATGCCCTCATCCTGTCTTCATATGGCTTCCTCTCAAAACCCTTCACCACCTTTGTAGCCCTCCTTTGGACACTCTCTAATAGCTTCATCTCTTTCTTATATTGTGGTGTGCAAACTACACACAGGACTCAAGGTGAGACCAATACCACTTCAGAGCAGAGTGGGACAATCTCCTCTCTAGACCAGCTGGTGATGCTTTGTCTGATGCACCCCAGGACACAATTGGCTGCCAGGGCACTGCTGACTCATATTCAACTTGCTATTGACCAGGATCCCCAGGTCTCTTTCTGCTACACTGATTTCCAGTGTCTTGTTCCCGAGTCTGTATGTACACCCAGGGTTGTCCCATTACAGGAGCAGAATCCGGCACTTTCCCTGTTAAAATTCATATGGTTGGGGATTGCCCAGGAGCACAATGGATCTGAATCTGGAGCACACTGACATGTATTATCCCAAATTGGGTGTTCTTCCTAGCAGACAATTTTGAATACCTTGCCATTTGGTCCAAATCAGAAAGAAATTAAAAGTTATTTGAGAGGATACTTCTGCATCACTTTGAATCATAGCATCATCAAAGTTGGAAGAGAACTTTAAGATCATCGAGTCCAACCGTCAGCCTAGCAATACCACTGTTATCCCTAAGGTACTAAACCCCTAAACCATATCACTCAGCACCAGATCCAGACACCTCTTAAACACTTCCAGGGATGGTGACTCCACCACCTCCCTGGGCAACCTGTTCCAAAGCCCAACCACCCTAACAGTGACTTTGTTTTTTCCTAATATCTAATTCTCATGATTTAGGAACGGTATTCTCCCATTCTGTGTTCCCACTGAAACCACTCCAGACAATGCACTGCTTGCTCACTCCTACCTCTTCTCCCCCTGCCCTTCAGTGTTCTGGAGAGGAGGCACAAAATGTAAAGATCATGGGTTGAGATAAGAACAATTTATTGGAAACAGCAATGAGATAACAAAATGAACAGTAACAGCAACCATACTAAAGACAGAGTGTGTCACTTTGTTGAGATGGACATAAAGACACACACTTGTAATCCAAAGCCATAAGAAGGAAAGGTTTTTGCTGCTGCTCTTTATATCTTTTCACACTTTCTGTATCTTATTAAGATTGGCTGCCAGCAAACAATGACAAGGCTGTCTAACAAACAATGACCAGTCAAGCAGTAATACAATTAGCTATACAAGCAAAAGTATAGTTGTTTACATATTATATGCAAGTTCCTTCTTGTACACACTTCATGTTTCATAACAAGAACATCATCTCCTTGTGTCCAGAACATCTTCTTTCATTGATTATCTTTTTGGCTTTCACTGTGGGTTTCACTGTGGCTGCAAAAAATCTCATTGGTAAATCTCATGGGTAAACTGTGACTGTTTTTAGGTCTGACTCTGTGAGGCCAGCAGACGAGCTGTCAGTCTCATCAGGAGTGTACAAGTAAAGAAATGTTACTGCTCACCCTGAGGAAACCCCACACCACTCTCACTGCCATACTGCCTCAATCTGAAAGGGATCCTGGATCCCTGTCCCTGGAAAATGATCTGAGGTGGTATTGAATAACCTCTGAGTCCTGGACATGCCCCCTCCTGGTACTGCAAAAATTAACCCTGTCCTGGCCAGCACCAGGACGCTAACCTGAATCTCCCCTGTCCTGGCATAGGGTCATTTTCTCTCGTCTCACTGCAGGCCTGGTAGAAGAGACTGGTCCCCACCTCCCCTACAACCTTCTTTCAGGTAGTTGTAAAGCTTTGATCCTGTTTCTTAGGATTTTCCCAACAGCAAATTCAGAGACATCTACCTGACTATCTGCAGCATGAAGTCCTCAAAATAAATACAGTAATTTTTGTCCTTTTTGGTAGAGTTTTTTTTTAATTCCTGTGTTGCTCACTGTTGCTGATTTGGAGGCAGTTTGCAATAATGAATATTCTGGTGTCAGTAAACACCATTGCTGCATGGTTTAGGTTTTACTTTCTTAGCAGCAGAATATGAGCTAATGTTTTTGAAATGGAAAGTTTTAAGAACTTACCTCTTCACAAACACTTTTAAGTGATACCGCCAAAAAAGTAGTTTTGTTTCCTTTGTTTTGTATTTTCCTGGCTGAATGATACTATTCTCTGGAATGGTAAAATCCTACAGAGAAGCACCAAAGCCAAAAAGCTGAAGCTTTGGGCAAGTTGTGAACTAATCCTCCCTGAAGAAAAGATGAAATAAATCTTTTAAAAGAAGATTGACTTGAAAAAGAAAAAGCAGCAGGTAGTTGTGATCATTTGGATCCATTGGAAAGTACAACTCAGGCTATAATGTATGGTGCTCTGGCCTGATCTAAAGAAGAAAATTCCCCCATGGGAAGTAACTGGCAGATAAGGCCCAAAGGTGAGTGATGTGACTCCGTGTGCATCTTCTGAATGTGTTTCTGCAGAAAAAACCAGTAATTTTGCTTTAGTTAAAGGCTGAGTACTGAAACCCTGGCAAACTGCAGTTTTGCATTCATTGTAACGACTTTTATGTGAGGGTTGGGGAAGGAAAAGTAAAATTTCAACTAATAAAAAACCACAAAGGACATATTTCCTTTCTTAATGTACATCCAGAATAGTCAAAAATGAGAGATAAAAGCATTGCAACAGTAATAAGCATTAATAAAATGTACAAGCTGTAAGACTTTGCAGGAATTCTGTTTTTAACTGAATTTTCTTCTTGTTGTAAATGCTTGAAATCTAATTCAGATGTCACTGAATATCTGGTTTTTGCTGAATGCCTGAGTAAATGTAATAGCATCCAAAAAGTGTTATTCTCATTTACATTTAACACCTTATGCTACAGTAAACAGTGCAATTTAGAAGAACAAGTCTCTGTCTGGTACTGCACAAATAATCCTTACAGAATAAGCATAGCAGAATTTTGTTTATTGAATAATTTATCCAAGTTTACAGTTATGTGTTTTTCAATTGTAAAATGTGTCCTCGTTAGAAAATATAATAAATTACAAATTTGTACAGTAAAGATTTTTTTGTCTTAAACTTTTTATTTAAGGCCTGTGCAGAGATAAAAGAGAGTTGAGAATATTCAATCTATTTAACAAGTGTTTTAAACATTACAATCTAGTTTTCTGATTAATTCTAAGCAGCATGTGTGGTAATGTATCCTTAATAAACAGCAATCCTTTGCATGAAATAAAATTCATTCTTAAAAGTTTTGAAATAATCAAATAAAATTCCAATTTTTCATGCCTTGAAATAAAAAGAACCCAAACATGACTATTTTTTCTCTGCACGTCTGAGTAATCCTTCTAATGTGAAGCCATAACCTAGTCTTTTCTGGTGTAAAAACAAAAACAAACAAACAAAAAAACCGAAATAAAAAACCAAAAACCAACCTTTGAAATTTTGCATAAGGAAAAGAAAGGAAATTGATTATGTCCTTTTTCTTAAGGGTTTTGAACAGTTGCAAGTTTAAAATAAACCACCAAACACAAAAAAAAAAAAAAAAAAAAATCTCAGCACCAACAATAGCAAGAGGGATCACTATTTATTTTCTCTTCCATATTGACATGCTGTATGAAGTTTCTGGGGGAAAAAAGGTAAAAAGGCTGTTAAAACCCTCTTTTGGCTGTGCTAATAAGCATGCAGTATTTGGAGTAGCTGTACAGCCGTGTGGCTGCATTACCCACCTGACCCGAACTTGTAACACTGGGCTTGTAACATTCTGGGAGTTGGTACCACCCTCTTAACTCTGAATATATTAGGGATCAAATACAACTGAAAGGTGACAGTGGCGTCCCTTGAACCCACACCAAGTGCTGGATTACTCAAAGGGGTCCTGTTTCTGGCACTTCGCAGAAGAAAATACGATTTTTTTTTTTTTAATTAGTCATTGTGCTATTTGGTTTGTTAAATCTTACACAGAAATAGAGTCACAACCTGGTTTTGTTGGCCTGTACCTTCAGAAAAGTTTAATAACCTACCTCAAGGATGAGATGCTGAAGGTTTTGTCTGACTTCCAAGAAGAAATGGGAGGACTTAGAGGGGCAGAGGTCAGTTGAAAAGCCTATGGACTAGCTAGGTTTAGGAAGAAGAAGGAAGTTTGGATCTAATTTTCAGGGTGAAATACCAAGAACACTTACAGAAGCTGGATTTGGAGTTTGTTTGTAATGTACCGTATTGTCACCAAGAATACATAATCCAACAGTAATTTATTCCTTTTATGTATGTGGTTATGTTTGCCCCAAGAAAGAGCATTAAAAAGATTAATTCTTTAGAACAAACAAAAGGTACTGATGCCTTGAAGTGGGTGCCTGAAAACAGAGGCTAGACAAGAATAAGAGAATAAAAGTAGGTATTTATTTGAAGGGCCTTTAAAGGTACACCTTGGGAGTATAAAGCCTTCCAGGGGCTCCACCCAAGATGGGTCACGGGTTCTTCCCACTTTTATAACTTTGGTCCATTTTGCATATCAGGGTTAATTCTCCAATTATAATTTAAGTTAATAATGTAATTATCCCAAGTTTGCTTCTCCTCTCAAGGCTTTGGTTTACACATATTTGGACCTAGGACAATCAAGGTGTCCTTGAAGTGGAAACCTAGAGAGGTTTGTTATGTCTTACCAGCATGAGAGAACAGTAGTTCACAGGCCACACAAAACTTCTGAGTTACACACTAGGCAGTACAGGATTTGAAAAATATAGAAGTTAAAACCTAAGGCATCAGTATAACTTCTGCAATGGTACACAAAAACACTAGTGAATGTTTTTATTTTTTCTGATGTGACTAAGGAAGTGAGAAGCATAAAGCTTCTAGTGACTGTTTTTCAGATAACAAAACTTGTCTCACCCCCGTTTTGTTGCTTTCAAGTGACTTTGAGGAATATGAACATTAATATTAGTTAATATGCTATTTTTAAATTCTTGAACATTCAAAGTCATTATTCCAAAGACATGCAGGCATTTAGTCTAATGTGATTCATAATGAGTAAAGGTAAGTACATTCATTTAAGTGAGTTAGAAAAGTGTACTTCATTGACAGTAATTGCTCAGTGAACCCTCTCAGAGAATGAAGAAAAATGTTTTTCGTAGAAACAGAATGGTTTTCGTTTGAAGGGACCTTAAAAACCGTCTAGTTTCAACTCCCTCTGCCATGGGCCCGTGGGCAGGGACACCTTTCACTAGACCAGGTTGCTCAAATCCCCTTGCAACCTGCCCTTGAACACTTCCAGTGATGGAGCATCCACAGCTTCTCTGGGCAGCCTCACAGTAAAGAATAGAACAGAAAGTATATATCTTCCTAATGTCTAATCTAAACCTACCCTCTTTCAGATTAAACCCATTCCCTCTTGTCCTATCACTCCATGTCCTTGTAAACAGTCCCTTTCCAGCTTTCCTGTAGGCACCCTTGAGGCATTGGAAGGCTGCTGTTTATCTCACCGCTTCCTCTCAAAGACCTCATTCTGAAAGAATACCTAAGAGGAATTTAGTATTTTTTAGTTCTTCCAGGCTAGTCTTTTTAAAGACTCTTTGCAGCTTATTAGAGTTGGGCTTGAGTAGTCCTATTGGTGTTTGTCCTTTTCTTTATTCAGTATCAAAGCCATGTTAGTTCATTTCAGCTCCCTAAAAACTTCTAAATTGCAGCAGCAGTGAAACTATTGCAATATGAATTTAGCCTTGAGAGACAAAAATTTTCAGAAAAAAAAAATCTGATTATTCTGCACATTTGGACCTAAGACGTAAATAACTATCATAACTTTCTAGTGAATGGTTCATCAAAATGCTTTTTTAATGCCAGAATTTTATTCTTACTTGTTATCAGTTGGATTGAGATCACTGAGCTATTTGCTCAGTATTCTGTGAAAAGAAATAAATATACATGAATGTTACAGAAAATTTTAATCCATCAAAATATGACAGTATTATGAAAAATAAGAATAAGTCTTAGTAAATGATGCATTCAGAAAAATGTCACTAATATATTTGAAACCCATCCTTTGGAAGAATAACTTTTCACCATAAACTACAAATATTTTCCTATATATGAACAGTGTTATTACAATATAGTACTTCTTTGTCAGAGAAAATATCAGTTAAAGAATTTAAGTACTTTTCCTCCAACTTGATTTTGATATGGAAGCAGTTGCATTGAGTTCAGTGTGTTATATAGCACTAGGCATTCCCCTGCAAGGAAGAAAACAGTATTCACCTCTTAACCACCATTACCTGCTTTCTCTCAACTACCCAGATTTTCAGATGCCTATGTAATGCATGTATTGAAGGAAACCAGACACCCTCAAAATCATAACTCTAGTCCTGGTTTTCCACTAATTTAAACTGTAACACTGATTGTGCTAAAGGAAGAAGTTGCCTAGTTTTCTGGGCCTCACCATCTTCTATCTGATTCTAATTCTTCAGCAATGCACACTATCAGAGGTGCCATCCTAGCCTCGCATTTATCATCTAAATGTTATTTTGTGTAATTTCCTTTTTAGTGGCAGTTGAAATGATACAATTAGATACACAGGTTTTCAAATCTTGATTCTCTTTAATTGAGAATGTAGTAATTTTTATACCTGTACTAGAAAATAATAAGTAGCAATATAAAAATGTTAATGATGTGAGAAATTTCTTGGTCTAGTTCTAGTATCTAATGAGAAGTGTCCCAGCATCACATAGTGTCAGTATTCAGTTTTTTCAATCACTGTCTGTGGCTGTGTTTATTGTGAGTGATACTGTGGCCCATATTTAGGAAAAAATCCAAAAGTTACCGAACTGTAGCAATTTCTTATATCTTAGTAATTTTTTTCTCTAGTAAACCAGTGATAAGTCCACTTAAATTTTGCAACTGATAAAATTGAAGGATTCTTTTTGTAGTGGATTCTCTGTTGCCAGACTAAAGGACCAAACCACTGGTCTGATATGTGTGTTGTGACCGTGACTGATGTTAGATGAAAGAAATGTGATGCAGTGGGAATTATAGACTGCAATTCACAAGAGACTTTCCCACATATGAACAAACAGTTGACTTCCACTTTGAAGCAAGTTTGGTTTTGACTAATGAAACTATGACTATGATGATAATTCTGAAGATAAATACCTAATCCTGTTTTAAAATGCAACTAAGCTCTTTACTGAGCTCAGAACTGAAAATTCCATACTTTTGACATTTTATTTGGCAGTGCAGCCTACGCCTATTGCTAATAAACATCACTTTAGCTGTCTGTTGAGGACTACAGGCTTGCCTAAGCTCATCACCTCATCTATGATGTGCTGGAAGGACTGTCATTACCCCAGCAGAGACCAAGTTAATCACCTTTATAGGATTTACACTAAACAGCATTTATGTTGTGTGGCTATCCATTAAGCTATGCCTACAATCAGCAGAGTGCATGACATCTTGAGAAGTCTGTCAAGAAAAAAATCTCTGGCTGGGGATGAACTCCAGAAACCTGGGAGCATGGGAGGGTGTTGAGGGAAAATGCACTCACAAATATTGGACAGAAATAAAAATGTGTTGCTCTTTATCTGAGAACTGAGAATTTTATCCAATTATTCTGAATGTACAAAATGTGTATTTACTTAATCAGAATTTCAGAGAGAAAAGATAACTGGCTAGCCCAGTGTCCTTCTCTATGGTTCCCTTTTCAAACAGGGAAAACAACGACTGGGCTTTTTTTTTTTCAGGTACAACAGCAAAAGAATCCTTATTCCTTTTGGTTGCATAGTAATGTGTTACTAATGACAAGGCTGAGAACCGCAGGAATCTGGGAGCTCCTGCTTTCCTAAAATGGAAAATTCTTGCAGATAGTGTATTTCCTTCAAGCGAGCATGCTGGGTTTATACACCTCTTAGGGAAGGAGAGAGAAAATAATTGTCTTTATTTACTGAACATTTAAAAGGATCTTCTGAACCCCTGCACTCCATACATGATATATACATTATATAGAGCCAGCAGTCCTTCCACTCAGGGTGTAGGCTACTTGCCTGATCCTGACTTCAAACCTGAGTCTCCCACATTGCTTTCCTGCTATGTAGTTGCATAGCTAGCTATTCTTGAGATTTTCCGTTTTATATTTCCAGGAAAAGACATGGAGAAAAAAAATCGGGAGTTACCACCTTGCATACTAGTATATAGTATAATTTCATAAGGTGTCTGCATGCAAGAATGTTTAAGTGTTTTCTGATTGCTCTGTTTATGCCAAGTTAGCTTAATGTTGGCATCTCAATGTTTAGAACTACAAAATAATGTTCAAATTGCACTCAGGAGTCAGACAAATGAACAAAATAATTAAAAGACGTTTGAATACCTTGAATTTTCCAGAAGGATATTATGGCATAATATAAAATATTTTTTAGCATGGAATTAATTTTGACATTGACATTAAATTATTGTAAACTCGAATTCACATAAATGGAACAGATTTGACTATAACTTTTTTTTCCCCTCAGGAAAAGTGAATCTGACCCAACCCATGCATATTACTTGTAAAATTTATCTTCTTTCCTCTCTCACAAGAAAAAATGTATTGCAGATTGCATCAGCTTTTTTTCTTGATCCCCACAGGCACAACAGCTAACGGATCTGGAGCAAAAACTAGCAGTTGCAAAAGACGAGTTGGAAAAAGCAGCCCTTGACAAAGTAAGAAGTGTAATGTCATGTAAGCATGTTTACCTCTATCAGCTGTGCATGTTTTAGTGTAATTTGACAAAAACAAATGAAAGCCTTGCAGTGAATTAGTTGCATACTAAGTTGCATCTAATTTGTACCTGGGAGTCATGCCACTGAAATCAGTGGAACTAATTATGATACTTGAAGTCAAGTATCTCTGCAAAGTTATTTAAGAAGAGGATGGTCAAATTAGAAAAAAACAGCTCAAAAATTTTTACACTGGTTTTTAATAGATTTAGTTATTATTGAATTATGGTTTGTCCTGACAGTAGACTTAGTGTCTCTCAGAAGTTTATTTACAGTAGAGCACTTTTCTATTTCCCACAATGGACCCTTAGAATGCTTACAAATTTTGCATTACCAGGTCCCAAATATCAAGAGTAGTGTGGGCAGCAGGACTAGGAAAGTGATTGTCCCCACGTACTCAAAACTGGTAAGGCCACAGCTCATATACAGTGTTCAATTTTGTGCCACTCATGTTAAAAAATGACATTTTAGTGCTGAAGCAAGTTCAGAGAAGGGTAGCGAAGCTGGTGAAGGGCCTAGAAAACATGTCTTCTGAGAAACTTCTGAGGAAACTGGTGTTCAGTCTGAAGAAGAGGAGGCTCATGCTCGTTGCTCTCTACAGCTGTCTGAAAGGAAATCACAGTGAGGCAGGGGTTGGTTTCTTCTGCTGTGTCTCAAGTGAAAGGATGAGAGGAAATTACCTTAAGTTGTGCCAGGGGAGGTACAGATTAGAAATTAGAAATTTTATTTTGACTGCAGAAGTGGTTAGGCATTGGAATAAGCTGCCCAGGAAGGTGGTGGAGCCACCGTATCTTAGAAGTATTAAAGAGGCATCTGGATGTGGCACTTGGGTTTAGGGCTGATTATAATGGTGCTATGTTGACAGATGGTCTTGAAGGTCTCTTTCAGCCTGGATGATTCTGTGATTCTCTGGATCTAACCATAGGAGTGGTAGGAGTATAAATGGATCAGGGAAATATGAAGACATGCATCATATGTGGGCAGTATTTTGGCCAGTAAGGAGCCTATTTTGACCACAATCACATCTCTGCAAGGTTATAGAGAACTTTGTCAAATTACATCTCTGGTTCCAATAGTGTTTCCTTCACCTGTGCTTTCATGCTGTCCATTTATAGATCTCATATCAGCAAAGTCAATATTGAATTATGCTATTCACAGGATGAAAACAAATTTACTTGTTCTTCTTTTACCTTTGGAATGGCAAAATTGGAATAGCTGCAACCAAGGCAGAATGAGCACTGGATGGCAGGACTGAGAGATGAGAGGATGAGATTTTCTCCAGAGAAATTTCTGGATGAGAAGAGAGTGACTTCAGATCAGTGTGATCTGCAGGAAGCACTAGGGTCACACAGGACTAGATTGAGTCCATATCATCATGCAGAATTAGACAGTCTGCTACATCTGCCCATTTGACCGTAACAAATGGTGATTTATGCTGTCTGTGCAGTCACTCCTTGAAAAGTTAGGATTAAAGACATGTTACATGAAAAGAAGTACACTATTATCTTCTGCTATCAATTAGAAATTGAAGGGTCCCTGCGTCAAATGGATAAAATAATCCTTTCCCTTTTACTCTGCCTTAAGTTCAGAGACATGTCATCTGACTGCACACATCTTAGGGGAAAGACATTCATATTTTATCTGTTTGCAAGCAAACCAAATTCCATTCTGTGGGAGACAGAAACATTGATGGTTAATGACTCAAAACAACAGGCCGTTTGGGCCATCGGCAGGGTGTTTTCCTGGGGCTGGGTTTGTGCCCCCAGGCTGAGGGAGAGAGGAGAGTTTTTGGGTGTGTGACAGCAAAACCTCTGATCCACATAAGACAGAGACGGTGAGCACCCGCCACCAGAGACTGCCAGCTGGGCTTTGGGCCAGATAAGGGAAGAGGCTGGCAAGAAGCAGACCCTGCAGAAATGGGATAGTGCTTTTTGTCATGCCAATGTCCTCCCTTACGCACTTGGCTCAGATGTAAAACTCCTCTGCCCGGGGAAGGTGTGGGACACTCACATTCACACGGGACATTCACACACAGGCTTGAGGGTTTTCATCCCTTCTGATGGGAAAAAACTGGCTCAGCTACGCTGATGTGAGAGGCAGCTGTCATGTCTTGGAAGGTGTCATAAACCATNCAGCTGTCATGTCTTGGAAGGTGTCATAAACCATCAAAGACACCCAGAGTGTCCCCAGATTCATTTTTGGGGCCGTCCCTCAGAGGACTGTGCATTATCCACAATGTTGCAACAGACAGTGTAAAACTCCTCCCTCAGGGAAGGTACCCTGGGCGTTCCCACATAAGCCTAAACATACATTAACCCACTGAACTCTATGTTTTGTGTACTTTCCCCCATCTCTGAGGAAATAAGACTGTGAACATCATTTTAACCAAAGGACATCTAAATTGCAACAATCAAGTCTCATCACTGGATCCATGGGTGATGATATCTTTCTACTTTTATCCTTCCTTTCTATCTCTCTTTCTTTCTTCCTTTCTTTTTTCTTCCTTTCTTTCTCTTTCTTTCCCTTAGACATTTTCTTAAGCGT
>VZRO01004940.1:48373-66734 GCA_013397915.1 Daphoenositta chrysoptera | reverse complement strand
GGGGAGCCTTATCTCTGGATGGGGCTGATGGCTCATGCGAGCCACAGTGGCTGCTAACCTCTGGCTGAGCTTTCCGAGGTCCTCGAGGAGCCAGACTGTCACTCAGTGGGGAGGAGAAGCATCCAGGAGAGGGGACTGCATGGAGGCATTGCCACCGTGCTTGCAGCCTGCAGAGCCACCGGAGCAAGGTGGGATACCCCAGCATGGAGCCCAGCAGTCCCTCCTCTTCTTCTTCTTCTTCTTCTTCTTCTTCTTCTTCTTCTTCTTCAGTTCATGGTGGTAGGAGGAGTGAGGGGATCTTTCCCAGCTCACAGGCCAGAGATGGGTCAGATCTCCACTGGGTGCCAGCCGGCACAGTTGGGTCACTGGTTTTACTGGTTTTCTCCAGAGCAAGACTGGTCCCTCTGGGGCTGACAGCAGAGTGGGTTTAGGTTGAAGCCAGGTGTGTAGCTGGGGGTTTTAGGGTGGGAATTTTGCCCACCTCATTGCTTTCACATCCTAGATACCATACTTGGTGTTTTCCAGAGATGAATCTTGCAGCTTTTCTCTTGAGGAGACTTTCATACCCTTTCAGGCCATCTCTACTCACACTGCCAAGACATCTTTATTCCTGCTCACCCTACACCGCCTCCTTTCCACCTCACCACCTCCAAGGTGAGGACTCGCTGCTGGGGTCTTGCTCCAGAGCCCACCATGGGGGGCAATTCCCCTTCCTTCGGTCAACAACAGCCCACAACCAACAACATTTACACCCTGGTGAGGAGCTGCTGGAAGTGATCTCAGCCTTGGCTCATTCCCGCTCATAATTCCACTCAATAAATCAGCAAATGCAGGAAAAGAGGCAGTGATACCCCTCGGGTGATGTTGGGATAGAGTCTGGAATGTCTTGCATTATGGAAATAAGGTTTCACCTGGAAATTGCTCCACGCAGGAGCAGGGCAGATGCAGAACCCACAACACTCCCTGTGAGACCGGGTGAATTGTGTGAATTGTTTTGCCCTGAGGGATTTCTCAGCCACACCCACCTTTACCTCCTCACAGAGGTGGGTCACAGAATCACGGAATGGGTTGGGTTGGAAGGGAGCTTTAAGGGTCATCTAGTCCAGCACCCCTACAATGAGCAGGGACATCTTCAACGAGATCAGGTTGGACAACCCGAGTCACCCACCCTGGTTCACGTTGTTGCTGTGGGAGAGGAAGAGGCACTTCTGGAGGGAAAATCATACCTCTGTCTTGGATCCATCTACTTGAAGAGGATGAATCCTGCCAGGACCTCTTCTGAACAGAGCAGGAAATTAAGGTTGTTAAAGGCATTGGCTGAGACAGAGGTGGAGGAATGGGCTCGAAGAGAGGCTTCATGACTGCTTGGACCAGCCCAGCAGATCCCTCTCTTGCTGCCACTCTGGAAGGGCACCCCTTGCTCCTATACCACATCTGCCACCTTTCTGCAGATGTTTTGGATCCCCCAGTGCACCTCCAGCACCACCAACCCCCAAATGTCAGGCAGGGTGATCCATGTGAGGGGGAAACACGGCTGCACTCCGGACCCAGCAGGACATAGAAAACCAACAGGTTTATTGGTGACGGACAAACCGAGCTGCAAGAGGAGGCCCGGAGGTGTCCGAGGGCGGGTCCTATGTACAGTTCTGGCTGCAGGGTGACTGGGCTGGCTCTCCTGGGGCTGTCACACTGCCCTGGGGTGGCCGCTGTCACCGGCAGCAGCGCAGGCGGCCGTTGCTGCAGCTCCCTTCCCAGCGCTCCATGTGGAAGCAGAGCCTCCGGCAGTGGCCGCGGGTGCTTCTGCACTGCTGGCTGTCTGAAAGGCCTCTGGCTGCTGGGGAAAGAGGACAGGAGGCCTGGTTAGGAGAGCTGGAACTGTCGCCCTGAGTTTTGCAGTCTTTCGGTGCTTTCATTTTTGTGATAGAGTTTCTCACGCACTTTCTGTAAACACAGTCATGTTTTGTTAATTGTTCTTTATTGTTTTCATTCTTTCTCCTGAGGCAGAGAAGAATGATGGACTTTTCAGTTGGCCAGTGTGGTTGGAGAGGTGGTGACCTCATCCTCCAATCTGTGGTCATTCCTAGAAACATATAAATATGAGAGAAATAAATGGCTGGGGTCTTTTTCCTGGCTTTGGATGCTGACCTGGCTGAGCTTGAGTTTGCGTGCTTCTTTCATGTCCAAGTGCGACACTGGAACCTACTCAGAACACCAAAACCTACTGGGAACCCCACTGGTGTTGGTGGCTGAGCAATGGGATGCTTTCAGTCGGCAACAGGGAAATTCAGCTGGTTCCTTGGTGAGGATCAGACGTGCTTGGGAGGAGCTTCTCCATCCAGCAAGCACTGGGAGTGTCCTAACAACTGGCCTGGGTGAGACAGCCTGGTTTGGGCTGGCTGTGTTAGGTTAGATGAGTTAGGTGAGGTTGGACAGCATCAAAAGACAGAGAAGTGCCTTTTGGAACAGGTGTTTTATCTATTGTTTAGTTTTGAGGGTTTTTTTGGCTTCTTGGTGTTTTGCGGTTTTTGTTTGTTGGGTTTTTCAAATCTTTTGCTGTTTTGATAAAAAGGGATGTGCTGCTTCTCTTTAGACACAGCAGAAACACCAAGTGTGGGGGTTCTGGAGGGTTCACCACCAGTGGAGTGGGCAAAGCCTTCTCTCTGCCCTAGTTATCCCCAGGACTTGAGTCAAATAAATGAGAGCCTACACAGGCTAAGCAAGTAAATCTCCTCTTCTTGGTTATCAGATTTGCCTTCTGTGAATGTGATATCACCAAAATCCTGTCACGGTGACCTTACACCTGAATGAAACCTGAATTCCTGACCTATATATATAAGCAGCCAGTAAAAATGCCAAGCCAAGGAATGTTTTTCTGTCAAACCAGAATCACAGAAGAAAACAGACAGACACAACAAAGTAAATTATCTGCCTTTACCCCTGCTTTTCCCTCCTGAAAGATGGTTTTGATTTTATAGAATCAAAGAAACACAATGATTTGTGTTGGAAGAAACATTAAAGATCATCTGCTTCCAACCTCCTGCCGTGGGCAGGGACACCTTCCACTGTCCCAGGTTGCTCCAAGCCCCACGCAACCTTGCCTTGAGCATTTCCAAGGATGGAGAGTCCCTAGCCTTTTTGGGTAACCTGTGCCAGGGTCTCACCACCCTCACAGCCAAGAATTCCTTCCTAATCTCTAATTTACACCTACCCTCCTTCACCTTAAGACCATTCCCTGTGTCCTGTCCTTCCTTCCCTTGTCCCAAGTCCTTCTCCAGCTCTCCTGGAGCCCCTTTAGGCTCTGGAAGGGGCTCTGAGCTCTCCCTGGATCCTTCTCTTCTCCAGGTGAGCACCCCCAGCTCTCCCAGCCTGGCTCCAGACCAGAGGGGCTCCAGCCCTGGGAGCATCTCCATGGCATCCTCTGGACCTGCTCCATCAGCTTCTGGTGTTGGGGATCCCAAAGCTGTTGGCAGCTCTTAGGTGGGATCTCACCAGAGCAGATCAGAGGGTGAAAATCATCTCCCTCCACCTTCTGGTCACACTTATATCTTCCTGCATTTGCCACATCTGTATTCCACTCTTGGAGAATTTAATGGGATTCTCCTTGTTTTGTGCAGGATAAGGCTTTTATCCTGGTCAGAAGCAAAGCTCAGGCTCCTGGCTTAGGCTCAGCATTTCTGGGTGAGTTTTGAGGGTACAGAGAGGAGGGGATGCACACAATGAACCTGGAACAGCTGCATCCAGGAACTTCATGGAGACCATCTCAGGAGAAATTTTTCCCTTGGAAGCAAGAATTAGGTCAGCCTTGACCTGAGGGCCCTGTCTTGTCCTCTTCTACCTCAGGGCAGGAACCTGCCTTTTCTCTCTCCACAGTCCTGCAGAAACCAAGCCCTGTGAGAATTCTGTCCTTACCTGGAATGCCCAGGAGGAGGAGAACGACAACGACTGCAAAGAGCAGCTGGAGAACCCTCATGGCTCGGCGTGGGTGGAGGTTCCACCCCGAGGAGGAGTGAAGGGCCCTAAAGAGAGAAAGAAGAGGAAAATCCTGGATATATAATAGCCGGGGGAGGGAGTTGTGTAATTCTCCTGGAGTGGAGGGAACTTTGTCAATCTCAGGTGCATTTCAACACGACAGCAAACAGTTGCACGCGGTGTGCCCGCTCTCAGTCACACCGTGTTACAGACAGAAAGTATAAAGGGGAAATAAAGGAAAAAAAAAAAAAACAAACCCAAGGAAAAAGACCAAAAAAAAGGGGAAAAAATCAGGGTTTTATTGACAAATAGCACTGAGCACTAGGGAGTCTGCTACTGCATGCTGCTGGAGACAGGATGTTGGGACTGACCCAGTCTGGCTCTGTGTTTGTAGGCTTGAGCATGTGATTTTAAAATCCAATCCAAGTGTTTGCAATATCAAAGTGTTGGGTTTTGGTTTGGTTTTTTTTTATTTTCAGCCCTCACTCTCGGTGTTTAGCACTGACACAGTCAAACGTGAAAAAATCCAGAGTCTCCTCCTCAGCACTCCCCAACACACAAAGTTGGCTTGAAAATAATGGGATCCTTAAAAATATCATAGGCCTGCTTCAATTTCCCAGCTTCCAGGCTGCAGAGAGGATGTTTGCCAACGTTTTGTTTGCAACTGTCAAGAAAAAATTTAAGATTTTATTCATTTAAGTACTTATTCAATGGGAAAGCTGGGATACCTCCCTGCAATATTCCGTGGTGTTAGGAACACTCGTGGATTACGGCTCTCCCAGGGATCCTGGCAGGCTCTCAGGTTTGTACCAGTTCTCCAGGTCAGTTCCAGGAAATCAGTAGAGGTGAGACCTGCGTTTCAACTTGGGAAAACAACACAGAGCAAACAACAAGCAGAAATGTCCCCCAACCAACAACAAATGCAGGAAGAGGAAATAGAAACTTAATAAAGGTTTTTTTTTACAGCAATGACGCAGCGGACGCTGTCACCAAGTCTTCCCTTTTCCCTTCAGAAGTCACCTTGATGGCTTTTTCTTTGCAGGCTGGATGCCAGGGAATGCTGGAAAATGCAAACCCCATGTCCTTCAGGCTGCTTGAACAGAACAAGGATCAGCTTCATCAAACAGTGCAGATAAAGGGGCCTTCACCAGTCGGACTTTGGAGCAAGGGACACTGAGCTCTCAACCAGGGTGTCCTGCAAACCAGTCACACACAGCCTGGGGAGGGAGATGGGTCTGGAAACCCACCTGGGAGAGGGCTGGATGCAAGGATGTGTGTAGAGCTTCCAGAAAAGTGTTGGTGCTCTGTCTATCTGGTGGCACTGCTTGGGTTGAAGGCCATAAGGCACCCTGTGCCTCTGAGGATTGGCATCTCCAGCGTGAGAGATGGTGCAGCGGGATTTCATGGAATTATGGAATCATAGAATGGTTTGGGTTGGAAGGGACCTTAAAGATCATCTCTTTCCACCCTCTGTGGGGGCACCTTCCATGATCCCAGATGGCTCCAAGCCCCATCCAACCTGGCCTTGGGCACTTCCAGGGATGGGGCAGCCACAGCTTCTCTGGGCAACCTGTGCCAGGGCCTCACCACCTCACAGGGAAGAATTTCCAAAGCAAAGGATTTGGGCAGAGTTTGTCCAGCAGAAAGGAGATGACTGTTCCTGAGCTTCAGCCCAAGCAGGGAGGAGGGTGCAGATGTTCCTCTGAGGGTCCTGCTCTGAGTGTGTGACCTGAAGTGTCTGCACATGTGTGTGCAGATGGCTTGGTGTGCTCCAGAGGGGACGTGCAGCACCGAGCCAGGGTACCACGTGGCCACGGTGTTCCCAGTGATGAATGGCAAAATTCCAGGTGTTTGTCTCCAGCTCAGCTGCTCTCCTGTGCTGGGAGAGCACCATCACAGAGGGTGAGTTGTGCCTGGAGCTGTTTGGATGTTGCAGTCTCCACGGGGACCAGGGTGCATCCCCCACACCACCACAAGCCCCTGCTCTGCACGGGTTGAGTTGCAGAACATGCCTTGGGAAGGAAAGCCAGCACTAGACAGTACCAACAAAAACCAGATTTCCTCCAGAAATCAGGGGCAGGAAATCTCTGTCCCTTGGGCAACTGCTTGAACAACAGCTGGTCTTGCTCCCTCTGGCGTGGTCCCGCTGCCGTGTTGGCCTCAGCCTCTGGTGAGCCTACTGGGGCTGGCCCACAGCCTCCCACCCTCCCCTGCTCCCCAACCTGCCAGCAGATGTCTTTTTTCAGAGCTCACCATGCACAAAGGCTCATCTGTGCTCAGACACGTGGCACAGGATTCGGCTCCTGGGTGCTCGAGAGGTTTTGGGGCTGGGAGGAGTCAAATCAATCTATATCCGCTCTCTGGCCCCAAACAGGAGGGATGTTTCCACTGACTTCATTGCCTTCAGGCCAGGGCCTGAGCAGGCTGATTTTTAAATGTGTCCTGGGATTAGTTTTTGCCAGCAGGAGCAATTCCTTGGGTGAATGAACCCTTTTGCCAGCCTGTGATGCCACCTCCTACTCCCAATCCCACTGACAGCATTTTACCAGACCAAGCAAGCACTGATAGAGCCTGGCAATTCAGCCTGTGAAGAAATGAAGAAATGAGGAAATGAAGAAATTAATAAGCTTTGAGCTCAGCCCTAGCCCAGAAACCCCCCACGGCTCTCACTGCAGACCACTCTTCATGCATGGCTCAGAATTCACTCCAACAGGTCCATGTCTGTCCCATGTTGAGGACCCCAGAGCTGGGCACAGCAGGAAATTTGGGTTTTTGCCCCACAGAAAATGGTCAGAGCACACCTTGTGCAATGAAGTTCTCCTTTCCAGTGCAGGGCCACATCCAGATGTCAATTACAGATCACTCCTGGCATGTGCCCACCTCCAAACTGTGCCAAGGAACAGCGTGGCAGAGGGTTCATTTTCTCCCAGCACTTGTGAGTATCCACGGATTTCTGAGTCTCAGCTTCATGTGATTTACTCATGTAGATACAGCCTCTGAATCCTGACCTATTTTATCTCCCCAGCACACCCTGGAGCTGGGCTGTGCTGAGGTGATTTTTGGACCCCTTTTTCCTGCGTGGGGGGTAAAAGAAGATCCAGGCATCCAGATGGTTGCACTGGTTTGTGTGGGATTTCCAGGGGTGGAAGAGACAACCTGGATCTAAGGGGCTGCCCATGGCTATGGCACCTCAGCCTCCCCAGGCAGGAGCCCATCCAACACCATCCTGCTCCTGACTGCTCATCTCCTCTCACAATGACGTTTTTAGGGCAGAAAAGGAGGATTTGGCTCTCTCTGCCAAACAAACACTGGCCTGTTGCCTGGGAACAGCAAACAAATCCCAGTGAGGGAATTCATGCCATGCTCTGATGGACTAAAATCCCCAGCTATCCAGGAGGCTTGTGCTGGTCGGCAGACCTGGCATGAGGGTAGGGCTCTAGTCTGTAAGGCTGCAGAGATCCCAAATACACATCCCAAGAGGTCTGGATGATTTTTGCACCTCCTTTAGGTATAGATCTGCCAAGGTAGTACTAAAAAACCTCTGTTTTGTACCCTTCTGAGCTCTATCAGGTACAGACAGCTGGAGTTCAAAGCTCAGTCAAGCATTTCCCACAAAAATCCTCTTCCTCATTTGGCTTTCACCTGTGAGGACAAACCCTTAATGTCTTCTCTGGCCTGGTTTGAACTCTCCCCAGCCTGCATCTCTCAAGGGATGAGAGACTTCACTTTTTCATTATTGAAATCCCCCCTTATCCTCGCTGTCCCTTCTACTCCTATGTGCAACCTGCAGGGAAAGGCTTGGATTTAGCTAAATTCCACTGACTACACGAGGGTCTACACTCTGGGAAATGGTCCCAGCTTTCCCATGGTGGTCATGGGTGGAAATCCTCTGGCACAGGGTCACACTGGGGATGGCTTTTACCGAGTGCCTCAAACAGTGGGTGTTTTTTGGGTTTTGGGTTTAAAGGGTTGGAGAATGGTGTTTTAATGTGTGGTCTCATGAGCAGCTCTGTGCTGAGTGGATGAACAAGGTTGGTCACTCAGAGGAGTTTCAGCACTTCCCTGCCCATAGCAGGGGGTTGGAGCTGGATGGTTTTTAAGGTCCCTTCCAACCCAAACCGTTCTGGGATTCTGTGATGATTTTATGATTCTTCCTCCTTCCCAGGGTTACAGGATTCTCCACTTAGGGATTAATTAATTAGAGCAGCATTCTCTGTCATACACTCACACCAAAGCAGCTCATGCTGCTGTTCCAGCAGCTCCTCTCGAGCTGAGCTGGGTCCTTTGCCCCAGGTGAGCTCAGGGGTCAAGAAACCACATCAAGAAACAGTTTTATAAGGTCTGTAAGTGCCATTCTCCACCATCCACCACGTCCTTGGTGCTTTCTCTCTCCTCCCTCTGTGTGAGACCAAGTAGCTGGAAGGGAATTCAGTTCATCTTATTCATTGGGCAAGATACTGACAGTTTTTTGTTTCTTTTTTTGGTTTTTGCTTTGCTTTTTTTTTGTTTGTTTTTGTTTTTGTTTTTTGGGTTGTGTTTTGGGGTATTTTTAAGTTTCTTTTCATCCAGATCAGCAAACAAGGGAACACACAGCAGTGGGACACTGGGACCATGCCTGTTAGCAGCAGGCTGCATGCACACTACTGCCAGAGGGACAACATTTCCTACAAACTGAGCATTTCCACCTTTCCTGGTGGAAATCTGACTGGCCAGCAGGTCCAAAACTATCTGGAAGATGTGCAAAGTGAGCTTTATGAACCCACTTTTCACTTTCCTAGGAAACCAGGCTGTGACCACGATGGCTGAGCATCCCCAGAGGAGGGGCACGAACAATGAACCCTGTGGATGAATGTGAGAAATAAACTGTTTGATTTGGAGAGGTGCCTCGATCCAAACCCCTCCTCGTGCTGTCCTCGTACCTCAGCGTGCGTCAGAGGGATGGGCTGGGAATGGGCAGGAATTTGGCTCCAGGTCAGCCCCGTCCCTGTTTTCAGTACCAGTTCCCAAGCCAACAGCCAGCCCTGGGTAATTTGGCTCTCCTGAGGGTTCATCCAGCTGCAGGGGATCTCTGCTGGCATCTCCCTGTGTGTGCTGGAGTGCCAGTGATGACCCGGAGAGAGTCGCTGGGCTGCTCATCACTGAATGGAGACGCTTGGATGAATGGATTGTTCATTCATCAGTGGGGCCTGACCCTGCTGAGGTCAGTGGGAATTTTCCCGTCTGATTCATCAGAACAAGAATTTCATCTCCCAGCGAGGACTTTTCCCTGGCTCTGTCCGAGCAGTGCCTCAGCTGGTTGCCATATCTCTCTCATTACATCATTGTTTCCCTGCTTTCACAGAAATGATTGACCCAGAGAGAAATATTTTACCTGGAAAGGGAGACCAGGAGCTGACAAAGGCGGGGGAGTGTCAAAATTTTGTGTTGAAAAGACACAGAAGGGCTGAGAGTGGATTTGGACAGAGAATTAATTTAGGCTGAGGGAGCTCGTAGGAAGAAAACTGCTAAGGACAATGAGACTGATTTCCTTGGGGCTGGGTGAGCAAAAGGGAAAGGAAGTGCACCAGAAATGGAGCCTGGCAGGGGCAATGGGACACAGCTCTCAGATCTCCTCCCACCATGTTTAAAACGAGTAAACCTGGGATCTTAGGAGAAAAAATTGTTCCCTGTGAGGGTGGGGAGGTCCTGGCACAGGGTGCCCAGAGAAGCTGTGGCTGCCCCTGGGTCCCTGGAAGTGTCCACGGCCAGGTTGGATGGGGCTTGGAGGAACCTGGGACAGTGGAAGGTGTCCCTGCCCATGGCAGGGGGTGGGATGAGATGATTTTTAAGTTCCCTCCAACCCAAGCCATTCTGGGATTCCGTGATTGCCTTGAGAACCTGGCACAGGCTGGAAAGGAGAAGTGGATGGGGAAAAGATCTTGCCTGAGAAGCCCAGACCACACTCACCTTTGTGTCAAATCTGGTGCCTTTTGCACCAAAAGTGATGCCAGAAAGGCTGCCCCCATTGCAGCTGCTTTTTTCTGGGAAGAGAAATAAAGGGACAGGGTCCCCCTGGTGTTCTGGGGAGGTGAGGGCTCCTGTGGTCACTCCTGGTGGAGTGGATCCCACCACTGGCAGCATTGCTGACTCCCAGGTGGGCACTTGCTGCTGTGTTAAACCTCAAGTTTATTGCTCTTAGGTAAGGAGAAAGGCAATTTCTCACCTGTGCATTTCAGATAACAATCAGAGTCCCCAAAAGGGTGACAAATAGTTTGGGTGGCCCCAGTTTCTTGTCACAGTGTTTCCTAAAAAGTCACAGCAAAAGCGAATTGTTTAGGAGTTCATGAGTGAATCCAGAGCCGTGTTCTCCTGGGGGAGCAACAGTCACAGAAACCACAAAATCTCCTTCCCAAAAGCTGCTGCTGCCGTGCCAGTGGAGCCTGCAGCTCTCCATGTGCTGCAGCTGGCTCCTTTGGAAGCCTTCAGCTCTCTGTGGTGGCGGGTGACAAATTCTTGCAGCAGAGGATGATGGGTTCAAAGCAGTACTGAGCCAGGTATTCACCAGAGATGCAGCTTCCCACTCGGCACAAGCCCCCTCCGTGGTTACAGCTGTCTGGTCCGTGAGCATCTCCTGGACAAGGAAGCAGCAAATTCGTGGATAAAATTCATGGGGTTCCTTCTGGCACCACGCTCCTGGCCAGCTAAGCCACTGGGAGCACCCAGTGGAACCCACAGGAAGGTTCAGACATCCATGTTAAAAATCCCAAATTGCTGAGCCAACCTCCCTCAAGGCATGTTTTATCATGGAGTTGTTTTTTCAGGATGTTGGCAAAGACTGTGGGAGGTCAGAGGGGTCCTCCCCCTGCCAAGGAGGCAACTGCAGCCTGAGAAAAGGCAGGAACATTTTCCCAGAGCACAGGGCATCCCCCTTGGGGCTTCTCCTAACTCAGTGATGTGCCCCATTTTCACAGCTCCCTGCCTGCTCATTTTTATATTCCTCAAAGGATTAAATCACAAATTTTCCCAAAGTACCTCACCCACTCTCTCACCCAGAAAACACCTTTCCTGCAATATCACACAGTGAAGAAAGATTATCCCAGTTCCCAGAAATCCTGTTCACCACCCCAGGCCTGCCTGGTCTTACCGTGCTGGGCCATGGAGATGAATATGAAAACAAGCACAAGGATCCCCATTCCTTTGGCTCTGCTGGAAAACCTCAGGGCTGGGAGTGAGGTTTTGCAGAAGCCTCTGTGTGCTGCTGGCATGCTGGATGGCATCCGGGAGGAGGGAAGGAGTAGGCAGGAGTTAATTAGATTCATTTGCTGCTGAGAAACCCTTTCGTGTCGTTCTGACCCAGTGCTGCTGCTCCAAACAATGTTGACTTTTTTCACGTTCACTGGTTACTGGCTTCCCTGGTTCCTCTCCTTGGCAGCTGGCATTTTGGGCTGGTAGAATTCCAGGTGGAAAAAAGAGGCTCAGAGGGGTCCTCTGCCCTTTTGTAGCCAGCAAAATCCCTGTGAAGTGACCTGCAAGAGAAGACTCCTGAGGAGCTGCAAGGAGGAGAAGGGTGCAGGCTGGGAGTGATTAGTTTTTAATCTGAGCTCGTGTGAATATTTTCTCCAGCTGAAACCTGGGTGTGATTTTTTTCCCCAGCTTTGGCTTCTGAGGAATTTGGGAGGCTTCATTCCTGAGGGTGATGAGCACACAGCACTGGTGGAAGTGCTGTTATTTCAGCAGTGCACCCCGTGGTGGTAAATCTGTGGCGAATGTGCAGCTCTGGCTGTAAAATGTGATGTTCCAGCTGCCCTGCCTGGCCCTGCTGTTTGCTGCCCCTTCAGCTGTGGTAATAAAACTGCTCTGTGAACACTTCTTAAACTGACAGGTGAAAGAGCAAGGTTAGAAGTTCCTTTTTCCCTAAAAAAAAAACCCAAACAGAGGAACATAACTGGAATCACGGGATCTTTTTTTGGAAAAACCCTCTAAGGTCATCGAGTCCAACCATTCCCCAGCACTCCCAAGCCACCACTAAATCATGTCCCCAAATGCCACCTCCATCTGTCTTTTAAATCCCTCAGAGATGGGGACTCCACCACTGCCCTGGGCACTCTGTTTTAATGCTCAACCATCCTTTCCATGGAGAAATTCCTCTGATGTCCAACCTGAACCTCCCCTGGCCCAGCCTGAGGCCGTTCCCTCTGCTCCTGTCCCTGTTCCCTGGGAGCAGAGCCCGACCCCCCCGGCTGCCCCCTCCTGTCAGGGAGTTGTGCAGAGCCACAAGGGCCCCCTGAGCCTCCTTTTCTTTTCCCAGCTCCCTCAGCTGCTCCCTGAAGTGTCCAAGGAAGGTCTGGACGTGGCACTCAGTGCTCTGGGCTGGTGACAAGGTGGGGATCGGTCACACGTTGGACTCGATGACTTTGGAGATCTTTTCCAACCTTAATGATTCTGTGATTTATTGTCCTCAATCCTGTAGAGCATCCAAGCATAAAATCAATATGGTAAATAAGATTAGGCTGGTAAGAAGGATTAAGGGATGGGGTTTCCAAGGATGCAACAGCAAATTTTTGTGTAATTCTGCATGTGGGTGTAATGGAGAGACATTCTGCCTCTTTCCATAAATAAATTACTGTTGTACCTGTTTATTTAACATTTATTGCCTTTTTTATATAAAGAAACATGTCACCTCTGGTTAATTACACACTTTGCATGTTAAGAACACCAGACACACTGAAACACTTGGAATAAAACTTGTTTGTTTTCTTGGCTGTGCATTTCCATGGTTTTCTGCAATCCCACGAGGTCTTTGTCACACTTCTGTGCAGCACTTCCATCCTCTGCGAGGGCAGAGCCCCTCTTGCTCCTGCAGACATCTGATTTCTGGAGGCACACAATGACCCCCCTCATCCTGGCAGATGTGGAAGTTGGATGTCGTGTCTGAAACCAGAGGATTTCAGTCAAACCAGAAAATCTGAAACTGCCGTGCAAACCAGCTCATACACAAAAATTGTTGGGAAGTTATGTTTAGTGTGTCTCAAAAAAAAAAAAAAAAAGAGGAAAAGGTGGATTTTGGGGCTTACCAGAGCACTTCTTTAAAAGGAATTTGTGACCCACCAGCTTGGAAAAGAATTAGTGGAAGGAGGGATATTGTACAGGCGTGAAGAAGACAAATGCAGAATGACTGCATTTTGAGTAGGTGGCACTGAATAAAATTGTGAGGGACGAGGTTTTAAAACAAATGGAAGGAATTCCTTATCTGCAGGGAAAAATCCAGTAGGGACTTTTATACACAAGGATGCCTAAATCTAAAAATCCTGAGCTGCAACTTCATGAAAGCCAGGAGAATATAAAAGGAAGTGTAATGATATGGTTGTGGTGACTTTACACACACAGAGTAACTGTGAGGAAATATCCACTTCTGGCCACGGACAGATCCAGGATGCTGGATCAGAGGAACCTTAGGGTTAGCACAGTTGGCTCCAAAGTGATTAATCATTAATGATAGATGTTAACTATTGAGGAGCACCAAAACCAAGCATGTGTGGGAAGGATTAGATAAATTAACAGGGAAGGGGTCAGCTGGCACCTATTAAACACAGCAGGGTGGGTGCAGCCAGCAGTCCCCCAACAGATGATGAGAAGATTTACCAAGATTTCTGTCGGCCGAAACTTTTATTTTATTTCCCCAGTTGGAGACAGAGCTTTGGGTTATTTTGGCCAGCCCCAAAGACTCCACATGGATGTCAGTGGAGGAACACACAGGTCCATCTTTGTATATGGAAAGAGATGGCTTAGACCCCATCCCTGGAAGTGTCCAAGGCCAGGTTGGACGGGGCTTGGAGCACCCTGGGACAGTGGAAGGTGTCCCTGCCCATGGAACTGGATGAGCTTTGGCTTCCCTTCCAACTCAAACCATTCCATGACTGAGAGACAAAAAGAACGAGTTTGTTCTGCTGAGTTGAGCCATTTCCCCCCAGATTTTGCCCTCCTGGGCCGGGTTCCCACCCATACCAACGCAGCAGGTCCTGCGGCGCCGATAGCAGGTTCCAAAGGCAGCAAAGGGCTCGGGGCAGGATTTCAGGTGGAAGCAGTAGCCGTGGTATTCCAAACATCTCAAGGTGTCTCTGGGCAAGCCGAGACCTGCAGGGAGAACAGGATTCCCAGTTGTGCTCTCTTTCTCATGGTCTTCCTCCTGCTGAAACCCCACAGACCCCAGTTAGGGATCTGACAGAAATACCCCCAAAACCCAAAAGTTTGGAGGAACTCGTGGGATGTCGGAGCATTCCAAGGAAGGTTTTTGAACAACTGGAGTGAAACATAGAGGTTGATGGAATTTTCTGAGCATATCCTGGCCATTCATGCTATAATGGGAAGGGACAGCCCAGTCTTGGATGGTTCTAAGTTCTGGGGGTGCAATGGTGCAGGGACATGCAAGGGAGAGCATTGTCATCACATGCCCTGAAGATAAAATTATGACTTAAAAAAGCCTCCAAAAGCAGGATCTGGCTCGATTAACAGGAACAAGCAGTTTGGCCAGTTCCTTCTTTCTCTGGAAGCCTCTCTCCAAGGTAGAGGAGTTTCATTAAAGGTGAAGAACAGGTAGGCTAAAAGCACAATCAGAAAATGAGTCAGTGCAGCAGAAGGGCTGAGGAAGGGGAACCAGAATATTCAGAGATCTGAAGTCAGTGGTGCAGTTCAACCTGAGGAGCACCAGGGAACACCTCTGCTCTCGTCTACTGCACACAGAGGGGACAATTTTTAACCCCGGGGTTAGAAGAGGAGGTGATTTCCACAGTGCCACCTTCCAATAGTGCCACAAAGTGGCGTAAAGAGACTTCAAAGAGTCACAAGGAGCCAAGACCTGGCAGAGACCTCTGTGGGGAGGTTCTGGTGCGACACCTGCTCACCCCAGGTTAACTTTTCACTTCTGCTTCTGGACAGAGAAATAGGGAACTGCTCTAATGGAAGGAGCTGAGAGGAATGTTCTGCACCACCACACGAGCCAGCTGTACCTCCTACACAGGCAGACCCCAGCGTGGGTCTTGCCCCTTACCTGGAACAGCCTGGAGGAGGAAAAGCAGGAGAGCCATGAGGCAGCAGAAGAGCTTCATGGTGGAAGGTCTCAGCTGCAGCTTGGAGACAGTGCCACAGAGCCAGAACCTTTGAGCAGGGGAGGAGGGAGCACTCTGGCATTTATAGGGCAGTGGGAACGGCTGTGGCTGTCCGGGGAGCCTTGGCAGGGGTGACGGGGAAGGCAGCGGGTACAGCCTGACCTCTTCACACGGCTAAACCTGAACAATGGCCCGGGGCACAACAGCAAGGGGACAAATAGCTGTGCCTGCCTGGCTGACCACTGGGAAGGCTGCTGGGACAGCCCCTTATCAGTATGGATCCACCCAGAGAGCGTTGTTAACTTGGGATATCCATGTGGTCGGTAATGGGTTGCCTGGAGGAAATTGGCCGTCGTTTGGTGGGAGAGAAGGCAGCTGGAATATCACAGGATCGTCATGGAATCACAGAATAGTTTGGGTTGGAAGGGAACTCAAAGCTCATCTCATTCCAACTCCCTGCCGCAGGCAGGGACACCTTCCACTATTCCAGGTTGCTCCAAGCCCTGTCCATCCTGGCCTTGGGCACTTTCAGGGATCCAGGGGCAGCCACAGCTTCTCTGAGCAACAGAGAATGTGTGATCCTGCTGCATGTCCTGTGATGCAACAGTCACTCCCAAGAGAAAGAAATAAAGCATAATGATCATTCCATCCACAAGCATATCAAATAGTTGTATTTTGTTCTGTGAAAGGTGAAGAAAACAAAATCATCTGGTCTGTTGGAAGGTGTCCCTGTCCATGGCAGGGGGTTGGAATTGAGATGATTTTTCAGGTCCCTTCCATCCCAAACCCTTCTGCCATTCCATGATTCCGTGATACCTGAGGTGCAGATTATCAGTTTGCAGGTGTCACCAGCAGCACCTTCAGCTTTGCAGGTGCACAAAGGGCACATGACAAGTGAAATTAATGAGTTTTCCTCAGGATTTGTCCGTACAGAGTTTGAACTGTATCAACAGACACATGGAAGTGGCAGCTGACAGCTCAGGTTCTCCCTCAGTCCTTTGCTGCAGCCTCTTTCTATACAAGATATTTATTGATGTTGTTCTGACCCAGCAGTTTTGATATCAACAATACAAACCTCCCCCTCAGTCATGGGCATTGTTCTCTGCCTCCCTGCTTGCTTTGTTTGCTTTCCACTGCAAATTTGCAGGCGCCATCCAGTCGAGAAGGAGAGGTGTTTGTGTCCATTTCCAGGTGCTCCAGGGACAGGGGTGAAACAAAGGCTGTAACAAGAACCCTTCAATTGGCTCCGGTTCCCACAGAATCCAAGGGGATCCTGGCTGAGATATTCATCTCAGCTCTCAGACAGCATCTGTCGTTGTACTTTGTCAGACTGGAGCAGAAACTCAGCTTTCCAACAGTTATTGTTAAAACTGAAAAAAAAATCATTCGGTTCTGTTTAATGATGAGCTGGAAATGTTTGGCTTTTAAAGTCTTATTTTCATGGGAAGTGAAGTACAAATTCAAAACCTCATGTGTGTTAATCTGTTGGAAGAGGAGTGATTGCCCAGTGATCTCACATTCAAAATCCTTCTCCATCTTTTCCAGAATGTCCTCACTATCAGACCATGAGTGCTTTATACAGTCACAATCCCCTTCAAATTAGGATCAGAAATTATCCCAGAAAAAACCCCC
Source organism: Daphoenositta chrysoptera (assembly GCA_013397915.1). NCBI lineage: Eukaryota > Metazoa > Chordata > Aves > Passeriformes > Daphoenositta > Daphoenositta chrysoptera. The sequence goes on along the minus strand of VZRO01004940.1, from coordinate 50,049 downwards.
AACCCTTAGAAATTCAAGTACCATCTCAGTCTGCCTTGATGCCTCTGCACTTTGTTTGCTCTTGTTTGTTCTCCTTTCCCAGGTTGTTCCAGGTCAGAGACGTTTTTTATATGGTTCACAAAAGATCCCTTTGAGGAAGGGCCTTTTTATGAGAAGGGAAGACTTCTCTTTCGTTTTGAAGTTTTCAGTCATGGGACAGCTCTGAGAATAACAGCTGGGACACTAAAATTATGGGAAACATCTCCTTTCCCCAAGCACTTAACCAGATTTGCATTATGGCAATGTAAATCAGCAGGATTTGACTGCGCTTGGGGTGAAGTGGTCCTGTGACTGGCTGAAAACTTGACTTTATTTAAAACCTTGTAAGGAGCAAGTAACAGAGTGGGATGGATGAGGAGAGGTGCCACTGGGGGTGGTCAGCAGGAAAAAATGTGGAGGGAAGTCTAATAGAGACCATTGGGATTGAAACGACAAAAAATTTGGGCTGTGGAGAGAAAAACCCTGTATTTCCAGAAGGAAACAAGCTGAATTTCCAGTCTGGCCTTGGGGTGGAGGATCCTTCACTGAGCAAAATTAATCTCCAGCCTGATTTACAGCTCGTGGAGCCCGTGAGCTGGTTCCTGGCTCCCTCTTGTGGGAAAAGGTGCTGGAGGAAGAAGGGACCTCAGGGCGCAGGATTTGCTCAGGTGGAAAGGTAAAAGCAAGAGGAAAACGCCTCTTTGCTCCATCCTCAGCACTGGTAATTCACAGAGTAGTAAATGCGTGGGGATTATTAATATGTTTGGAGAGCAGGGATGGGATTTGATTTCAGGCATCAAATTTTATGGAGGAATTGAATTTTTGGAGAGAATTGCTCACATTCAAGGTGTTTAACTGTAAAGTAAATGTTTTCTAACTTCATATAATTTTATAACACTTTTTACAACTTTAAAAATCTCTGTAACTATCGTAATACTGATAGTACTAATACAGGATTAGGCTGAGCCAGGGAGGAATTTCCTGGTGCTTGGTCCATTGCCCTGCTGGCTGCAGCCACCACATCTATTGTCCCTCTGTGGACACCCTGGTACCCAGCAGACTGTCCCCAGCATGCTGGGGTGGGAACGAAGTTGGGAACGGAGTTGGAGAGGGATAAGGAAGGCTTCACCTCCTTACTGATACTCTTATCCACGGCAGCCTTGCTCTAAGCACCCGTGAGGAAAGGACTGGGCAGCCAGAGCTGGTGGTGGACCTTGCACTGGTGGGACATCCTGCCCTCCTTGGAGAAGGTCCAGCTGCCACTCCCAGCTGGCACAGGGTTGTGGCAGGGGCAGGACATCAGGAGCTGTGACTGGGCTGAGCCCATGGCTCTTCTACTCTACCAAAACCTTTTCTGGGTCCACACCCAAAGCCCACCTCAGGCTCTCCTGTGTCCCCCCCTGGGCCGCCATCCTTCCCTGGAGCATCCCTGAGCCTGGTTCCTGCCCTCACGGAGCCTCTGGATGCCCTCGTCCCGCAGCCTGGACTGGTCTCTGCAGCTGGGCCATGGCCACCATCCCCTCAGTGTCATGACTGGGTTTTGATATAAGTTCAGCTCCTGTCTTTGCCCAGGCCTATGGCAGCAGGCAGGAGGTGTATTGAAGTGACCAGCACCTCAAAAATCCACTCTATTCACAAGTTCTTTAATAACAGCTGAT
>VZRO01004940.1:5974-48183 GCA_013397915.1 Daphoenositta chrysoptera | reverse complement strand
AGTTGTAAAACGGTGACTCTGAAGTCAGAAATATTTCTTATCTCTCCCCCATCGGCTCGCCAGACTAAGATGTTAATTCTTAGCTAGGTGTGAATCACCCTTGGCACCAGAGATAAACTGCTGGTGGGCTTTTCCACCCGTAGTTATCTCTTTATGTACCAGCTATTGTGATACACAGAGCCGGGGGGCAGGGGGGTAAATGTCCTGCCACACTCAGGTGGCCCCTCCACAGCCACAGCCCTGCTCCCGGGGGTGCAGGGACACCCCGGGGGGGTCCCCACGAGCAGGACATTCCCAGGGGTCAACCCACAGCCCCTGGACCCCTCCACCCCGACCTCGTGGCGCAAGGGCAGCGCGTCTGACTCCAGATCAGAAGGTTGTGTGTTCGAATCACACCGGGGTCAGGCTGGGGCACCACTGGCACCCCCTGCTTTTCTGGGGGGTGTTCTGTGGGAGGGGCAGGGCTTGGGGAAGCTCTGGGCAGACGCAGGGGCATGGGCTGTGTGAGGAACATGATGCCCAGAGCTCTCCTCTGGGCTGGAGGGAAGTTTGGGCCAGGATCAAAGTAAACACAGGGAGGTGTTGTGGTGGGTGTCTGCCACAGTTTAGCTCAGGAAGGAGGGGAAATCTTCCTCAAGAAAAGGCAGGAAACTTTTTAATTACAGGCCCAGTCACTCCTGAAGGACCTGGACATGCTTGCCCGGCAGGGTAATATAGGGTGGTATGGTCAGTCCAGGTTATTTCTGGAGGGTGATCAAGAGCAATTACTCATTGTAGGATTATGGAAAAAGGGACAACTTTCTGATCAACAACATGAGAAGATTTTTTTTTTCCAAGAAGATTAGGAAAGACCATCTGGAGAGCTCTAGTCTGGGCAATCACAACTCCGAGCCCACATGAAGACTATGGAAACAATCCTCCAGAAAGCCATGCCCATATGGAGGAAGGATGTGAAAATGACTGGAAGGCCAAGGATTTACCAGGGGCAGGCCACCCTTGACAAAAGAATAGATTTCTTTGAAGAGATTATTTCTTTGGTAATCAAGTGGACACTGAAGAAGATAATTTCTCTTGACTTTGGTTTCACCTCTGACAGGGTCTCCCAGACGTGTCCCTGCAGCAGGACACACACACGGAGCAGCTGAGCTCAATCCAAAGGCAAAGCCAAGGGCCAGGAGCAGGGACCCAGGGCTTGGGGTCAGTGTTGGCAGCCCAGGTGACCCTTCACTGCTTGATGCCGAACTGGGTGTGGGTTGGGGTCTCTGTGGTGGGTGCAGGGGATGTTCCACAGAAGGAAGGACACGGGCAGCCCGACAGGGACAGGGGAACAACAAGGGGACAGGGCCAGTGGCGCAATGGACAACGCGCCTGACTACGGATCAGGAGATTGCAGGTTCGACTCCTGCCTGGCTCAACACTTTTAGCCAAGGGAAATTCCTCCTGCTCCCTTGCTGAGCACCTTCCTTCTCCTGCCCATCACCCATCCTCCCTCAAGCTCCTGATGTCCTGTCCCAGCGCTCCAAAAGGGGCAGAGCTGGGGCCCACACCAGAGCCAGGGGCACCACAGCAAATCCCACAGGAGCCTCCTGAACTGCTGTCCTGCAGCCAGGACACAGCCAGCACTGCCAGGATGTCCTGGCACCTCGTCTGCTCCGGTCCCCAGCCCCCTCCAAGGCTCCCATTGCTCCTGCTGCCCTTTGTCAGTGCCTTGCCAAGTTCTGCATGGGACATCGATGGTCTCAGAGTAGGACAAGGTCCCAGAGCAGCTTTGGAGTTTCCATCCTTGGAGTTTCAACTAACAAAGCAACGTCATGTCAAAGACTGTTGTGCTCTGAGCAGGGATTACATCAGCTGCTTCCGAAGGATCTCCTAAAATCTGTTTTTTTCTATACTTAATTAAATCTCTCTCAAAGCCCATCCAGTGATGGGAACCCCCCGGAGCTCCAGGAGGGCTGGGCAGTGGCACAATGGACAACACATCTGACTATGGATCAGGACATTGCAGGTTCCACTCCTGCCTGGCTCCCAATTTTCCTGCCCACCACCTGGATGTCATATTGATGGTGACAGGGGACATCTTTCTCCATGGTATCCTGCCTCTGCCTGCTGTTTTTTCCTTCTTGGTGGGCTTCCTGCACAACAAGACTTGCCCCACATCAGGGGAGGCTCCGAGTGGATACACTGGCAAAAAAAATTCCCCATTAGGTGGTGAATCACTAAGAGAGGAGCCCAGAGAGGCTGTGGCCTCTACATCCTTGGAGATATTCAGAGTCTGAGCATGCAGTCCTGATCTGCATGTCATAAATTGAGCAGAAATCTGGACTAGAGACCTCCACATGTCTTTTCCAACATGAATCACTGTTATTTCATGTAAAATTCCCTTTTCCATGTTCTTTTGTTGCTTCATCCCACATTTGAGTGCTCATGGAGCTGTCACCACTGTTTTGTACCTTCAGTGTGTCTGTGGCTTGGGCCAGGAAGGTCAAAGATGTCCATGTGCAGGGTAGCCCAGACCAACTGGCCATCAACAAGATCTTGCTACAACCAACCTGTCTATCTCTCTGTCACCAGGCAGGAGCAAGTGGAGGACAAAATAGGTGGCCTTGGGCTGAGCTTTCCCCTCCACTGGGCACCACAGCTCCAGAGAGTTCTGTATGGGCTGGGAAGTTTAACTACACATCCCACGAGGAAGGCAAGATGTGCTCTCCAACCCACCAGAGCAGCTGAGCTGAGCCTGGAGCTCAGTACAGACATCTCCTCTCCTGGGTGGTGGAACCAGTGGGACCACAGGTGAGGAAGGCAAGGCTGGATGGATGGGGCAGGTGGGAGCAAGGTGAGATCCTGCCACTTCCCTTTAACCACCACCAAATCCAGGTGGTCCTGAAGTGGGAGCAGCAGGTGGGACCAGAGGTTGGGGCGAGTCGCTCAATGGACTATGAACACACCTGACTATGGGTTCAACTCCTGCCTGGATCACCCTAAAACTGCCTGGCTGTGGTGGAGGTGACAAGGGACAGTTGTCTTGCTGAGGTCCTTACCCTTGCAGGCTTTTTGTCCATCTCTCCAGCATCAGCATCACAGGAACATCATTTTGTGACATCACAGCCATGAGCAGGGCACTGATTCCAGAGCAGAACTTGGCAAGGCACTGACAAAGGGCAGCAGGAGCAATGGGAGCCTTGGAGGGGGCTGGGGACCGGAGCAGACGAGGTGCCAGGACATCCTGGCAGTGCTGGCTGTGTCCTGGCTGCAGGACAGCAGTTCAGGAGGCTCCTGTGGGATTTGCTGTGGTGCCCCTGGCTCTGGTGTGGGCCCCAGCTCTGCCCCTTTTGGAGCGCTGGGACAGGACATCAGGAGCTTGAGGGAGGATGGGTGATGGGCAGGAGAAGGAAGGTGCTCAGCAAGGGAGCAGGAGGAATTTCCCTTGGCTAAAAGTGTTGAGCCAGGCAGGAGTCGAACCTGCAATCTCCTGATCCGTAGTCAGGCGCGTTGTCCATTGCGCCACTGGCCCTGTCCCCTTGTTGTTCCCCTGTCCCTGTCGGGCTGCCCGTGTCCTTCCTTCTGTGGAACATCCCCTGCACCCACCACAGAGACCCCAACCCACACCCAGTTCGGCATCAAGCAGTGAAGGGTCACCTGGGCTGCCAACACTGACCCCAAGCCCTGGGTCCCTGCTCCTGGCCCTTGGCTTTGCCTTTGGATTGAGCTCAGCTGCTCCGTGTGTGTGTCCTGCTGCAGGGACACGTCTGGGAGACCCTGTCAGAGGTGAAACCAAAGTCAAGAGAAATTATCTTCCTCAGTGTCCATTTGGCCATAAAGGAAGGAATTGTATTGTCCTTGGGAAGTCCATGGTCCCTGTCTCCAGTCATCACCGCCTTTGCCCTTCATTTCAGGAACATTCCTTTCACAGTCTTCATGTGGGCTCTGAGGTGGGATGGACCAGACTCCTGATTTTTAGTCTTTTCTTGAAAAAAATCCTCATGTTGTTCATCAGGAACCTCTCTCTATTTCCATCATCTTGCACTGAATCATTGTCCTTAATCACTCCAGAAGTCCCCTGGGCTGACTGTACCACCCCACGCTGGCCTTCCAGGGAAATATCACAGGGAGATAAGTCCAGGTGCCCCAGGAGTGACTGAGCCTGCAGTTGTGAAGCTTCTTCCACTTTTCAGAGAAAACCTTCACTCCTTTCAGCTTCCTCACGAGGCAAAGTGCAGCAGGAACCCACCACTCCTCCCTGCCTTGTCCTGCACTTTGGTCATGACCCATGACCTGTCAGTCATGGCCTTGATGTCCTTTCATTTTCCAGGTGAATGGGGCCTCTGTCCCCAGGGAGGTGCTGGGCCACCATCTCTCCTGCCCCTCTGGAGACACCACATCCAGGAGCCTGTTTGTCCTGGGAGAGGCTCTGCAGGGCTGCTCTGGGCAGGGGTCATTTTTGACCTTCTTCCTCTGAAGTATCTCATTTAGAGCAGACTTTGTTTAGTAAAGTGATAGGCAAAGATGGTGCCACTCCTCTGCCAGGTGAATCAAAATTCCCATTCCCTCAAAGAATGCCCCAAATTCCAGGATGACATCTGGGCAGGGGGTCCCCCACCCCTGACCTCGTGGCGCAATGGCAGCGCGTCTGACTCCAGATCAGAAGGCTGTGTGTTCAAATCACACCGGGGTCAGGATGCCCCCTCCGTGGGCATGTGTGATGGGCATCTCCTGGACATCTCCTTTTGCCCTCCCACTCTGTAACTCTGTACCCCAAATCCCTGCTGAAGGGCAGTGGATGAGCCATGGCAGAGTGGTCTTTCCTTGCTGGGTGAGGGTTCAAAGGATCTGGATAACCTCAGCCTTATCCTATGTTTGCAAAGCTGACATGATTAGTTGATACTCCAGATGTGGTTTCATGTCTGGGTACCAATTCTTTTGGTCATAACCCCCATTTGGAAGGGCAAGGACCTGTTAGGGTGGATAAAATCCCTTTGCATGTTCTTCCTCGGATTGAATAATCCCAATTTCTCTCCAGCTCTCCTCGCATCCCCCATATCCAAGTCCCCCACCACCTTGGTGGCTCTCACTGAACTTGCTTCACTGTGTCAGTGGGGTTTTTTGTTGATTCTGTCGAAATACCTGGCTGTGGGGAGCCAAAACTGAGCCATCAGGACAAATCATCAGGATATTTAATTCTCTGCTTCGTCTCTTCCTGATTCCCCATGGTGAGATGGACAGAGGGGATGAAGGGCTGGAAAAAAATGGGACTTGAATCTGTAGGAATGACCTTATATGAGTTATAGTTCATAAAAAGTAGTTGAACTCTTTTAAGGTCTCTTTAAAGGTGAATTTTAAAATACACAAGCAGGAGGCATCCTGAGATAAGGCAATGGATCAATAAGGCAAGGACCTAAGATCCCTTATCCCATAACTCCTGGAGTGCCACCAAAGGGTTGAGTGAGCAGGGATTTCCTCAAGATGTCGCTGCCTCACTGCTTTCGACATCACAATCATGAAAGTTGAAAAAGACCTCAAAAATCATTAAGTCAAATGTCCTTGGCTTTGGTTCTGTCTCCATAATGTGATTTTCTGTCCCTTTGAGTTCTCAGAATGGAAGGAAACTCAGGTATTTCCTCTTGCAAATCTTCCACAGAGGAAAATGATACAATTTTGCCCCAAATAATACAATTTTTGCCCCAAATAATACAATTTTCAAGATGCTGTTGTTGGGACAACTGGCACTCTCTTGAAAGGATATCTAGTAAGAAGCACGATTCTGGTAGGCTTCTTGTCAGAATTATTTTCACTGTAAGCCATGGTAACAGTTTTATATTTCATAAAAAATGCTGAGTTTGCAACTATTCTCACTTTTCAATGGGTTAAACTCTTAAGATTTTTGAAAGCCTTTTTTTTTTTTTTTTTTAAAGCAGGAGAGATTTGATTCACAATCTAGGGAAGAAGGTGTTCTTGCCCATGACAGGGGGATTGGATGAGAGGACCTTCAAGGTCCCCTTCCAACCCAAACCATTTGATGATTCTGTGAAGAGCTGCCTGGTGATGAGATTTAATCAAAGGGGCACTTTAACAGAGAGTAGAACTTGATGTCTCGCATTCAAGGAAAGCTGTCTTAAGTTACTTAATAACCAAGATTATTTCATAATCTTGAGACTCTCCAAATATTTCCAGTTAAACACTCTGTCTTGCATAAACAAGGAAATCTTTGAGGCCATTTCAAATGGGGAAACGTGAGGGAGAAAATACTCCATATTGCTGTAAATCCCTGTAATAAATGCTCTTTCATATATAACTTTATTTTCCAATGAAAATCCAGTTTTCAGGGAACCGTGATCAGCCCTATCGAGGTCTGTTACACAAAGTAGCTTACTCTGAATATTGACATAGAAGTAGCCTGACCAGAGGAGGATGTGAAACGTGAAGCTGGGACTCCTTCACAGAGTGACAGATTGGGTCCAACTCTGGACTTTTTGTTCTGGTGAAAATGCTTTTCTGTAGAAACTTAAACTATGTTTTGTCAGGCAGCAAGGGTTTGGGTTTTTTCTGTCTGTATAAGCAGCTGTGCCACTCTCATGCCACCAGGTTTCCTTCTAGAATGATCCCATGGCTGTTCTGGAAGCTGAAGTTTCATTTTCATTTCTCCCCACCCTGCTGGCTCAAGTCTCAGTGTCCAAGTTGAGGACAAGCTCACATCTCCCTGTTAGTGACCAAGGAAAGGTTGGTTTTGATCTACTGGATCTTCCTATGGATGAAGACCACAGAAACACAGAATGGATAAGGTTGGAAGGCACCACTGGAGGTCATCTGGCCCAACCTCCCTGCTCCAGCAGGCTCATCTAGAAGACATTCCACAGGATTGTGTCCAGACAGTTCTGGGATGTCTCCAGAGGGAGATTCCAGACCCTCCCTGGGCAACCTGTAGGTCCTCCTGTCTGTGGAGGGAGGCTCATTCCATGCCAAGAAAAGATCTTTAGCTTCTTTATTCCCTCAGTACTTGAATCACTGATGAAGTGGCTGCTGGAGAAGTGATGGAGGAGTCTGTTAACATTTGGACCCCAGGAAGAATTTCTCCATGAAAAGGGAGGTCAGGCATTGGAAGGAGCTGCCCAGGGAGGTGGTGAGCTCCCCATCCCTGGAGGTGTCCATGGAATGANCATCTCCTTTTGCCCTCCCACTCTGTAACTCTGTACCCCAAATCCCTGCTGAAGGGCAGTGGATGAGCCATGGCAGAGTGGTCTTTCCTTGCTGGGTGAGGGTTCAAAGGATCTGGATAACCTCAGCCTTATCCTATGTTTGCAAAGCTGACATGATTAGTTGATACTCCAGATGTGGTTTCATGTCTGGGTACCAATTCTTTTGGTCCTAACCCCCATTTGGAAGGGCAAGGACCTGTTAGGGGGGATAAAATCCCTTTGCATGTTCTTCCTCGGATTGAATAATCCCAATTTCTCTCCAGCTCTCCTCGCATCCCCCATATCCAAGTCCCCCACCACCTTGGTGGCTCTCACTGAACTTTCTTCACTGTGTCAGTGGGGTTTTTTGTTGATTCTGTCGAAATACCTGGCTGTGGGGAGCCAAAACTGAGCCATCAGGACAAATCATCAGGATATTTAATTCTCTGCTTCGTCTCTTCCTGATTCCCCATGGTGAGATGGACAGAGGGGATGAAGGGCTGGAAAAAAATGGGACTTGAATCTGTAGGAATGACCTTATATGAGTTATAGTTCATAAAAAGTAGTTGAACTCTTTTAAGGGCTCTTTAAAGGTGAATTTTAAAATACACAAGCAGGAGGCATCCTGAGATAAGGCAATGGATCAATAAGGCAAGGACCTAAGATCCCTTATCCCATAACTCCTGGAGTGCCACCAAAGGCTTGAGTGAGCAGGGATTTCCTGAAGATGTCGCTGCCTCACTGCTTTCGACATCACAATCATGAAAGTTGAAAAAGACCTCAAAAATCATTAAGTCAAATGTCCTTGGCTTTGGTTCTGTCTCCATAATGTGATTTTCTGTCCCTTTGAGTTCTCAGAATGGAAGGAAACTCAGGTATTTCCTCTTGCAAATCTTCCACAGATGAAAATACCCCAAATAATACAATTTTCAAGATGCTGTTGTTGGGACAACTGGCACTCTCTTGAAAGGATATCTAGTAAGAAGCACGATTCTGGTAGGCTTCTTGTCAGAATTATTTTCACTGTAAGCCATGGTAACAGTTTTATATTTCATAAAAAATGCTGAGTTTGCAACTATTCTCACTTTTCAATGGGTTAAACTCTTAAGATTTTTGAAAGCCTTTTTTTTTTTTTTTTTTAAAGCAGGAGAGATTTGATTCACAATCTAGGGAAGAAGGTGTTCTTGCCCATGACAGGGGGATTGGATGAGAGGACCTTCAAGGTCCCCTTCCAACCCAAACCATTTGATGATTCTGTGAAGAGCTGCCTGGTGATGAGATTTAATCAAAGGGGCACTTTAACAGAGAGTAGAACTTGATGTCTCGCATTCAAGGAAAGCTGTCTTAAGTTACTTAATAACCAAGATTATTTCATAATCTTGAGACTCTCCAAATATTTCCAGTTAAACACTCTGTCTTGCATAAACAAGGAAATCTTTGAGGCCATTTCAAATGGGGAAACGTGAGGGAGAAAATACTCCATATTGCTGTAAATCCCTGTAATAAATGCTCTTTCATATATAACTTTATTTTCCAATGAAAACCCAGTTTTCAGGGAACCGTGATCAGCCCTATCGAGGTCTGTTACACAAAGTAGCTTACTCTGAATATTGACATAGAAGTAGCCTGACCAGAGGAGGATGTGAAACGTGAAGCTGGGACTCCTTCACAGAGTGACAGATTGGGTCCAACTCTGGACTTTTTGTTCTGGTGAAAATGCTTTTCTGTAGAAACTTAAACTATGTTTTGTCAGGCAGCAAGGGTTTGGGTTTTTTCTGTCTGTATAAGCAGCTGTGCCACTCTCATGCCACCAGGTTTCCTTCTAGAATGATCCCATGGCTGTTCTGGAAGCTGAAGTTTCATTTTCATTTCTCCCCACCCTGCTGGCTCAAGTCTCAGTGTCCGAGTTGAGGACAAGCTCACATCTCCCTGTTAGTGACCAAGGAAATGTTGTTTTTGATCTACTGGATCTTCCTAAGGATGAAGACCACAGAAACACAGAATGGATAAGGTTGGAAGGCACCACTGGAGGTCATCTGGCCCAACCTCCCTGCTCCAGCAGGCTCATCTAGAAGACATTCCACAGGATTGTGTCCAGACAGTTCTGGGATGTCTCCAGAGGGAGATTCCAGACCCTCCCTGGGCAACCTGTAGGTCCTCCTGTCTGTGGAGGGAGGCTCATTCCATGCCAAGAAAAGATCTTTAGCTTCTTTATTCCCTCAGTACTTGAATCACTGATGAAGTGGCTGCTGGAGAAGTGATGGAGGAGTCTGTTAACATTTGGACCCCAGGAAGAATTTCTCCATGAAAAGGGAGGTCAGGCATTGGAAGGAGCTGCCCAGGGAGGTGGTGAGCTCCCCATCCCTGGAGGTGTCCATGGAATGACTGGAAGTGGCACTCAGAGCTCTGGGCTGGTGACAAGGTGGGGATCAGTCACAGCTTGGATTCAGTGGTCTGGGAGCTCTTTTCCAACCTAAATAATTCAGTGATTCTGTGATTCTAACAGACTTTGTGTCTCACATTTTCTCTGGCCAAGCCTGTCCCTGGTGCTCTCATCCCTTTCCCTGTTTACATCTCACTCCTGACTTAGGGTGGAGCCCGGGCTGTGATTGCCCATGGGGAGCCCCAATCTTCCATGTGGGGATGAATTTTTATAAATATCTTCAGCAATGTCACAGGGGAAAAAACCTCAAAGAGTGAAATATCTATGTTTTTAGTTTTATTTCACGTACTTAAAAGCCACACCAACAGCAGGGAACTTCATAAAATGGAGCAACTGGGAAAATATATGACAGAAGTGCACTGGGGTAATGGATTTAGGGGAAAATAACCTAGTTTGTGACACTGGGCAATTTCTTTCCCAATGCATGTTTTGTTGACAGCATGTAGTTGATATTTATCTTTCTCTGCACTCAGGAGGCAGAAGGGCTTTCAGCTTGTACACTGAAATCTTTAAAATCAGGCCATAAACCAGTATGAGATGGATTATCAGCCAAGAATCTTCGAGAGAGAAATATTTCCTTGGATTTACTTCAGGGCAAAACAACAATAAAAAGGGCTCAAAGCATTTTCTTATCTCTATCTCTGTTGCAATCCCCAAGTCTGAAAATCGTCAAACTTCTTTGTGTTGTCAGATTTCAGTCCTTAATTCATAATTAATTTCTTGTAAACTCTTCTTGCTATTTTTCAGCTTTTTTGACAGGAGCAGACCCAGGATGTACTCCTGAGTGATTTTCAGGTTGCTGTCTTAGGAACTTTCCAAGAAAATTTGGGCAAAGCACAGGGACCACCCTTGTGAGCAGACACCAATACTGGCAGTGAGATGCAATCAAGAGTAGATTTTTAAAATAAATAAATGTCTAAATGAATACAAGCCAGAGCTCATCAGTTTGTAGGTACCCATACTTCTGATTGCATTTCCTGCTCTATCACCATCCATCAGCTTTTCAAAGCCCCAGAAGTGTGTTAGACACTTTTCATGCATTATGTTTGCAGTGAAAAAGTCATGATGGGATTTTTTCCCAAGAAAGAAAATGGCAAGCTGAGGCTGGAGCAGATGGTCCTGCTCAGCACATCATTCTCCACCTCCCAAAGTTGATAGAGGAATAATACAGCTCGTAGTCTTTTGAGCATGGAAAATCAACCAAATTTCTTTCCATTACCTGAATTTTTCCCATTACCTGGATTTTGTCCCTTATGTAAGACCAGGAAATGACTGCAAATGAGATTTGATCCAAGANCCTCCTTCCTTCCTTCCTTCCATTTTTATGCTTCTGAGATCTTAAATCATATTTCTGTACTTAAAACTGTTCTTGCAACTAAACCACTGCACAATATCTATGTCCTTTACACAGGGGAAATGGCTGATTAAATACAGAGCTGAAAGGCCAATTATTTTTTAGGGTAAAAGCCAGATATTTCACTTATTTGTGGTGTGATTGCAACAGCTTTGGGCCAAATAATGTATCAGCAGAACTGCTGAGTGTCCTGGGGCAGGAAGAGTGAGTGGAGGGGAAGGAGGGAAGGAAAGGCTCTATCCACCCTCTCCTGTGAGAACATCCATAACAAAATGTCCTGGAGCAGCATCATGTCCGTGTTGGCAGTAAAATGCTGTAGGGGCAGAGGCACAGGGCCTGGCTCTGTAATATCAGCTAATCTGGCCAATTTTGGGCCCAGGCCGACTGGCACCAACCCATGGGGGCTGGAACAGGCTAGGAACCACTCCCTGAGGATTGTTTTAATCCAGACACCTTGCTCTGGAAGGTGAAGGAATTTAACAGTGTGGATGTGGCCAGCCACCCTTGTTTCCTCAGAATCACAGAATGGTTTGGTCTGGAAAGGATTTTTGCACCCACACCCACAAACCCAACCTCACTGCCCCTCTGGGGGGCTGGAGATGGGGGTAAAGGGTGGGTTAAATTCTGTTTTATACCCCCAGCAAAGGCGTGGGAATGAAAACATACAGATGACTCCTGAGAAATGCAGCCCTTAATGCTGCTAGGAAGTCTTGGCCTTTCCAAAGGTCAGTTTCCTAGAAGTGTCTGGCTCATTACCCAGGAGGAATCCCATCCTTGAAGGAGGTGGGGGAGATGCTGTCCTTCAAGACGTGGTTTCCCAGGAAAGTCATGCACAGGGGAGCAGGAGCTATTGGCCCTGTGTGGCTCTGTGGAGACCTCTATGCAGAGGGGGTTTGGGGTCACTGAAAATCATCTTGAACATTTTGTAAACTTCAGCAGATGAGAGTCAGGTTGGTTTATGCCTTGGCAACACGTCTGTGAAGAAGGAAGATCAAAAATTAACAAATTTTTGGCTTCCCTGATCTTTTGAGGGATTCTTCCATGCTGGACTGTGCAGGTGCTGCAGTGTCAGCCCTGCTCCCAGCTGAGGTTGGAGCAAACCTCATCCCCCAGCACGGGGACCAGCGTGGTGGGGAAATGAAATCCATGGCTGGAGAGATGAAATGAAAGAGATGAAATGAAAGGAGAGAGGCAGAGAGCAGATTTACATGGTGCTCCCAGAGGCTCATCTGATAGAACACAGAATCCCCAGAATGGTTTGGGACCTTGATCCAGTTCCAATCCCCTGCCATGGGCAGGGACACCTTCCACTATCCCAGGTTGCTCCAAACCCTGTCCAACCTGGCCTTGGACACTTCCAAGGATGGAGCAGCCACAGCTTCTCTGGGCACCCTGTGCCAGAGCCTCCCCACCCTCATGCTTATCTCAAGGAGATATTTAAAGGACATTAGATATCAAGGAGATGCTCAGAGTCCTGTCTCTATGACTCCTAAGAAATAACATAATCATCTAAAAAGTTCTTTCAATCCACAAAGGAGATAATTTCAGAAAAAAAAAAATTTGAAAATAAGTTGAAATTTAAACTAGAACCTGGGAAGCAAACAATTAGGTGGTGTAGGAACAAGTGAAGAGCCAGGCACTGCCACTTCTCTTCCCATCCCCAGCAGATGTGGCCCATTGGGTGGGAGGGAGCAAATTCCACCCCCAGCTCCAGCCCTGCGTTACACAATGCCCTGATTGGCTCATTGGAAATTGGTGACGTGCTTGATGACATCATGGCTTGCACAACCGGGTTTTGTCCGTGATACTGACCTTGGAAGGTGTGGGCTGCTTTCCAGAGGGCTGGAAAAGAGGTAACTGAGTAAATTGAATTATCTAATTAATTATTTTAAGTGACTCATCCAGGTGGCTGGTTTTCTGTGTTCTTTAGAAGTGTCCAGGGCCAGGTTGGACAGGACTTGGAGCAACCTGGTCTAGTAGAAGGTGTTCCTGCTCATGGCAGGGGCTTGGAACTAGATGTTCTTTAAGGTGCTTCCAACCCAAACCATCCTATGATATGACATGACATGATATAATATGATATGATATGATGTATTTCAAGCCATCTTTCATAACTGAATGGACACACTTCTTTGTTAGATTAGGGGTATATTTTCTTTTAGTGTTATCCCTCACTGTGTGTCATCTGTCCAAGTGGAGATCTGCAGTGGTTGACTCACAGAGTGGGATTTAGGTGTCTGTAATCACTGTGGTTTCTCTTGGGGACAATGGTACCCAAGCAGAGACAGGAATGGTGAGGAAACTGTGCGACTCCAAGCTTTGATCAGGACACTGAGCTGTGCAGAAGACAGTTGTTTAAATCTCAAATTTATTATTATTATTTATCATTTATAGCAGAAGAAAGATTGCTAGCAGGAGGACAGAGGAATTCAAGACAACTCTGAGGAAGGGGGAGAGGGACACTTGATGAATCATCTTATTAAAGGTTCATTTTCAACTGGTGCCAAACCAGACAAATATGAATAATTTAAAAATGATTAGTTGCAAATACAGTCTGGAAAGCTTCTGGACTCATAACAGTACCTTTCTCTGAGTTCTGAGATGGCATCATTTGACCATACCCATATTGTGCAACTGTCTTGGCTTCCAGTCCAAGGTGACCACATCAGCCTGCCTGCTGGAATAGTTCCTAGCCAGGACTAACCATTGAAACAGCCCAGGAATTTTTGGCAATGGTCTAACAGAGGCCAAAAATTCCTGGGCTGTTCTAATAATTTGGATTCTAATATTGTGGATGACCAGTTTTCAGCGGTCACATCCTGAATCCCTGCTCACACTCTGCTACCTGGATTAGCTACAGCTCAATAATNTATTTATTTATTTATTTATATTAATCTGGATTAGCTGCAGCTCAATAAACTGTAATGTGATCTTGGATGTAGCAGCACAAGGGAGTTGTCAATTACAGATGAAAACAAGCGTGGCAAGGTCAATGCCATGCTGACCTGACTGATTACAGATGTAAATGTATATGAACCCAATTCTAGTGGCAGCAGCAGGAGCAGCTTCCTACCTAACAAGAACCAATGGAGCTCCATGATTTTATTTTTGATGATGGTGATGGTGCCAAAGTCAACAGAAACTTACCCAATACACCAAAGGATTAGACATTTAAATGATGCATACAGGGAAGCATTTAGACCTTGCTCACTGTTTAATGAGGACACTTCTGGTGTTTTAGCTTGTCATCAACTGCACAATAATTCTTAAAAATCAAGGCTTCTCTGTTATTCTGTAGGATACCATCCACACAGAAGCCTCAGTATTTTCCAGAAAAAGCAGCATCATCAGAGCTGTGTGACAGATCAGGAAACTCCTTCTCAGGATGAGGGAAGGACCAGTCTTTTCTCTATAACATAAAGTAGATCCTGCCTTTCTCCTTCCTCTCAAACACTTATTTATTTTATTATTACCCCTTCTCACCCTCCCCTCCACAGAGGAATTCCCCTTTAGCTTAGAGGTGCAGAGGACAGTTCATTCTCCCAGCTGGCGTCCAGTGCTGTCATTTAAATGTCTATTTAATGTTGACTCAGTGTCTGGATTGCAACATGAGGGCACAAGCAGTTGACATCAAAGCAGCCAAGGGCGGGTAATAATTGACCAAATTCCCAAACTTCAGCACGGCACCATCCCTGAACCTTAAATGTACACAGGGACCTCCCCTGTGCCCCTTCAGTGACACCAGGGAATGTCTCACACACCAGGATTCATTAAATGCTCTGCTGTGCCTTCCTCCCTCTAAAAAGTTTAGGATTTTTTTAAATAGAGGACCTTTGTATCTGTCACCAAGCAGAGTGAGGACTGATGGAGAAACAGAGGTAAAACCTGCCCTGGGCACCCATTTAAGCCACGTGAGGTGGCACAAACCACTCTAATGACAAGGGACATGGGGGAATATTGTGTGCAGGAGCAAAGTGTATCTGTTAGAGGCTGTCCACTGAGGAATTTTCATGGCTGAAGCAACCTTGGCCCTCATTTTCCCATTCTCACTGTGCCCTTAGCAGGATGATGCCAAAGGGTAGAAACACGGAATCACAGAGTGGTTTGGGGTGGAAAGGACCTTCAAGACCGTCCAGTTCCAAACCCCTGCCATGGGCAGGGACATTTTCCACCTTCCCAGGGTGCTCCAAGCCTCATCCAGCCTGGTTTTGAACAGTTCCAGGGATGTTCCACCTGCCATTAAACCAGGCTGTTCCAGACGGACCAATCTGGGATAGTGGAAGGTGTCTCTCCCCATGGTAGGGGGTGGAACTGGGTGACCTTTAAGGTCCCTTCCAACCCAAATCATTCCATGATTCTATGATTCTATAATAACAATTTGTGCCATAATTAGGAAAGCCGGGAGAATACTGAATTATGTTTCAACATGCACTTGGCTTTAATGCAACTTAACCACATGCTTTCCTAAATAACCACCTGCCTATGTGATTTTAAAGGTGTATTTATAGTTAAAATGGTAAAATGAGGCTTTGCCACCATCCAAATACATGTACCCTATTTTAAATAACCTTTCTCAAAAGCATAATTCTTAACATAATTCACAGTTCTTGGACTTTTTTTTTATTAGTCATTAACTATTAAGTTGCACTTAAAAGAACATTTTTGAGAAAATGCTGGGGCAAACCCAGTATAATATAATATATTATATAGTTAATTATATATTAATATATTAATTATTATAATATATATTAGTATATATATTAACATAATATAGTATATTATATTAATATAGTATAATAGAATCCTGTATAACATCATGTATGGTGCTTGCTATGAATTGCTCTGGGCATCGTTTGTTGGCCAAGGAGGGAACAAGAGAAGAAAAACACCTGCCTTGCAGAAGACTCAGAAATCAGAGCAAAATGCTGTTTGCAAAGGTTTGCCCCACTCAACACTTCCGATTTTCCTTGCAGTATCACCTTTGGAAAGGGGCTGCTGGATCAAAATTCAGGAAAATTGAATTGCAAAGTCCCCCCAGCTCCAGTTTGCTTAGAGAGCTTGATTTCTCTGGGGTAGGGACTTGCAGCTCCTTGAATTCCCAGCTCATTTGTGGAGGTTAATGTTCAACAGAGATCTCCAGGACTCCATCCTGGGTACGGTGGGGTTCAATTCTGCACACACTTCCATGTTCCAGCCCCAGGTCACTGCTGTGCTGCGTGAATTGTTCTGCTCCTCGCCTGTTCCATACAAGTTTTGCCCGGTTTTAAGCAACCAGTTTGCACCTGTCTTTGTTTTTGTCAGAAGTTAAGAGTCATGGAATTTTCCTCTTGTTCTGAATGACATTTTCGGGCTGCCAGTGCTAGCAGGGCTCAAAGTGTTGGTCACTCTCACGGAATCATGGAATTCTTGGAGGGTTTGGGTTGGAGTGGACCTTAAAGCTCATCTCCTTCCAACCCCCTGCCATGGGCAGGGACACCTTCCACTAGACCAGATTGTTCCAAGCCACATCTTTTATTATTTCCAGGGGCATCCACCGCCTCTCTGGGCAACCTGTGCCAGTGTTTTACCACCCTCATTGTAAAAATCTTCTTCCCTATTTCCTAGAGGGCCGTTCTCCTGCTAGAAAGGAGGTTGTTCAGCAAAATCTGAGTGCTATGGCAATCCACATCAATGAAACTGAAATAATTTAACTCTAATAATAGATTGACTCTGGTCCAAAAGAGGGAAAAAGCAAAGCCGTGGAAGTGAGTGGAGCCTGTTCAAATAAAAAAATGTAATCACAGCCTTCCCCAGTGCCACACTCTGATTTTATTTGTGAAAAGCACCACTCCTCCCTGACATGGATGTCTTATGGACAAATGCTTCCACTTGCACAACATTCCCACACTGTTCTGTCTGTGTCAAAGACAAGTGAGGGAAATTCACATTTTAGTGGGGCTTGAGAAAAACAAAAGGGTTTTATTTTCTGGGTATATTCATGCTGGTGTTGCAGGTCAGGCACCTGCCTCTCTGTATCCCACTAAAGAGAAAAGAGAGGGATGACAAATTAAATTTCTTCTCTATTAGAAATGGGTAAAGCTGGAGAGCTCCTGGTAAAGGAAAAGAGAATTTCCAAGGCAAGGGTACCAAAAAAAAAAAAAAAAAAAGAAAAAAAAAGAGGGACAAAAAAATCACTTGGCATTTCTTGATTAATTAGACTTTATGCGTGGAAGAGGGAAATCAGTGTTTATTGTTCTGTTATTTGCTGCATAAACTCACCTTGTTGCCTCTCTCTCAGCTGCTTGAGCTGGCCCATTACCATGCAAATTAAACATAAACCCCAGTAATGTTTTCATCCCTCGAATAATTCTTGGAACAAAAATGCCATTAACTCCGAGTTAAATATAATAAACGAGGCAATAAGGAAGAAAACCACTGAACCAGAATGTCAGAGGCAGGAGCTGCAGAAACAGCTGGGCTGTGACAGGGTTTAACCTGTTTATTACCCCAGGATTTTGTGAAGAACCTTCCCTGCACTGATCCCCTTCTCAGAAAATTTACAGCCACAGGGATCGTGCTCTGAAGTGAAATCCCAGAAGATGTTGCCCTTCGAGGAATTATGTCAGACAAGATTCTTGTGGAATCAGCCCATCCTCCCAACCTTTTGGGGCAGTAAGAGGGGAAATATTTGGCATTGCATCACAAACTTGCACACGGATATTAAATAGTTTCTTTCCTTTAAAAGAAAAGAGATATATTAGTGAGTGTTAGAACTCTTAACTCCTGAGGTTTTTAATATGAATAACAGGAACTGAGTGCAAAGAGGCCAGAATTTGCACCTTAGGGCTGAAGGTAAAGCAGTGGGGAATGATGTGGGATGGAATGCCTGGCTGGATGGGGCTTGGAGCCATCTGTTTTAGAGGAAGGTGTCCCTGCCCATGGCAGGGGTTGGAACGAGGTGATTTTAGGGTCCCTTCCAACCCAAACCATTCTATGATGTAAGTGAGAACTGCAGGAGGGGGAGAGCTTTGTGTCAGCCCCCTGCAGTGGGTGAGGCTGTCCCGAGACCTCTTTAGAAAGTGACAAAGATCAATTGCATCACATCAAGTCTTTCCCAACGCTTTCCCCTGCCTTTGACATCATCCACCTGCTGACAGGGATGGGGAGATGGAGACAAAATGTTACGTGAACCATCAGTGAGTGATGAATCCAGGGTCAAAGCTGGCTCCCCACCCCAATGGTCACCGACTTCCAAGCCCCCCCGGGCCCATCCTGGTGGCTGTGCTGGGAAGAGTCTGCAAAAGCCATGAAAATTGGTGCAGCTCAGTGGGGCTTGGCTGATGGTCAGATTATGTAACTGGCACACGAAGTGGAAATTCACCCTTGGGGATTGCAACACGTCCCCCCACCTGTGATAAGGGGGATCACCAGTCCCTTTCCAGAAAGTTCACGGCTGTTACTCATTGACAAAACCCTCTCTTGTCACACTTGCACAACCCCACGGGCCCTATAAATACCGGGTGTCTGTCCCAGCCCTGCCTCAAGCCAGCTCCAGCCACCATCGGTCTTCCAGGTGCTCTGCAGGACCTCACAGCCCACAAGCAGCTGACAGCCATGAAGATCCTCTACCTGCTCTTCGCCGTCTTCCTCCTCCTCTTCCAGGCTACTTCAGGTGAGTAGCAAAAATCCCATAAAGAGCAAAAGGGCTTGTCAGCAGAAGTGTGTTCAAATGGGGGAAAAAAGCATCCATCAGCTGAAAGGCAAAATCTGATGCCACGGGGATGGTGCAGGGGGTGGCACCAGGAGCATCTTTGCTCACGGTGCCACTCTTGCCAAAAAAAGGCAACACACGATTTGCTGAACGTTCACCTCTCATCACTTCGGGCTGAAAGCTGAGATTTTCACTCCTTCCACTGCCCACAGGTTCTGCAGACCCTCTTTTTGCTGACACGGTGGAGTGCCGGAGCCAGGGGAAGTTCTGCCGTGTCGGGGCGTGCCCGCCCACCTTCGCTGCCACGGGGACGTGCCACGGGGGGCTGATGAACTGCTGCTCCAAGTAAGTGCCACAACATCCCAGGGGCCTCCGAGGGAATTGTTTCATCCTGCTGTTTTATCCACTTTTTCCTTGATTAATCAGCACAACTCCATGGGGGCTTGCTGGGCAGCTCTTGGTGGGGAAGTCCAGAGGGAGGAGGGACATGTGTGTAATGCTGATGTGTGTTTAGGGAGAAAACTCGTGTGAATGGAAGTTCTGTGTGGGAGAAAGGGTTCAGAAGGGTCCAAGTTGCCAAGAATTCAGGGTTTTTTCACTTTTATTTTGAATTTTCACGGGAAAAGAATTTTTTTTCAAAAAATTATTAGGAAAATACTTCACAATATTTACACCCATCAGGGGAAACATTTTCTCTTCCCTCTGTTTTTATTTTCAAATTTACCTAGAAAATTTAATTTAAAAGAGAGAAAAGTATTCACAGAATTCTGCTTCTCAACCTCTCCCCATCTCTCCTTCCTCCCACCACTGCACAGTTCTTAAAAAAGTGAAGAGGAGTGAATTTGTCAGTGAGTGCAGATTTGGGTGTGCATTTCACTTTTGACCTTGGAAACCACTTTCTAGTAATGCCTGGAATTTCCCTGCTAGCTAGACTTTTTCTTTCCTTAAGGTTTTGAACATGCTTTTGGGTAATTCTCTTCAACTTAGAATAAATCATAATCCCCAGGTACTTCATTCTTAGAATAATTGCGTTCCATTAATGGCCACGAGATGATCACTGCCAGCTGCAGTGACATTCACACGCCCCAAATTCAGTGCCAGATTAGGAGAGGTTCCTGTACCTTTGATGAAGAGGACTGCTATGATGGCATAATTCATCCCAAAATTCATCCCAGCAATGATGTTCAGGGAGATCCCCAGCCACTGATGTGACTGGACAGACCTTGGTTCAAAATAAAAGAAGACCTCACATCCGTGATGCCTGAATTTTCCAGAACTCCTTATTCTGTGATTCTGTTATTTATAGAATTGCCAGGGATTAAAGTTTCCCAGAAACTGAAAAATTTGTCATGAGATGGCTCTAGGGAAGCGGTTTTGTACATTTATTCAGCACATGGGGATCCTCAGTGGTTTCAGGAAACCCAAGTCACTCCAATAATAGGACAGGTTTGTTGCCAGGACATTAAGATCCTAAGGAAGCATCCACTTAGGAATTCAGGAAAGTAAATGGAACAGAAGGAACCTGATATTAGATGATTTTACAAAGGAGTGATGTGATCCCTCAGTCTCTGTGACCACTCATCCTCCCTGGGAAGCAATTTCCACTGGTAGCTGGTGGAAATGGACTGGTAGGAACAGAGGGAAGATCTCCAACATCAAATTTCTGTCAGAACATCTGCTAGACCTGACCAAAAGAAAACTGAGCCTGGGAAAGGAACAAGACCTCTTGGGGTCGGTTTCAGGTGTAATTTTCCTACATAATACTGATACTGATGGCTGTTAATGTTCAGGATTAAAGTTCTTATATTGGCTGTTGGATTTTCAGCTGAGCTGATCAATACAAGAGTAGAAGTTAAAACCAACAGGGTATTCTGAAGTACAATATAAATTTTTTTTCCAGCTCAGGTTGCTTGAAAACAAATCTTTGAATTTAGACACAAAGGGCTTGATTCAGCAGGATACATTGAGATGTTTGGTGGCACTTGAGGTGCCTTGGAGTATTTAAATTATATCGATGTATCTGGCTGAGTTAGCTCTAAGGGAAAACACTGATTTTCAGAAAAGATAGATGCCTGGAGGCCAAGCAGATGCCCCAGACCACTTCAGATGGCACTAGACTTGTGTGTTCAGTAACTACATCAAACCCACACTCTTTCTTTTGGGGTAAACTGAATAAAAATGCCATTACGAGTGGCCATATAACTCATTTTTCTGTGGGCACAGCTCTTGCAGACTGGATATCTGCAGACCTGGACACACAGCACACACAGGGATGTAGG
This sequence comes from Daphoenositta chrysoptera, assembly GCA_013397915.1. Taxonomy (NCBI): domain Eukaryota; kingdom Metazoa; phylum Chordata; class Aves; order Passeriformes; genus Daphoenositta; species Daphoenositta chrysoptera. The sequence goes on along the minus strand of VZRO01004940.1, from coordinate 27,248 downwards.
TTTTTAAACCTGCAGGCTGAACCCACCCTGTAGGTTCATTTTTGAAAGGTAATTAGCAGGTATCGAGGCTTTTGGAGAATGAGTTGAGGTGACACTGCAGCAAAATAACAAGACCCTTTTTATCCTTGCAGGGTTTTGGCAGAGTAAGAAGAAAAGGCTTTCCTGGATCAGAGCCCTTGTACCAGCAGCATTTCCACTGCCATGAGGAGCTGATTTTCATGGATTCCTCCTCTATCTAAAGCCTCCTGCAAATGAGCATTAAAAGAAGCTTCCAAAGGGCATGTTCTGTTAGCACACCTCTTCTGGAGATCCAGGTTCTTCCTCGCTGAAGTCACTCCCTTTTTGCTTTTAATACACAAGCCACTTTGGCTCCTTGGCCGCCTGTTCCAGCCTACCTCACAGGGGTGTTTGGAGGTTCAATCACTTCAGGTTCATGCAGCTCTTGGAGGATGTGAAGCAATATATATATTATTATTTTATTCTCACGCTAAAATAAACATCTTCTTAAACCAATATCTGTGTTCTTTGTTGTTACTCAGTAATTTCCTTTCTGGTTTTGACTCAAGGCTCAGAGTGATGCAGTGTTTTTTGAACAAGTGAGTCTGTGCAGTCTCACATATTCCCAAGGGATTTGGGAAAGGGAATGGCTAAAACAGCAACCATGATATTATCATGATGATGATAGTAAAGCATTTAGGATGACAAGGCTGAAAGTTGAGTGGGAAGAACTGTACAGGCAGCTCTTGATGGAGAATAATTGTATGACAATATGGCAACCAATAAACACCTGCAGTATTGCAGACTATATATATATATATACATTAAAAATATACACACACACCTGAATTTAGGAACACAACGATGGGATCTGAACTCTCCCTCCCCAGAGACAAGATCTGGGGTGATGTATAGACTGGTTTTTAAATTATCAGACCTGTTTTCAACAGCAGTCACAAAATTCAACATTTAAAGAACACACTGAAGCAAGGACATCTCATTGCCCATAACCTGCTCATGTCCAGCTTACAGAACAGACATTGGTGATCTGTTCTACATCCCTCAAATTCCTTCTGTGTGCTGGTTTCGGCTGGGATGGGTTTAATTTACTGCCCAGTATGGAACTGTGGTTTGGATTTGTGCTGGAACGGTGCTGATAATTCAGGGATGTTTTTGTTATGGCTGAGCAGGGCTCAGTCAAGGCCTTTCCTGCTCCTCACCCCACCAACGAGAGGGCTGGGGCTGCACAAGGATTTGGGAGGGGACACAGCCAGGACAGCTGGCCCCAGGTGACCCAAGGGATATTCCAAACCATGTGGGATCATTCTCAGCAATAAACCTTGCAGGAAGAAGAAGGAAGGAAGGGACATTTGGAGTGATGGGGTTTTTCTTCCCAAGTCACCATTAAATGTGATGGATTCCTGCTCTCCTGGGGATGGCTGGACACCTGCCTGCCCATGGAAAGTGGTGAATAAATTCCTTGTTCTGCTTTGCTTGCACAGCTTTTGTTCTAATTAATTATCTGTCTCTAAACCCACAGGTTTCCTCACTTTCACTCTTCTGGTTCTCTCTCCAGGGCAGAAGTGAGCAAGGGCTGCCTGAGGCTGAGTTTCTGTCTGGGGTTAAACCTCAACATCCTGAAAAAAAACCCTCTGGTGTTAAATCTGGATACATTCAGCTCAGACTGAGCCTCAGGTTTCCCTCCTGCCCCAACGAAAATCATCTCTGGTGTATAAATCACTGGGGTGTTAATCCAAACAGGATTGTCTCCATTTCTGTCTCTGGGTGCTGGACATTATGTCCATCAAGGTCTGGCATTTCAGCCCAGCAGCCACCCTCACTCCAGGCTCATTCTTCCATTTGTGCCCAATTTCTGTGGAGCCCCTTGAGTGTCCATCTGTCATGACTGGATGATGTGGGTTTAAATCAGCTCTTGCCTTTGCCCAGGCCCCTGGCAGCAGGCAGTAGCTGTGCTGAGGTGTCCAGCACCCCAAGGATCCACTCTTATTTGCAAGTTCTTTAGTAGTGGTTGATTCTGTCTATTATAAAATGAGTTATTTATTAATAGACGCAAAACTAACAGACATAGGACTTAAAACCAGACTCCTACACAGAGATAAAACAAAACACAATACTAGTATTATACACAGGGGGTTAAAGGTACCACTAAACTTACAGCTAGCTAAANTACCATTAAAATTACAGCTAGCTGAGAAATAGTATAACTTAGGAGTCGATGTTTCTTACCATCCAGTTCTTGATGGGGTACACATCGAAGTCCTTTCTCTCAATTTCCAGAAAAGTGGCCTCAAAACTGCATCCAGCTTTGGGGAGAAACCTTCTCATACATTCCAGAGAAGACTTCTGCCTCTGTGATAACTGTGTGGGCTTTTATAGACATAAGAACCGTGTCTTTTGGTCAAGAATATTTCTTTCATCTCTTCCCACATTTGCTTTCCATATGTTGATTTTTAGCTGGGAGCCTGAGCCCTTTGGCACTGGAGATATTCCTGCTCTCCTCTGTTGATGGCCCTACAGGGATCTGCTTCTCCCATCCCAGTTTCCCGCCCTGTCTCTCTCCTGCAGTGACCACTGAGAGTTCTTCCCAAGAATTTCCTCATTCCACGCCTATTGAGAACTTTTCTCCTAGGCCACCACTGCTGTTTTCCCTTGGAGGGCTGGCAGGGCAGCAGCTGGAACCAAACTCTTTGATAGCGTTCAAGCCATGGGAGAAAAGAGTTGTTTTGGTTGATATCAACCTTCCAAACATGATGCAGGACCTCAGAAAAACTCATCCTTGATGACCTGAAGAACAGATCAGTTTTCAAAATGGTGATTGTAACACGGGCTTTCCAAAAATCTGCCATCAGTGACTTATCTCCCTCACAGCTCTGGTCCATGGCAAGGACACAGACTGGAGATGGCCCCATGACTGGCCTTGGACAGGCATTTTGGTCACTAAGACTGGAGTTTCCCCACTGATAATCAGTTTTATGCATGAGCAGCCTTTATTGAGTGCTCTGTCAAGGAGAAAGAACATCGTGTACCCTCTGCCCACTGTCACCTTCACTGTGGCTGCAAACCCTGCCCTCTCTCTGTCACTTGTTCCATGCTCTTAACTCTGGGACAGGGGAACTCAACACCACTTCTTGCTTCCACCTGCTTATTTGCTCCTAGAATAGAGGAAATTTTCACTAGATTAATTCTCCCCTTCTGATCAGGCAGATTAGTTGCCCATCAGTTGTAATAAAAGCAGGGAAACTCCTTCAGAGCCAAAGACTTTTACACTGCTTTCCCCACAGCCCAGAATACAGACCACGGGTGGTGATTTCACAAGGTGTAAAGGCAAATTTCCCAAGCTCCCAGAAGGATCAATGATCCAAACAGATGAATTTACCCTTTCTGGGTGACAAAACGATTTTCCTGCACAAGGCCAGGTCCCATACAAAATCCACCACCCACTGCTTGGCTGCCAGGTCAAATATTAACTCTAACAGACATCTCAGCATCAACAGCTTCCTGCCAGTCACAGCCTCAGTGATTTCTCTGTTCACTGGAGACTGTTTGGGCATCTTTTCCTGGTCCTCAAGAAGAAGAAAGAAGTGGAGCACCATGTCCAAGCTCCCTTTCCCCAGTGCCAAGCAGTCTTCAAGGGGGTTGTTACCACCCCAGGTACATTTATCTTTCCATGGAGGGGCCCTGGAGCTGGGACAAGCATTGCTGCCTGTCCAGCTGGAGCTGGGCGAGGGAGCTGAGGAGGCTGGAGCTGTTCCCCCTTTCCTTCCCTCTCCCTGATGCTGTTTGGTTCCAAAGAGCATTGAACAATGTGTGACATCATGGGCCAGTCCCAGCAGGGTTTGCTCAGCAGCCTCACTGCCCAAATTAAACACCCCTGCCCCTCGTGCTGCCTGGGACAGGCAGGAGGGAGGTTATGCAAGGAGTAGAAAAGCCTTTTCCTTTTCCATTAATCCTGTTATTTCTTCAAGTAAGCTCCAGCCTTGATGGTTTCCTTACAGCTGGCCATGTTTTATGATCACAGACTGCACTTTTTTTCCTTCTTTCTGTCTCTCCAGAAGTGAAGCTGAGGGTGCAGGTGGATGGGCTGCCAGTCTGAAACCCTGGGCAGCTGCTCAGAGTGGTTTGGGTTGTGGGGTTGTGTCCATGTCCTCGATCACAAATTGGGAATCAGGGAGATGTTCAGTGTTCCCTATGACTCCCTTAAATAAGATTCCAGGCACACATGGACACAGAGTGATTTAATGTAAATGACTGACTCCTTGAAACTTCTATGTCCAGAAAAACAGAGGACAGATGACAACAACAACCCATTTTAGAGCCTGTGCCTCTGTCTCAATAACGTGTGTGAAATTACAGGGCCTTTCCCCAAACCATCACTGCTCACCCCAGCTCTGACAGCTCCTGGCAGAGGTCTGAATGTCCATTTCCTCACCATGTTCCTCAAGGATGTGGGCTTCATGAAGGATGGATTTGAATTCCTTTGTTTTGCCACCTGCATTGTCTTGCCTGTCCTCAACCCCCTCATCTGTCCACAAGAAGATTTTTCCTTTTTTCTAATATCCTAGTCCTGATATACTGAATTAATGTGTTGTTTTCTTTTAATTGAAGCCCTTTCATGCCCTGCACCCAGCCTGCAGCAGGCAGTTCACCAGGCACAGACCTCTCTGCCCTCTGTGTGCAGTCAGAGCTCACCCCCTGCTCTTGCTTTCCATCGTTTCAGTTTGCTGCTCTTGCTGAAGCAGTAAATAATTAATCACCCTCGTGACTTGGTTTCACTAATGATTTTTGGCTTGTCCTGTTTGCCCGAAAAGAAATGTACACTTGAAGTTCCCATATATCTCAGGAGTGGCATTTCTTGACAACAAGCACAAGGGTTAAGAGACCTTTACAAAGCTCTGGTGACACTTCCTCTGGCCCATCTTAGATATGGCTGGACCTTCACATGCATGAAAAAAAGATCAGATTTTATTTTCAGATACAGAAATAGGTTACAAGGTGATAAGAGATGTGGAGAAAGTGATAAGGAATGTGGAGACATCGCACAGAAGTGGACTTGGTATGTTGAATCTGTGAAATCAGAGAGATGTGATAATCTTCATAATCACCTTCAAGAAGGTGACTGGCAGCAAAGGAAAATGTCATTAAACCAAGATCATTTGGGCAAGAATGAGTAGTTTTAGACACTCCACGCAGACTAGTCTTGGGAAGAAAGTTCTAGCCATGTCCTTATTGTTTTCAGGACAGATCTTAGGGGTTGCTGGAGGGAATTAGGATCAGTCTCCTGTGATAGCATGGCACAACACACAGCCGTGTCCCTTCCAGTCCTTTCTGTTTAAAGACTTCTCCTTAGATATTAAGTACAAATCCACGGCTAAAGTCACAAATAAAAGGTACAGAGAGTGATTGAGCTCTGAACCATGCTGGAAAAACTCCTGGGAGCAACTGCCATGTCTGCCAATTTCACAGCCAGGAGGGGGAATTTCTACAACCCTTTCAGCCCTACCCTGCCTCCTTCTGTTTCAACCCTACAGCTCCAACCCAAGTAAGAACTAAAGCTCTGATCCTTTCCTGGAGGCATCTTCATCATCACAGAGTGGTTTGGGTTGGAAAGGACCCTAGAGGTCATCCAGTTCCAAGCCCCTGCCTGGGTAGGAATATTTTCCACTAGACCAGGTTGCTCCAAGCCCCATCCAACCGGTCCTTGAACACTTCCAGGGACGGACCAGCCACAGCTTTTCTGGAGAACCCGTTCCATTGTCTCACCACCCTCACAGTGAAGAAGTTTTTCTGGAATATCTCATCTAAACCTGCTCATTTTCAGCTTGAAGCCATTGCCCTTTGCCCTGTCACTCCATGCTCTTGTCTCCAAGGAGGAGTTTTCTCCTTTGCTCACCCTGCCTGGTGGCTGCGGGGGCGGACGGGCTGTCACAAGACCATGGCCAGCAGCCATGGGGCACCATCAGTTCCGCATGGTTTACAGCCCTGTGGATCCCAGGAACCCACCTCCCTCCTGCTCCAATCCCGTGCCCTCCCCGGGTGCAGCCCCCCAGCTGGCACGGGGTGGTTTGGCTGCTCAGGTCAGCCGGCAAGACGTGGTCATGGCTCAGGTCAGGCATCTCCTAACGTGGGAGGTTGCAACATCTCCCTACATCACCAATCTCCATGGGAACAGGGCAGTGAACTCTCTGTTCTCCAGGCAGCCACTCCTCCACCCACCTTGCTCTGTCCCAGAGCCTTTATAAGCAGAGGCACCACCTGTGCTCGGTCTCGGACAGCTTCTGTTCACACTGGTGTTGTCTCCATCCCTGAAAAGCTACCTTGCTGCCAGCTGCCAGTCATGAAAATCCTTTTCTTCCTCGTCGCTGTTCTCTGCTTCCTCTTCCAGGCTGCTCCAGGTAAGGCTGAAAAGAGAGGAGATGGAGGCTGAAAGGGTGAACAGGAAGAGAAGTTCATTAGATCCCAGTGCTGAGGGTCAGATTACCTCTGTGCTTCTGGAATCCACAACTTTCATATTAGAATTCCCCTTCCCTGGTCATAGTCCTAATCTTCCAGCTATTGAACCAAAGTCCTAGCATCTTACATTCCAGCTATAAGATGACAAGATGGGAAAAAAAGGATGTTCCTGTATTGATCTTGGTGCCGGGGAAGGTTTTGGAGCAGTTCATCTTGAGTGCCTTCATGTGGCACGTACAGAACACGCAGGAGATCAGGCACAGCCAGTGTTGGTTCATGAAAAGCTGATCCTGCTTGACCAGCCTGACCTCCTCTATGACAAGGTGTCCCATTTAGTGGAGTAGGCATCTAGCTGGATTTTGGTAAAGCCCTGACACCGTTTCCCACAGAGTTTTCCTGGATAAACTGGCTGCTCCTAACTTGGATGGGTGCACTGGGCACTGGGTTAAAAGCTCTCAGGATGGCCAGGCCCAGAGAGAGGTGGGGAATGGAGTTACATCCAGCTGGGGCTGTCACCAGGGGTGTTCCCCAGGGCTCAGTACTGTTGCTGGTCCTGTTTGGTATCTTCATGAATGATCCAGATGAGGGGATTGAGGGTAACCTCAGCAAATTTGCAGGTGACACCAAGCTGGGCAGGGGTGTTGATCTGCTGGAGGGCAGGAAGGCTCTGCAGAGGGGTCTGGACAGGCTGGATCCATGGGTTGGGGCCAATTGTGTGAGGTTCAGCAAGGCCAAGTGCTGCTCACAACAACCCCTGCAGCTCCACAGGCTGGGGAAGAGCAGCTGGAAAGCTGGGAAAGGTTCTGGGGGTGCTGTGTCAGNGCCAGGGGGGTCGGGCTCTGATTCCAGGGAAAAAGGGACAGGGCAATGGAAAATGACATCAAGTTGTACCTGGAGAGGTTTAGGTTGGATACTAGGAAACATTACTTCACCAAAAGGGTTTTCCAACCCTGGCACAGCTGTCCAGGGCAGTGATGGAGTCCCCATCCCTGGAGGGATTTAAAAATCACATGGATGTGGCACCTGGGGACATGGGACAGTGGTGGCCCTGGCAATGCTGGGGAATGGTTGGACTCGATGGTCTTGGAGGGCTTTTCCAACCTGAACAATTCCTTGAGGATTTTATGAGGCAATTCTTAGAATAACACTAAAGATGTAACCCTGCAACATGAGAGGTTTTTCTTCTCACATTCTCACCCACACACTCTGACTGTGTATTCTAGATTAGGAGACGCATCTATTTTTGGGGAAAATGTAATTCTTACTGTCAGTTTTTGCCTGAACTCTGTATTATCCACATGCATTAAGTGGGTTTGGAGCACATGTATCATTCCAGGTTATTTGGAGGTCTTTGGAGTAGCTGAAGTTATCTCAATTTGATTCTCAGTAATCTCTAATTTGTAACTGCTTTCCTAGACCATGAAATGTCTGTCTACTCAAAGAGGAACTGTAGAACCATTGAGACAAAGCCTGTACTGCATGTTTTGGGATTGCTTTCTTGGGCTTTGCCCAGTTCATGAATCAGAAAATGTATTCTTTATGTCAAAAAAACCCCTGTGACCCTTGAGATGGCTGCAGGGCTGGTACAATTCCAGGAGAGTTTCTGGGAAAGGGCCACCAGATGTTTTCTATCTCTTCATAAAGATTATATGCATAAAACACTACAGGGCTTTTTTATTTAAGAGGCAAGGGAAACCAAGGTCTAAGAAAGGCTTTTAAATCAGCTGAGTGATGTCAAAAACACGTAATCCTTGAATAATATGTGATTAGGAGAAAGGACTTGAGAACCACTGTGACAAAGTGGTTGAAATGTAGACCTGATCTAGAATAAAGCTATAATGCCTTTCAGATTAAGGCTAGAATCCAATTTGATGACAAAAATCTACACAGAGTGCCAGGTAAATCTGTTGGCTCAACTCTCCAGTCCTCTGCCATGACAAACAAACATGAATTTTCCATGTTTTTTGCAGCTTACAGCCAGGAAACCGCTGACACCCTCGCCTGCAGGCAGAGCCGGGGCTCCTGCTCCTTCGTGCCATGCTCTGCTCCTCTGGTTGAAATCGGTACCTGCCGTGGTGGGAAGCTCAGATGCTGCAAATGGTAAGAGGAATTCCTCCAGGGAAATGCTGCTGCACCAAGAGCAAAGAGTATTACTGGGCTTTTCCCCCTTTTGGCATCACAGCCCCTTCTCCAGCCCACTACAACCCCCAAAAATTACCTGGTGATTGCTGGGGTTTGTGTGTGGAAAAAAAAAGGTAGAGCCTTGTGGTGTTGAAATATTCTGGAGAAAAAGAGAGTGACAGGACAAGGGGCAATGGCTTCAAGCTGAAAGAGAGTAGGTTTGGATTGGATGTTAGGGAGAAATTCTTCCCTGGGAGGGTGGGGAGGCCCTGGCACAGGGTGCCCAGAGAAGCTGTGGCTGCCCCTGGATCCCTGGAAGTGTCCAAGGCCAGGTTTGGGGCTGTCAGCAGTCACAGCTGAGTAGCTGTGGTGGGTGCTGAGAGGTGGCAAACACATCCTGCATTTTATCTGGGTTGTTTTATGGCCAGAAACACAGGTCCAGCTCACAAGGGTCTCCAGTTGTCTTTACCCTGATGCCTCCAGCAGTCTGAGGTGTCAAAGTATAATTAATTCATTTGGTGGATGAGCTAAGCACCTGACTTTTCTCTGCAGGACCCCCAGCTCCTAAATCTGACACCTCACTGACCACTCAGACAAGAGCTCTGGACATCTGAGACATCTCCCATCTTCTGACATCAATGGATCCTGTTCCCAGTGCCCTGGGGAGCCTTTCCCATGGGGGTGGAGGCCCTCAGGAGCACAAGGACATCTGAGGAGGAGTTCTTGTCCAATAAAGATATTTGCAGTTTCAATTCTAATAAAAGCAAGTTCTTGTGAAACCATGTTGCTGATACTTCCTCATGTATGTCAGGATGGTTTTTGTTGTTCTTACTGTCTACAAAAATCAGCCTGTAAATTAATTTTATTTAACTGCATTAAGTCCATGTGTCATTAAGTCCTGTTAAAGCATCCTGTGGTTCAGTGATTTGTGTGACACTGTTAATATTAATAATTGGAAAAGCATTAGGGCCCATTCCTGCTGCCATTCCAGCCCAGGGCTGGGATTCAGGAGACAGGCTCAGTTCTCTGCTCCTCCCCAGGGCTGCATCTGCCAGCCCAACCCAAAATGTTTGGAATACAGAGAAACCCCAGCATGGCAGAAGGCAAATTTCTTTAGGGCTTGAAACTGCCTCACCAAATTCACATGATTCTGCTCCTGCTGTCTCTGTTGAGTCTAGACCAGTATCATGTCCATGGAATTGTATTTCTCTGGATCCTAAACTGGTCAAGCTGTTTTTCCCTGCACTGCTCTGTCTGGAGGCAGTGGGCTGTGTGTCCATCAGCTCGGATTCTCATCACCAAGACTCATCCCCTCCTTCCCTTCCCCATCCCTAACATCCCTAATGCAAAGGCCACAGGGATTTGAGACGAGGGGTGACTCAAAGTGTCCCAATTCTCCATGCCACGAGCTGCTGGATGGTTTCAGGACTTCCACAGGAGCTCAACATGACCAGGTTGTGCCAGCTTCCCACCAGCCTAATCACAGCGGGTTTGGAGAATCACAGAATCATGGAATGGTTTGGGTGGGAAGGGACCTTAAAGCTCACCCCATTCCACCCCAGTCATGGGCAGGGACACCTCCCACTATCCCAGGTTTCTTCAAGCCCCATCCAGCCTGGCCTTGAAGTTTTTTTGATCAAATTAATAATGAATAGGACCAGGCCTTATTCCTGTCACCACATGGGTTTCTTTTCCTGCCCTTTTCTTGGATAAGTTTACCACAAGGCACATCTCACACTTTCCAAGTGACACCCTCCAGCAAAAACACACAGCAAGACAATTCCTCACAGGGATAAGGAGGTTGTACCTCACAGGAATAAGGATCAAACACAAATCTTCCAGGACAAGTTTATTACAATTTATTGAGATGTGTAACCTATGCAATACAAACACTCGAGCTGAGCATTCAATGTGCCCCAAAAGTTTGTTTACCAGGGTTACTCACATTATTGCTAACTCTAAAAGGAAGATAAAATAAAGAATAGCTGTTCTGAGGGCCAAAGGAAGAACTTGTTCTGCATCTTCTCATGGGCACACACTCCTGAGTGTTGGTGACCTCTCTGGGATAGGTGTTGGTTGACACAATATGATTCCAACAACAAAACTTGTAAAAAAATGAGAAATATTGGTGTTTTCTGGTGGTTCAAGAATTGCTTTGGAGTTTCTTCAGGTCATTAAGGCTGTTGGTGGAGGGGCTGGCTCTCATTCTGTTGTTTGTGTTGTGGTGAGTGCCTGTATGTGTCAAATGCATGTTTTCTGCTCAGAATTCCACATTTTCCAGTGGGATGATGCATCCCTTAAATTGCCAGAAGCTCTGCTTAGCCCATCTGAGATGTCAGTGGTCACTAATCATACTGCAAAAAAAAAGGAAGAAACTCTCAGATTTTGTGCTTACAACCTGGAAAGGATTTAAACAAAATGAACAGAAGGGATTGAATGAGCACCAAGGGCTGATATTCCTGGATCTAATTCTTCAGTGCTTGGCAGGATCTTCACAGCCCTGCTGCTGCTGAATTTTAGTAATAAATTACTTTTCTATTTTACTTTTAAAAATTTACTTTAATAAATTTTAAGTAAATTAAATCAATCAATTAATTTTATTTAATTTCTCTTTTTAATTAATGAATTGACCAGTCTCTCTACCTGAAGCCTCCTCTTCATCTTGGACTCTCTGGTATAGAAAGGAATTTCTGCTGCTCATGCTTTGTTTTTAACATCTCTTGCTACCAATATTGAACAAAGTTTAAGTAAGAGCCTCGAAAAATAAAAATGCCTGCAGCATTTTACAGCAAAAAAAAATAAAAAAGAAACAGAAAATGAAATTTTATAATCAGTGGAGGCTGACTGTAAATATTCAGGGATATTCGTTGCTGCCGTTTCGTATTGGAATAAAGCTATGGGGTGAATTTTAAGATTACAGTAAGGAATTTGAGGGGAAAAATAATAAATTTGTCATAGAATTGTAGTATGATTTTGATTTGAAGGGACCTTAAAGACCATTTAGTTCCAACCTCCTGCCGTGGGCAGGGAGACCATTCACTAGACCAGCTTCATCAAATATCTTGGTTTGGCTGGAAGAGGAGATTTATGGAATTGGAGAAAAAAAACCTGGAAGTACAACGTGACTTTCATGCTGTTCTTCCAACTATGAGACCAGGAAGCTTTGGCAAGGTGGAACATGCAGATTTCCTATGAATCTGGCCCAAAAATCCCAGGTCTCAGGGCAGTGTGGACATCGAGATACGTGTCCTTTGAAGGCAGTACTACTCATCACGAGCAGCTTGAACCAGCTAATGAGAATAGCAGCAAAAAGAGTTAATTTCTGGCTAATTCATGGTCTTTGCCAAAGAGGTTTTGCTGTGATCTTTCCCACAAGGCACTTGAGCTGCATCATTAATCATTAATTAAACAGAGGGAAGCACTGAGGAAATCCTCAGGAAATCCAATATCTGAGTGTCAGAGTCTCTGCTCTTCACCTGCTTGTGCTGGACGAGTTTTGCATCTGAAGGGAAGTTGGATGTACAAAAACGAGTCATAAATGATTAATAATCCCCAAGAAATCCCTGGAAACGTTCAAGGCCAGGTTGGAGAGGGCTTGAAGCAACTGGATCTTGTTGATCCAGATCCCATGATAATGATGGGGGTGGAATAGATGGTCTTGAAATGTCCCTTCCAACCCAAGCCTGCTGTGGGTGTGGGATCCATCACATCCCTGACTCACCACGGTCCTACAGCAGGGAATTCCCTGCTGGCAGCGCCCAAAGGGTCTCGTGTGGGGTGGGGGGCAGTGGTCTCTGGAACAGACCCCCCCAGCCTGCCTGCACTGCACCTCGGTGTTGGGGGCACGCAGGAAACCTGGGCAGAATTACAAAAAAAAACAACCCAGAGTTGTGATTTTCCTTCCTCAAGGAGACTAAGAATAATCCAGGTTTCTATTTCTATTTCTATTTCTATTTCTATTTCTATTTCTATTTCTATTTCTATTTCTATTTCTATTTCTATTTCTATTTCTATTTCTATTTCTATTCCTATTCCTATTCCTATTCGTATTTCTACTTCTATTTCTTCCTCTTCCTCTTCCTCTTCCTACTTCTATTTCTTCCTATTCCTCTTCCTCTTCCTATTCCTATTCCTATTCCTATTCCTATTCCTATTCCTATTCCTATTCCTATTCCTATTCCTATTCCTATTCCTATTCCTATTCCTATTCCTATTCCTATTCCTATTCCTATTCCTATTCCTATTCCTATTCCTATTCCTATTCCTATTCCTATTCCTATTCCTATTCCTATTCCTATTCCTATTCCTATTCCTATTCCTATTCCTATTCCTATTCCTATTCCTATTCCTATTCCCATTCCTATTCCTATTCCTATTCCTATTCCTATTCCTATTCCTATTCCTATTCCTATTCCTATTCCTATTCCTATTCCTATTCCTATTCCTATTCCTATTCCTATTCCTATTCCTATTCCTATTCCTATTCCTATTCCTATTCCTATTCCTATTCCTATTCCTATTCCTATTCCTATTCCTATTCCTATTCCTATTCCTATTCCTATTCCTATTCCTATTCCTATTCCTATTCCTATTCCTATTCCTATTCCTATTCCTATTCCTATTCCTATTCCTATTCCTATTCCTATTCCTATTCCTATTCCTATTCCTATTCCTATTCCTATTCCTATTCCTATTCCTATTCCTATTCCTATTCCTATTCCTATTCCTATTCCTATTCCTATTCCTATTCCTATTCCTATTCCTATTCCTATTCCTATTCCTATTCCTATTCCTATTCCTATTCCTATTCCTATTCCTATTCCTATTCCTATTCCTATTCCTATTCCTATTCCTATTCCTATTCCTATTCCTATTCCCATTCCCATTCCCATTCCTATTCTTTCTGATTTTATTTCTATTCTTTCTGATTTTATTTCTATTCCTATTTCTGTTTTTTCCCATACTCGCAATTTTCCCTCAGCATTTCCTTAGATTTTATTTAACTCTTACCTGAAGTGCCCTGGAGCATGAGGAGCAGAACAGCAAAGAAAAGGGAAAAGATCTTCATGGCTGAATTCAGTGCCACCAAGTACAACAAGTGCTAAGAAAAAATCAGGAAGAAGTCACACATTTAACCTGCATTTGTGATCACCCAGCACAAACACTATTAATGACAAATAAGCTGCAATTTTTAAATAAAAATTGGCATTTATGTAATAGAGTAAAAGTTCTAGAATTAATCTATAGAAATAACAGTTTTTAAGGAAAGATAAATTTGAAAGCACGCTGCATAAGATAGAGAAAATATGTTTATGGCTACAAAATTTATAAGAATTAGATCATTATTGCTATTTTTTATCCCTCAACTGCAATGATAGCATACAGGAGCTCCAGTGAAGCCTCCTATATTTGAATCCAATTCAACCTGAATGCTAAAATTATTTTTTTAACTATAAGAAATTAATTAACTTCCTCAAAATTTTATCAAAGTTTTATAATATAAACAATCTTTCTACATGTTCCTTTTTTTACTTTTAAGCAACACAGCCAAATGCACAAAATCATCGTTATTTCCATTTAGAATTTTTTCAATTTTTATTTGAGCAGCTCTGCTAGGTCTGGCTGGGATGGAGTCAACTTTCTTCCTGGCAGTCCATACAGTGTGGTACTTCACACTCACAGCAAGTCACTTACTGACTAAAATGTCTATTTTATTTAATTATCATGTATTTTCTTTCAGATATGTGTAAACAACTTAAACCTTTCAAATTTCCCGGGAAATAAACACTCAGAAGCTTTAATTATTCAAATAATCATCATTTTTGTAGCTTACAAGCCAATAATAAATCCTTGAGATGTCTCTACAGAAAATCTAAGAAGTCATCTATCCCTCCTGGAAGCCCTGAATTGTCTCTCCATCATAATTTCTTGCTGCAGATTCCAGCTACCTTTTGAAAATACTACAAATTTATTTAATAATTAAGAATCACCATCATTGACTATAACGACCAACCAAATGCATTAATGAAATACCAAGCACTGACCATTTCAGATGTTCATGCAGATTTAATTAAGCTGCAATATTACACGTCTTGGATGATAAATTTCTTTTTAGAGAAGCAAAAAATATTACCAAAAATTACGTGGTTTTCTCCCCTTTGGTTGAAACTGCTGTGGAAATTCCACCTTCAGGTGTAATCCCAAAAGGACCTGAGGAGAGGGGCTGGTGTGTCCTACCTGGTTCCTCTCCAGGGGTTTCTTCACTGAGTGATGTCTCACCCCAAAACAACTGTTTTTATATGTTCTGTGGAGGACAGAGCTGCCACAGACCAGCTGGCCAAGGACACGGACTTGTCACAGCAATTCCCAGCAGCTGAAATGTCACTTCCCAGCAGAGGAAGGGGGATAGTGACCGCTCATGAACTCCCTCCCCTTTCCCTGGAACACCGGCTGGCTCTTCCCAAAAGCAGCTCACAGTGCCCTGGTGTGTGCCCAGCACATCCATCCCTGGTGGGCGGTGGAAAACTCAGTCCTGGGGCACACAGGATGGGATCCAGGGGGAACCTAATCCTGCTGGGCTGTCTCTGGAGCCTGGAGATGCCTCCACAGCCCCAGAACAGCTGAATTAGGGAAGCTCAGATTTTGCAATGGCTCTCCTGTGTGAGAGCCAGGTGAGATCCCTCTGTGTGCAGAGAATCCCAGAATGGTTTGGGTTGGAAGGGACCTTAAAGATCATCTCATTTCATCTCCTGCCATAGGCAGGGACTCCTTCCACTAGCCCAGGCTGCTCCAAGGCACATCCAACCTGGCCTTGGACACTTCTCTGGGCACCCTGTGCCAGGGCCACCTTCACAGCCAACAATTCCTTCCCAATATCCCATCTAACCCTGCCCTCTGGTAGTGGGAAGCCATTCCCTGTGTCCTGTCCCTCCATCCCTTGTCCCCAGTCCCTCTCCAGCTCTCCTGGAGCCCCTTTAGGCCCTGGAAGGGGCTCTGAGCTCTCCCTGGACCCTTCTCTTCTCCAGGTGAGCACCCCCAGCTCTCCCAGCCTGGCTCCAGAGCAGAGGGGCTCCAGCCCTTGGAGCATCTCCGTGGCCTCCTCTGGACTCTCTCCAGAAGCTCCATGTCCTGCTGTCCACAACAGCAGAGTCCCCTCCCTTGACCTGCTGGTCACTCTTTCCTTCTTGTGAATTTACCACATCTGTGTTCTGCCTGTCCTACAGAAAATAATTAGGTTTGAATAATTAAGATTCCAGGGAAGCACCCACTTCCACGTGGCCACTTGCCAGGTGGCCAAAGGAAAGAACCTCCACAAAAATATTTTGGTCAAATATGTGCCCCCAGGGCATTTGGACAGAGAAAGTGATGGCAGCACTGGTTTAACCTCAACCCTGAAGGCACCTGTGATCCCAGATGTTCTGTTTTCATTGTCATACCACCAAGAGACCAGGGAAAAAACCAACATTCCCGTACTTCAAGGAGCATCCACCTACCCGTGTCTCTCCCAGAAGGTGGCAATGAAGAGCTAATGCTGAGATTCCCCTGCAGCTGCCTTCTTCAGTCAAGAGTACAGAAATTAGTCTGACAGCGGGGTTTTATGGATTCTTTCCGTGATTATCCTGATGCCTTTTGATTCCCAGCACTGATATGAGAGTGGATGATGTTTTCTGACAGGTCAGACTCAAAGCCCTCCCTGTTCTGCAGTTTGCTGTGGACTCCTGTGATGGACAAGAAAGCAGTCACTGCTCTCAAAATCGTATTGACAGGACTCGAGGAAACGGAATGAAGCTGAGTTGGGGGAGGTTTAGGTTGGATATCTGGAAAAGCCCTTTGCCTAGAGGGTGGCTGGGCACTGAACAGGCTCCCCAGAAAAACACAGCTATTTAAAATCCTATTCTTGCCTAATTTAATTGACAGAATTTGAATATTTGCTTTATAATATGGAGGACCATTTGTTTCTGTTATTTGGATTTAAATTTTTTTATTAAAAAAAACACATTAAAATTTAAATAATTGAGTAATCAAATGTAAAGAGGCAGAAATAGACACTGTGAATATTAATTGTATAAATGAGTTTTTAGAGGCACAGAGCTCTCAACTGAGATTTTGGGGTCACCTCCCAAAAAAGATCTTAAAATAGGATGAAATTACTCTTTTTTTTTTTCCTGTTTTCTCCCTTTGTGCCCGTGTCACCTGCCCAAAGTGGCACAAACCAGACCCAAGCTCAATATGCATCAGTACTGGGATAAGATCTTCAGCTAATTGATTTTATTTGTTGTTATACTTGATGGTAAACTTCCTTTCAATATCTTAAATGCTATAATTAAATTCTTATTTTAATTCCAATAGAGTGTTATTGACTCTAAGCATTGTTTGGACCACTCAGGATTGCAAAAGCGATACATTTTCCCAACCTGTTTCTTGGCAGTTAAACACATGCACCTAAAGAATGAATATTGCAAATCAATTGATATTTTATCCTGAAAGCATTTGGACAGCTGAATGTCTTATTCAGTTCCCTCTCTCTGCAGTACTGCAAAGGACATTGTGTGGAGCCTCAAAACTTATGTTCTCCAAGTATATATATATTTTTATATATATATACACATATATTTGTATATCTGTGCATATAGTCTATAAATATTCCAAGAGAAACAAAGGCTGAATTATTTACTCAACTGCTTTATATTTTATCTTTGCTGAAGAACATGCAAACGGAGAAGAATAATCCAGATAGTCTAACCTGTGATTTACCGAGGAATAGACAGTATATTAATTTGAATAATTGTTTATTATAAATTAAACTTATTTTATAATGATATTTCTTACTCTTCTGTTTTGCCACAGCCTTCCTAGCAAACAGGTATATTTTTATATAAAATGTTGTTAATATGAACATGTGGAAGGACTCTTCTAAAGCCCAGTTGGTTTGTTATCACTCAGCACAGCACAGACTTTGTTCCCAGTGACCATCCAGGTCCCAGTTCCTTTGCCCACACTAACACAAGTGCTGCCTGAGATGCCCCTGGGTCCCATCCCTTCTCCCTGGCTTGGTCTCCTCTCTCCTGACCCTTTTCCACCAGCCCCAGGAGGAGACCTCAGACAGCCCAAAGCACCTTAAATCACTCCAAGTGCTGGTGTGAAGGTCACAGGTTTAAACCTTGTGTGTCCAAAGGTCACCTCAGCCTACCTGTGACAATGGGATGTCCCCATTGGAGCAACGAGGATCCTTCACCTTCTCTCTGCCATCCTCTTCCTCCAGCGTCCTCTGTGCAAATGACAGGAAGGATGACAGACCTTTGGTACGATTGCCCAACATTTGTCCTCACAGCACCTCCACACCTGGCAAAAATTGGCATGAAATCCATGTGGGAACAGCCTTGCTGTCCATCCAGTGGCCTTGGGCAGCCCTGTGGAAAAGTGCCCAGACCTGACTTGGCCAAAACCTGCCTGGAAATCCCATCTGCTGTTGGGTGTTCTGAGCAGTGATATGGAGTGAGCTGCCCCTGATCCCTCTGGGAATTGCAGCTCTCCCACCACAGAGACCCCCCAGCTCAGAGAAGGCACAAGCAAGCAGAGGGTTTGCCAGCTGCTTCCAAAACCCTGGAAATAAGAGAATAAAAGTGCTGCTTGGAGAACCAGAGAGAAAAAACTCGGCTTTACACCTCCAGAGCATCAATTATATGTATCTCTGCTTTTCTGATTGCATAACAAAGCCATGATTTATCCCATGTGGAGTTCATCCAGCTGGAAACAAACTCTAGATTTAGAAAACCTGAGGGTGGGCATCTGAGCTGCCCTTTCATTCAGGACATTCAAGCAGCTGTAAAGCTGATATATCTTGAGGAAGATGTACTCAGAACTGTGATTTCTTAAAACCCACATAGATTCCCACAGCCCATTCCTGTTCTCTTCCTTACCCAATTTTGGCATCCCTCCCAGGCATCAAGGTTTCTGGTTCTCCTGGCTCCTTGGTCCTGAAGATCTGTAAAGCATCACAGCAGTCACCAGGGAAAGCTGGTGACACTGTCAGTGATTTTTTTTCCAGGAGAAGAGGGGAAATTCTTCCCTGTGAGGATGGTGGGGCCCTGGCACAGGCTGCCCAGAGAAGCTGTGGCTGCCTCATCCCTGGAAATGTTCAAGGCCGGGCTGGATGGAGCAACCTGGGATAGTGGAAAGTGTCCCTGCCCATGGCAGGGGGGGGAATTGGATGATTTTTAAGGTCCCTTCCAGCCCAAACCATTTCATGATTCTACAACTGAGGAGCCCTCAGGATCAGAAGGAGCACCCATTGCATGTTCCCAGGTATTTTACATCACCCTGTGGTCTAACGTGTCTTACACAAACTTGGATGGTCTAAGATGGGTTGCACAAAGATCAGGGGCTCTGTGGTGAAAGCAGTCCCAAAGTGGACCTTCCTTTCTCACTGGAAGAAACAAAATACAGACTGGAAAAGGCTTTTTCATTGGCCCATGACTGTATTGGCACATCCCAACCATTTATAGGCGTGTTTGGTTCTGGAGCACCCACGGGAGAGCAGAAGCAGCACTGATCCTCCACCTCCTCCACAGGTAACTCTGCCTGGTTCTGGAGAGCCACCCTCACCTCTCCATCTTTATAAACTTCTTTTCCTTTCATCACTCTCAAATCTCTGCCTTGATTAACCCCTTCCTTCTCTTTACTCCAGCAAGTGCCTCCTGTGTGTACATGTTCTGTAGAACCTCGGGTTGGCTGTTTGCAGGGCTTCCAGGAGGGCTCTGGGTTTGCTGACCTCCAAGAGGAACAGAGACCTGGGAGCCTTCCCTTGAGACATCAGAGACAGAAATGTCTGTTTCCCTCCAGAAGCAGACACCCAGCCAGCACAGCTGCTGAGCTTTGTGTTTTGAGCCATGTCTTGCCTGAATGCAGTAACTTTTTTAATGAGTTGCCATCTTAATTAATATTGAAAAGATATAGATGTCTTTTTTCAGGCTTTCCTAAAAAAAAGACATTCTCTGAACCCTTTGTATACTTCAATATGTGGGAGGGGATAATTTGTGGGCCTATGCTGGTACCAGAGTAACCTGCCTGGTGCTGAAGAGGTCTGGGATATCTTCTTTTCACTGCAGTAAAACCAAAATTTAAAGAAAAAACAAAAATGAAAACCAACACAAAACCACCATAGAATCCCAGAGAAACTTAGGTTTGAAGTCCACGATTTCTAGTCTGAATCTGTGCTTAAAGCAGTGATTAATAGGTGAGGTTGTTTAGAGATGCATTTCCTGGAATTGCTAATCTCCAAGGAGGAATTTTTCACTGTGTGCTTTGTCCAAATCCACTGGACAAAGACTTTGGCTTTGGTGTCTCCAGGCACATTCTTTAAGCAGTTCCCCATCTCCTGGTCAGGAGGGAATCCTGTGTCCAGTGTTGTTCAACCTCGTGCTCTCTGCTCAGTGCAGGTAAGGAATTCCAATCCCAGCTGTGGCCATGAGGATCCTTCACCTGCTCCTGGTCGTCCTCTTCCTGATGCTCCAAGGGGCTGCAGGTAAGGAGTGAGGGGAGTAAAGAAGAATGTATTCACTTTTTCTCACTTTCATGGTGAATGAGCCCTCTCTTTGTGCTGTGCAGGACAACTCGTGCTTCCTAGGCTGGATGATTCTTGTGCAGCCCAAAACGGACGCTGCTTCCCAGGGATTTGTCGTCGCCCGTATTACTGGGTTGGAACGTGTAGCAATGGATTTTCTTGCTGCAGAAAGTGAGTAGAAATGCAGGGATCACTGTGGGAATGGCTCATACCCTCATTATCTTTTCTCCAGAGCAGCATCTTGGAGGCACAGCTCCTGCCACGTGTCTCACTTCTCCAGTGCCAAACCTGCTGGCGTAGAGGGGGAATTCACATCCCACGGCATCCTCTGCTCGGATGTCATGAGATAGGGAGAACATCTCTGCAGAAAACCTTCAGGTGGGTAGCCTGAGACTCTCTCCTCTTCACCATGCAGGGGGTGGAGTAGCTGAAGAGTCCCTGGATTCTCCTTGGAAATCCTTCCTGCTTCTACTGAACGGCTTCCGGGAATCCCCCTGATCCCATCGCTCCTGGTGGCACCAGCTCCTGGTGCATGAAAAGCTCCCACAATCTTCCCTTGTGGTGACACAAACATCACAAACATGAACCAGGCTACACTGTGGAAACTATTTCTTTCATCTCCTTTAATAAAATCAGTTATGGTGGCATTTATGTGGTTGAGCCTCAGGTGATTCTTTGGAAGGAAGGAGGGGAAAAATTTCCATGTGAGGGTGATGAGGCCATCCCTGGAAGTGTCCAAGGCCAGGTTGGATGTGCCTTGGAGCAACCTGGGATAGTGGAAGGTGTCCTTGATCTCGGCAGGGGCTTGGAACAAGATGACCTTTAAGGTCCCTTCCAACCCAAACCATTCTGCAATTCTACAAATAAGGAGTCCTCAGGATCAAAAGGAGCAGTCATTGCAGTTTCATAGTGGACATTCCTTTCTCATTGGAAGAAACAAAATATAGGCTGGAATCTGTGCTTCTGTCTCTTTTTCCCTCCTCTCATGACCTAGCAGTGTAGATAAAGCCAAGATATCTCCAGATGTTTCCTTCAGAGGGCATGGAGGCACCCGAGAAATTTCACTTATGGGTGGATCTTATGGGAGGGAAAACCAGGAACATTTTGAATTATATCAGCAAT
>VZRO01004939.1:10378-52803 GCA_013397915.1 Daphoenositta chrysoptera | reverse complement strand
GGCCTGCAGAGCGCTGCCTGCCCCATCAAGGACGGAATCCCTCCGGCTCTGCTGGTAGAAACTCTTACCCCTGCAGGTACCACAGAGCCCGCTTTGTTCAGCGTTTTCTCCTTTTTCTCCTTAGGATGCGCACCAAGAAGATTCAGGGCTTACAAAGCAATTTCTGTGTGGTCAATGAGCTGCTCCTTCCCTCCCCGCCCTGTCCCATCCTCTCCTGCAGAGAGAGCAGATAGAGTTACGGATCCCAGGAGAGCAGAATAGTTTAATGATCCCTCCGTAAGGTCACTGTCAATGCTGTTGCAAAATTGACCTACTAGGGGCTTCTGCGGGAGCCGTGCTGTTGGCTGGGCCGGACGGGGGTAGCGTTACAGGGCGGTGCAGGGAAAACGCCCGCTGCAATCACTGGAGCGTTTTAATTGACGCTCAGTAACTCTGCTTTTCTAACAGCTGCCTTTAACAGAGCGAGCACCGCTAATGCCAGTCATGGGCTGCTCTGTGCTCCCTGCCTCGGCTCCTGCTGGAGCTGCAGGGACAGCTCAGTGCCTGGGAAATGCACCTGAAAATATCATTTATTCACTGCAAAGGGCAAGTGTCAGAGCACAGCCAGTCCCTTGCTCAACACAAAGCGTGCTGTGAGCAAGTGCAGCTTGGATGGGAAGAGCCAGGTTAAGAAATAAGAAATAAATAAGAAATAAGAAATAACTAAGAAATAACTAAGAAATAAGAAATAAATAAATGTCCAGGTTGGCTGTGAACTGCTCGGCTCGGGGGTGACTTGAGGCTCTCTGTGAGCTTTCCCTGGAAGATGTGGAAGAGTTTGCCTGCTCGTTCTGGGGAGAAGGGGAAGTATTCCAGCTGATCCCCTTCCCCTTGAGTGCTTCCTCACCTTTCCTCATTGATGTCCTTCAAACCTATTGCGGTTTTAAACTTGTGAAAGGCTTTTCAAATTTCACATCAGCGTCTCCTTGTTTGAGGACAATACATTTGGAGACACTTGCTAATGTGGCAATAATTTCACGTACTCCAGCTTTACTCTGGAACAGCAAATCACCAAATACTCTCTCACCATCACACTGCTTTGCTTACTTGTGGGCAGCTTAAGAGTTGATAAAAGGACATGATAGGAAATCCATCTTGCAGGCTCAGAGCAGAGATATTGATCCTACAGAATGAGGATTTGTGCTCCTGAGCATCTCTCCACTAACTATAGCAACAGGAAACTTCTCTACAGCTGCCAAAGGGGAAAATAAAGAGTAGAGCAAACCCCAAGACAGGGCGTGGTGAAAGTCTACAATGTATCTTAGACCAAGATACATTTCTGCTCTCTGAATATGTTTTGGAATGTTCTTGTCTTGGAACCAATGCACATCTCTATTTGAGACCCACTGTGCTCACGAGGGATTGCAAGGTGGCTTAAGAAACCTAACAAATCTGGTGAGCTACAGACAGCCACTCCTGCTGGACAGGGCCTCACTCTGGGAACACTTAATTGTTCTCCCAGTTTCTCCCAGTGGGTGAAAACTGATTTGTGCTCTGATTCCTTGAATGGGGCAGCAGGGGTAAAGCTCTCACATACAGTGTGAATGAATGGGGGGATGCCAGGTATGAAAAATCCTCTTGGAATTTCAGTGCAACTTCCAGCAAAGCTAGGAAGCAAGCTACAGTCTAGATAATTTTTCCATGTTTTATTACCTTTTCTCATTATTTTTCTGGTTACAATGGCTGAACCTGGGGTCAGGGTCTTCAGGTTCTCACAGAGGCATGGCTCACTCTGTGTTCCAGAATGAACTAAAGCAGTAAGCATGAAATGGATATCTCTTGATCAAGGATGCATCCCCTCTGACTTTTCTCATAAGATATTAATAAGAGAGGTATTATCAGATTCCATTTAACAGGTGTGTGGAAGAAGGGGAAATCTCATAATCATTTAATACCTTCTGCAGGAATATCCTTCCTCAGCTTTTGCTAATTAGGAAGATGAAGCCATTTTCTATTTTGTGTCTCATTTACAGCCAAAGACAAAATTCAGGAGACAGCAACAGCAATTTATTTTCTAAGTTTTGCTTTCTTCGTGCAAAGGAATGCCAAGGTAACCTGACAGAGTTTCATTTAAAAACAAGCGTTCAGAGGAAAAATACCATGGCTTTAGCCCACTGTCTCTATTAGTTTATTAAAATATTAGTCTTGTAGGTGTGTTAGATTGATTTGCCTTCCACAGTGTTTAAAAATAGCTGTGAGAATAATGGGCTTCATCAAAAATCATTAACTGGGACGTTACTTTCATTTTTTAACCACAGAACAAAGTGTCACAGCCAGATTAAACAAGCCAGAAAGCATTTGGAGCGCACACAAACAGCCAGCGATTTTTATATATATACCTTAACCGTGGAAAATCCTGGAAGACTTTAGCTCTCTTCCCCTGCAGATTGGTCAGAAACCCCAAGAAAGGTCAGACTGTTGGAAGTGGCTGGTGTTTGTACCAGCTGACATGAAAAGGCTCAGTTATTTATAGTGGTTTGCCTGCATCCCCACAATGCTGAGGGACTCAATGAGATTGCAGAGATGAAAGGACGGTTCAGCCTAACAACTGCAAAAAGCTGCAGCCCAGCAAACTTCTAAATTATGACATTAACGAGCCAGAGAACTGCCCAGCTTAAGCACAGGTTCTAATCCTCCTCGGGTAATGGGATCCCATAAGAACTCATTTTTTTGGAGGGGTGCATTTTACTTTGATAAAATTTTGTTCCCCGTGTAGTGCAATCAAACTTTAGGGCTTCCCTTCCAAGTTTCCCTCATGAGCTGTGTCGTCTTTATCTGGTTGTGTCAGCCAGCCCCTCTGATGGGGTTGTTTTTTTTTAGCTATAGGACTTGGACAGGGAAAGAAGAAACTGGGGTCATATGAGGAGAGTGTTGGGACTGGGAAGAAATGTGGATCCAAGTTCGTCAGGGTGAATGCTCACCCCTTTTTGCTGAGTATTTGGTAGGCGAACGACCCACCATAGATCAAGAGGGAGAAAAGGAAGACATTTCTGATGAAAAGGAAAACACTGATAAAACTTGTGGGAAAAGATAAGGGCAGTGACCATGGCCAATAAGACTGAAAACTACTGTAAGCTGGCATGAAACTCCAGGAGATCTCTTGAAGAAACCACCCACAACTTCCAGTTTTACTGGGCTAGTCAGGTCTCTGGGAAAAAGGTGCTTTCTGCTCACCTGCAGGTCCCGAATGAGCAGGGAATTAAAGACATGGAAAGTTGGCCCAAATGGAAGAAAAAGGCCCTTGCAGTCAGTTCAGCCTCATGGGAAAAGTCTCATTTTTCCCCAGAAGCAGCAGGCAGGGAGCAGCTGAGCTGTTGTTTCTCTAAAGCAGCTCGGTTTGGTGTGGGATGCCCTTTGGAGCACGGCTGATCAGGCCAAGCATGAGCAGGGTGTTATCTCTGAACAGCTCATGAGCCTTCCTGAGCAGATAGCCTGGAAACAGCCCCAGGGACTGGCCCTAATCCTAAAGCCTTCCCTCGCACAGATAAACCCCCTACAGCGAGCGGGACGGAGGAAATTACTGATATTCACTCATCTATTTATATTTAGACAGAAGATTAAACAACTTGGAGCTGCCACGCTATGTCCATGGCGAGGCTCCTGCGAACATGTGAGTGCTTGCAAGGCTCCTCTGCACAGGCTGAACTGGAAATGGACTTGGGGTTGTGGATATTTTCCAGCAGAGTGTACTCCCTCAATGAAGGAAAGCTGGGTTTGGAAAGGAAACAGACTGGTTTTTTCAGGGTGAAGTTACAGAGAACCACCATTTCGATGAAAACAAAAGATTCCTGTTGAATTTGTGTTTTTATTAAACTCTAAACAATTCCACAGACAGGAAGCATTGTCACTTCTTGAGGACTGCAGGCACGTTGAAACAAATCTTTGCAAATAGGATGTTCTGATGCTATCAGGGCAAAATCACTCAGGATTTCAATTTCATAGGAAATTTCAACCTTTCTTGTTCTTTTTCTGGTAAGGTACGAAAAAAAATAATCAGAAGATTGTAATATCCCTGGCTTCAAAGGGAAATTCCAGGTTTCAACCAGCTTTGCTAAACCTCCCTCTACTCCTGACTGGC
Source organism: Daphoenositta chrysoptera (assembly GCA_013397915.1). Lineage (NCBI taxonomy): Eukaryota > Metazoa > Chordata > Aves > Passeriformes > Daphoenositta > Daphoenositta chrysoptera. Next base: position 48,686 of record VZRO01004939.1, on the reverse strand, counting down.
ACTGGGCCTGTGCCAAGCGAGGCACCTGAGAAATTTTATGGAATTACCACATTATTTCATGATCCCCTCTCCCTCCTTCTTACTTTGAGTAGACATTTCCTCATGAAGAACACCCATTTTGTCGGGTGATAAAAAGACACGTGAGAAGCAGCACCTCTCTGTGTCCTGCCCCATGACACGGCGTGGCACAAGCAACCTTTGACCAGTCACCTGGAAATTCTCTGCTTTTCCCCCTCGTGTTATTGTTGTCAAACGAGTTGGGCAGAGCAACTTCTGGCTTGATTGTGTTTGTGTGGTTTTTGAGTGATAGCTCCAAGAGGCAACTTCTGACCATTGCTGACTGCTCTAAAAAGACTTTTTAAAGGGTTTTGGTGTTGGAGAAGACATTAGCAATAGTTTTTCAGGTATTGTTTCAGCTATTTTACTACACACTTGGAGAAACAGCCTTGACTTTACTAATTTGCCTTGGTCAGGTTGTTGTTGTGCTCTCCGTGCAGTTCCCAGCCTCCCTTTTCCCTCACCTTCCCCCCAAGTCCAAGACCCAGACCAATAACCTGTGCTTGGGACACTCAGTACACGAAAACCAGGAGTGACAGCTCCCACACCACGGGACACCTGCTCTGCCAGAGCGGCCTGCGCAGGGTAAGAGTTTTCTTCAGGAAGGTCTGAAAGGATGGCACAAACCTCTGCAGGAATGCATCTCACCACAGAGGGGTCAGGGTGGAAGGACCACTGGGGCCATCTAGTCCAGCCCCCTGCTCAAACAGGAGTCCCCAGGGCAAACTGCTCAGGACTGGGTCCAGACACACCCTGGGTATCTCAGGGAAGGAGACTCCTCAGCTTCCCTCAGCACGGTTCCTCTGCTCAGTCACCTGCACAGTAAAGAAGTTCACAGATATCTCCAGTTTCTCCTCCGAATGCCTGGACCTTTAACGTACAAACACACAGAGAAACCACTTCAACCCAGCACTACAGAAATCCAGTTTGATGATTCCAGTTTGCCCCAGGCCTCGCCAAACGCAAGGCCACAGCGGAGCTTTCTTCCCCACGAAGAGATGAGCGAAGAGACTGGTGACAGATGTTAATTAGAGTGTAAAAATCACCTCTGGAAAGAGCTCAGACATGTCCTGGAGCCTCCCAGTATGCATTTATTCCCTTGGAACTTGCTTGTTGGTCCTGCAATTAGTGTGGAGCCTGGCCCTGCAGTGCACAGTGTACAGGAGGTGGCATTAAGGAGGGCCTGTTTTCTTAGACTTGTTATTTTCCTCCTTGCTATCTGCAGTGTATATATTTATGTTAATTGGAGCAATACATCTGTCCTCAGAGTTTATCAGATTCAAGGAGATAAGATATTGCCATCAAAGCCTATTCTGAGCTGCGAGCTCCCCAGTAAATCAATGTAACATGAATTAAGATTGCCTTGAGATTGTCTCTAGAACATTTCATCTGCCCATATCTGGAAAGAGTTTCTAATCAGAGCTCTGTAAAAAACAGCTTTAGGAATTTTCTCGTGCAGCTTACAAACTCTGTGGTCTCAAACAGGCTTTAATTACCAGGGCTTCAATGGCAGCAATTTTATGATGTTTCAGAAGTGAAATGGTTTATACTCTGGTGATAAGGACTTCATAGGAGCCAGTAAAACATAATGCAGAATTCCACAGAGGGAGATGGATTTTTTTAATGGATTTCTATAGATAATTCTTAACCTTTTCCACCAACAGTGAAGATACATAATGTGTTAATGGGCACTTACACATCTTCATTTTCAGTACTTTTACCTGGTACTCCTACCTTTCACTTTGCCTTTTATAGACACAAATTCAACCCCATTTCTGTCCATTTGAATACAAAGAATGCCAAGCATGCTTCCACCTACCACAAAAAATCTGCCTTTTAGGACAGCTGTCACCACAAGACAAGCCCTGCCAGAAGCTTCATGTACCTCATGGTGGTTGGCATCCTGCACTCCCATGCTGGCCACAATGGAAGGCAAATATGGAAGGGTGGTCTTGCATGTCAGAGCTGAGGTAAACATGTGGTAGCGTTGGGATAGGTGAAGACTGCCAGTATTTACAGGAATAACTTCAACTATTCAGTGCTGCTGAGTCTGGACCTCTAGAAAGATAAATATTTACCACTCTAAATGAAATATATGTGTCATTTAAGTGTTGCAGTCTGTCTAGGATAAGTTAGGGAAGAGTAAAAATTGTGTAATTGCCAAGTGGTCCTTGAACTGGAAACTTTCCTCTGTGCAGGCAGGTGCTATTTGAAAGTTCTACCACCTGCTGAAATTTTCATCTCAGTCTCAGGCTCATCAGAAAAGCTCAAGTTTGTCTAACTGGTGGCACTTCTCCCTGCAGGCACTGGGGTCCAGGGCACGCCCTAATAACTGATGAGCCCTCAGTGCTGTCCTTGCCTTTGCCACCAGTCTGTGGGGTGGAAACAGGGGAACGCTTTGTCCTCCGTGCCAACATCACATCTGAAGTGCCAGCCAAGCCTTTGCTCAAGGCCAAACTTGTCTGTGAGAAGTTTGGGTGCAGATGAATCCAAAACACAGGAAAGAAGACAAGTTTGACTCTTCTGGACTGTGACTTCCCCCCTTTTGCGGTGAAATAACTCCGGGTGCTCCTACGAAGCAAATAACACCACCACAACTTTTTACTTTTTACAGTTCAGTTTTATTTTGCTGGAAGAAGTGGGTCTGACCCAGTCCCGGCCTGGACAAGCCTCTGTCATGTGCAGGTTGCTTTGATTTATGCCTGCAGTTAAGAGGATCCAGGTGGCCCGAGGAGAGCGTTGAGTCGTCGTCGCGCCGCGCTCCGGATGAGCGCCGCGTGTTTCTCGCCAGGCCACGCAAACAGCAATATAAGGTTGGCCATTCCAAAACCCTGTAAATCAGGCTGCAAACCCCCCTGTTTGGAGCAGCTAGTGTCATTGCCTGGGGCAGCACCGCAGACACGGCTTTATTTGCTTTGAACAGAATTAAAATGAGAAATAAAAACGCTGCTTTTGACAGCAGTTTAATTTTAAATAGACGGCATATTAAATGCCGTTTCTTAGGGCAGCGGGTTAATTATGCAACCTCTTTCCATTGCATCTTGTTTATAGGAACGGACTGAATCACCCCTGCTTGTTGTGCTTCACATCTCTCAGGGCTGGATTTCATTTTGGCAGAGCAGCCACCCCTTTGCAATATTTTGATACACATCACAATGTTTTTGTCTGCAAAGCCACGTTATCAGACTGACGTTCTCAGACAACCTCTGGGCTGAGTGGGTTTCTGGAGCTTGGCAGCGCAGGCATCTTTCTATTTACCACCTTCCTAAAATACAGGTTATTGTAGCGAGGATAACTGATCATACTCAAGAAACACACTGGTTTTTACACAACTTCCTTAACCCCTTTGCTGGTTTGGGCACTTCTGCAACCCACAAATTGTTGTGCTTCTGTAAAGTGAGCATTTTTTAAAAACGGATTTGTGGGGAAGCTCCGAGTGGCAGGCAAGCTGCATATATCGATTTTTTTGGCAAATGGGGCCTTGCTAAATAATATCAAAATTCAGTTGGTATATCTGGTCATAGGTTGTAAAGTTATTTCTCATACCATAAAAGAAAAAGAAGTTGTTTAAAACAAAATTAAAGAAGTGGAAGACAATAAAAAATACCTGAAAATCATATGGCTATGGACCTTTATACTGAAGATATATATATATTTTAAATGATCTAGAAAGCTGTTCTTGAGTGCCAAGAACAGCAGCAGAGTGTCTGTTCGTACTCATATGTACACACGTATATTTCTGACCCTTTTTACTGGGTACCCCTCTCTTTTAGGAGCACAAAGTACATTGAAAGGGCCTCATTTTCACTGGCTGGAGCTCAGTGTATATTTGCACAAACCAGCTTGTATCAGAATTTGGCCCTGAAAAGCTTTTTTTTCCCCAATGATACATAATAAATCTTGCATCTGAGGGATTTTCAGACACGCTCCTACTTGACTCAGGAGTAGTGTTTATTGGAAAAAAACTTTGATGGAAAGGGTTTTTTTCCCCATCTGTAAAATGCAGTAGCACTAAAATAATAATAAAAAGAGAAGTTTGTGAGCTCATGTTGCTTTTGGGGAAATTTCATTTCAAAAAAAGTGATAAAAAAGTTCCAATAATGTTGAAACATCCTAAATTAGCTCCATACCTGAAAAAAGTCAGATATATTATTTTCTTTTGAACTTCTGTCATTTGTTCTTAAAAATTAATACTGTATTATATATTAAAGTATGAAACACCCATGAGGGAAATGCAACTTCTAATTTCTACCAAATCAAAAATTTTCCACGTGAAAGAAAACAAATTTTGCTCTGAAAGGGAATTATATAATTTCTGGAATCCCTGAATATCTGTCAAATGAAATTCACTGTTTCCTTTTGTTCTCGAGCAAAATTATCAGTGTGAAAAAGACCCCCCAAAAGAAAACAATGTATTGATTCATCAAGCAACCCATCTTTTTCCCCTGGAGTCCTGAAGTCTTTTGGGTTCTGACTTCACTTGCTTTGTTTTATTTCAAATGCCTCAGTCAGTATTTTGTGGAAAGCTTTCCTCTTCCAGGCTCAAGGTCTGGTGGCTGAAATTTCAGAGAATGCACCAGTCCATTTCCTTCTCTTGACCTCAGCATGTTTTCTCTTGAGGTTTGCTGTATGAAAGTTGTGTGTGTAGGTAATCAGCAAGAAATTGCCCCGGTGATAGATAAATCCACAAGACTTTCTAAATTTTACAAAAGTAAAAATACTCATTGCAGGTGTGACATTTCCTGCCACGGTCACAACCTGTGGTTCTCAACCACAACTGAGAATGTTTTTGTTCACGTTACTTTGCAGGAATTTGCTCTGTGCTATGTAGCAAGTAAGGAATGGTGGGTGAGAAGCAAAATATCCTCAAGTAAATCCTGTCAGAAACAATGTACTTATGGAGAGCCACTGCAGGAGAAAATCTGGAGGACAGCAGACCAGGTGTCACCCGGCTGATCACCATCTTCACTAAACTGCCAGTTCATTTCCTGAGCAGACTCTTCTGCAAGTTTTGGGTGGATATAGGTAATAAATAAGTGATGGTTCCTCTGAGATCTTGCTCCGAGTCAGTAGCTTCCTTCCATCTACAGAAAACTGGTGTGACCACACAAGTCTGGATCCCCAATGGTTCCTCCACTAGGAAGAAGAAATAAACTTCATCCAGTGCATGAGATAACAGCTTTTTGTTCCCTCTGGGGGAGTGATCTCTTGGAGGGAACAAAAGTGGGACATAATTCATCCAAGAGCAGCAAATGGCTTTTGGGAGAAAGCTGCAGTGCTTTGTTTTGAAGTTGAGATTGCACAAACTACACAGTAACAGGAAGGGTTTATAAACAGGAGATAAAGGTCAGTGTCTAATTGATGTGACAAGACTTTCGCCCTGTCATAAAGAAAAAAACCAAAACAAATGAAAAAACCAAACCAAAATAGGAAAGGCACAAAAAGCCTTGAGGTGCTTTTCTTCTGTCTCTTGACACGTCCTTCAAGCTCCACGTCCTGTGACTGTGGATGTCTCTCTGTTTTAGAGTGCTGTTCTTACTGAAAGATATCAGTCTTCCTCAAATGTAAAGAAATAGGCAGCCTCTTTCTGGAGCCAAAAAAGGAGCTTGTTTGAAAGTATCTCAGCCTCCAATTCTTCCCTGTAGCTAGGGGTGGAATAGTTCTCTCCAAACCTTCGTTTTCCCCCTCATTTCTAGTAGAGAACAACACTGCAGGGAAAGACAGCACGAGCATGAGGGATCTGTGGTGAAAGACAAGTCCAGATATCATGGCCAGCTTGCATCAAATGAAGCTTCTGCTAGTGCCATCCAAGTGAGTTAATGTTAGCGTGCCTTTCTCAGTCCTTGGAGCTGGATATCAGCAGCTTCCAACAGGTTCCTTCCATGCATGTCCCCTTCTTCTGCCCCCAGTGCTCACCTAGAGAAGATGAGAGAGGATGGATCTTCACAGCTTGTCACCTGAGAGCGAGCCAATTTTCTTTGCCCGTGTTTTGAGATGAACAGAGACAGAAGGAAAAAAAAAACACAAAAAACCGGAGAAGTCTACACATTTAATCTAGGAAAAATACTACAGCCAGGGAAGCGTCAGTGCTGTGGGAGAGAGCCAAGAGCAAAGAGGCTGAGGTGGGACTGCCAGTCTGCTCTGCTGCCCTCTCTGCTCCTCTTAGCTGTGGCAGCTGGGGAAAGGCAACCTTCACAGGAGGACACTGCACCTTCTGCAGGTTGTGCCAATAAAACCAGACTCTGAAGGGTGGCTTGTTTTTTCTGTTTACTGTTTGTTCTCAGTCCTCCCAGCCTTCCCAAAACTACTTCACAGGCAGAATTTCAAGGGCAAAGCGTTTGATTTTTCCAAGTACCGGAGTTTTCTGTGATCCTGCTCCAGTTTGAAGTGGTGTCAGTGGATGCATTAAAACATTCCCTTTTTTGTGTGCTTTCCCATTCTGCTTTGGCAGCAGACCGGCTTAAAAATCGAGAACTGATCCTTCCAGTTGTTGATTTTGGGCAGACAATGCAAGCATTGTGCATTGCTTAAATGGAGCAGATTCCCGTTGTTTACACTTCTTCTTGTGGCATTGTTAGGCTTAAGCACTTTGTCTGCTGATAGCCCCATATTAGGAGTTCTCATTTGCAGAATCACTGGAAGATATGATCAGAACCAGATCTGTGGTGGCAGTCCACATGTCACTGCCAGCTCTGTGGAGTGACAGACAGCCTCATAAAAAGGCCACAGGGTGAGCTGAGCCAGAGACGTTTGCGAGTCTGAGTGGCACTGTTGTGTATGAGTGATTCACATCTGTCGTGAAAGCCAGCACTAAACGTGAAGAGAGGGTAGATAAGGAGAGAGATGTGACAGCACTTCCAGCTGGATTTTCTTTCTTGGACTTTGGAGTCTCCAAGCTGAAATGCATTTGACTGCGGTGTGACATAGTAATAATAGTAATAATAATAATCCCTTAAACCATTTCAGGTGTGTTGGTATTTGTCATCTGCTTTGAACTCTTAATTTTGCTTCCTTCCCTAGAGAAGGGCATGCTGTGAACAAGGGCAACTTGATATGGCTTTCGCTTTGGAAATGCTTTCCACTTTCCACTTTCAGGGAGCTTCCTATGAAGCCATGCATATGGTCTCATTAAAAGCTTATGTGACCAAGGTAGATAAATAAGGGGAGGTTTTATTTGAAAAGAACACTTGCTGCATTTTGGCGAGGCTTCTGCCTGAAAGACATTTTGATTTGCCACATCCCACCAATGTTTGCCCCTCCGTGCTGGTGTGCATACAGGCTGCACTGATTCCTGCTCCCAGTTCTGACTCGGGGTCTGCCTTGCTGCACTCCTGTTTGTGTTTTATAAACTTCAATTCTGCTTCTCACCAGCATGCCTTGCCTGTGGTCAGTCCCTGCTTTGTAGCCCACGATGAAGACAGCTCACCTTGAGCTTTCCTGCTCTATTTGTTGACCTTGGTCTGCAGGAAGCAAGGATTGCTGGAGCATAGCAATCCTTTCTGGGAAATAACGCTCTGTGACTTTGTCACGCAGATTTCCTTGTTTAGCTCCATCTTCACAGCTCATCACAAGTGCAAAACCACTTATTTAAAATACAGCTGTGGCCTGTTGCGTTGCCATTTACTGAGAAAAAGTTCTGTTTTCTGAGCACTAGCAGAAGTCACATGCGGTGTGGCACCACTCCACAATGTCAGCTCCGGGTGTCATCCCACGTGGAGCTGACACCAGCAAAGATCCCTACAGCAGCCTGTGTCTTCCTCTTAGCATTTGGCAAAATTACAAGGAATTGGTAACCAGGCCCTGTAATGGTCTCTTCTGGAATTTTCCATGCTGGATGTATTCCTTTGCCTGAATATTTTGAGGAACGTTCTAGCAAAAATAGCTCCTTTATTTTGAAGGCTTAAAACATGATGAAAAAACAATGCGAACAACTTCTATACAATTTTTGCAGCTATTTTGTCCATAAGCTTGCAGTGCTGTTTTCCTTTGGAGCAGGAGCTTGAAAATGAGCTGGGTAGGTCACCTGGGGAGCAGGTTATGGCTTTCCAGAAGAGAACTTTTGGAATCCCTGAGCGTTGCTGCCTGCACATTCTCAAGCTGTTAAACTCCTGCATTTGGAAGTGCTCTTCGAGGCTGACCAAGACCAATACAGGGTAAGGAACAAGGAGTCCTTCACTCAACAGACCCTGCTGGAGGCAAAATGAAGGTGCTGGTGGGAAACCAGGAGAAGAAAAAGGCAGGCTTGGGTACAGCAGCAGCAGCAGAGGATAAAGATTGGGAGGGTTAATAGGATTTTCAGATGCCATTATATCCCTTTCTGAATTTTCCTCACTGGTGTCTGCTGCCTTGCAGACTGCCAACAGCTCATTTTCCTCATCCCCCATCAGTACTCATCCAGAGAAGAAAATGCTGCCTTTATTCTGATATTAGCCCAAAAGGTAGAGGTATACTTTGTTTCTCTCAAAGTCCAGTCTTACTGGTTGGCCAGGTGGAACTCGGTAGGTTTCCACCAGTGGGAAGCCCTGTTTTTTAAATTTTTCTTCTTAAAAAAAATTAACAAAACAAAACCAAGGGTATTTTGTTAGTAGACATTAGAAAAACCGAATTGTCGTGTCTGGCATTTTGGCCTCTAGCACTATTTGAGAATGATATTGAGGAAATGAATCATGGTTTGTGCTGAAGGAGGCTGTTGTTAGCCAGACCATTGCCTGGCACGTCCTAGGAGATGGAACACAGACAGTGAATGAGGCAGGGACCTTGGTGAAGAACACAGGGGATGGTGAGGTTGAGGGACATTAATCCCTGACTGACCAGAATCACTGACTTTGTCCTGGAGTGTAGCAGGACCTCTAATGTGATGCTAGAAAAATGATTTAGAGGAACCTTTCTGTATTACTTCACTCGTGGTAAATCCTTCCTTTACTAAACAACCCTGAACCATCCTATCAAAAAAAAAAAAAAAACCCAAACAAAACACAACAAAAACAACCAGAAAAACCCCGCTGTGATCTCACCTAGACCTGGAACTACAAAGGTTTGTATTTGTACTTTTCTACTTTAGTCCTATCAAAGTACAGGATATTTAATCAGCCTCTACATGATTCAAATTAGAAAATATGACAAGTTTGGGCTTAATCCTTCTAGGCCTTATCTCCCAGGGCTGTTGTAAAAATTAACTGATGGTTGTGGAATATTGTCAAACTGCAGTAGCAATATAATAGGAAACTCAAAGAATATAAGAACACACCTTGGTTCACTACAATGCTCGGATATAGAACAGTAGATAAGACCTGAAAACACGGTTGAAATTACAAGATTACAAGAGAATACAAACCACACATGGATTCAGTGAGCCCCAGACTCTCTGTGATAAATAAAGTGAGAAAAATAGCACGTGTTGAGATAATTCATAAAAGCTCTATAATGGGCACAGAGAAGGGCAAATAAGAATTGCCCATGAGACTCCAATGGGCATTTGCTGCTGTGCCAGCCTTGGATTTTGGTGGTACAGAACTGTGGGGGGTGGTTATTGCAGAAAATGCAGGGATTTTGCTGCCAGCACCGTGGAGTAGCTCAAGGTGACCTGGATCTGTTGGCACAGAGAGGATTCCCGTGTGATGCTGTTCCACAGCTCCAGGATCTACAGCCCTCGGGCACTACAGGCCTGTGCCTGTGCTTTGCTCCAGCCCCAGAAGAGCCCGTGGTCTTGTGAGCCATTGAGGCATGAGACATTTTAGAGAAAGTTTCCTCCCTTTGTGGAAGGAACATCCCTGCAAAGCTTGGGGACTCCTCCGTAGCTGCCCAGGGCAGTGCAGAACAAATTCGGGAGAGGACAAGGAAGGGCTTTTAGAAGATGGGACTAAAGATGGGTTGGTATAACCAGAACAGGGTTTAGGAAGACCTTTTCACATAATAAATGCAATTTATTTTCTCTCGCTAGGCTTCCTTGTCCCACACTTTTCATTCACCATGAGCCAAAAGAGACCAGAATAGTAACCCTCAAATTATTGGCAATTTGTTCAGCTCTCTAGAAAAATGCCTCCAATAAACACAAACCCTGCAAGTCAGTGTAGCATTAAATCAAACCTTAAAAGATGAAAAATGCTTCTTTCAGTGTTTTATCTGAAGCCAAAAAGGATATTGCTTTACATTTTTTCGAAATAGAAGTGCATAGCTTTACTGCTGCCTTCCAGCACCGAGGGATGTTCCCCCCGGTAAGAGCTCATTAATTTGAGAGAAGGCTTGATTAGACTAGAACTGAACAAGACCGAAACATTTCATTTCATTCTTTCACACTAATCTCTTGGCAGAAAAAAACCCTTTTTGCCCATCGCCCCCACTCAAAACACAAACAAAAATAAGAGTTCCCCCTCCTTCAAAATCTGTATGGACCACAAAATAGCCTGAAGGGCTCTTTTGTTATTACCATAAAATGCATTACACAAGTGAATAAAATAGCTGTTGGTAGCTCAGGTCTATGGGATACTAGTAATCCTATATAATTGCCAACTTGTGGGGTGATTGGTGAAAGAAACCTTAAAGCCTTTTTATTTTATCTTAGTAATGATGAGGGAGTTACCCAAAACATATGAATGCATCTCTCCTCCTTTAGACCATCAAAGGTTCAACAATGAATTCCTTTCTTTGAGAAAGCTGGGCTTTAGTCTGCCATGAAACTCAATCCAGGGCCCTCTCATTAATTTTGCTAAATAGATTAGCCAATTGGAGTTGCTGCTTCAGAGGGAAGCAACCTCCAAAACAAGTTTTTCCCCATTCTCAAGGTGAGATGTTTTGCTCACAGGACATCCTTTCAAGTGCACTGGAGTACTTTTAGACTGGATTAGCCGAGGCAAATGGATTAGTCTTTGTAGGTATTAGAACCAAGGGCCTTTAAGAAAGGAAAACAAGGTGCCTAGTTTCACCAGTGTGCCACTAAAAGCTACTTAGTGCAAACATCCGTAAAACTGTCAAGAATGAGGACTTGTAAAAGCAACTGTAAGCACATCCTCAAGCTAATTGTGAGACACACATTTACACAGAAATATGCAAACTGCAAACACAGGCTGAATAGGGGCCGTCACACACGTATCTGATCTCAGGGGGCATAAGGAATTTTTTACTGGTGTTTCTTAGGACACTTGAAACGCTGCAGCATCTGCTAATTTTTCTTCCAAGCAAGTCATTTGATTAAGGCATTAATCCTCTCACAAAAGTAAGCCCAAGTGACACTCCTCTTTACTGGCTTCCCCAGGGTCCAGCCCGGGGAAGTGCTGAGCTTTACAGAATGGGGGAATCCACACATCAGTGGCAACGTGCAGCCGTTCAGGGTTGGGCCTGAGACTTATTCCTTCATGCACTTCTTGCCCAAGAGTGGAACAGTAAACCAGCATGAGCAGGATGCTTGTGTGAAGCTCAGAAAGCGACTGAAGAAGGCAGGAATTTAAAATACTTCTTTCTCCAAAAAGGCTGTCTCCCTTATCCCAACAAGCGTTGATTTGACTTAGCATTAATGAAGGACATGTTCCTATCCCTAGAGAAACCAAAATACCCCAAATCCCAAACCCCACAATTTAGATGGATAGGCAATACACACCACAAAAAACCCACATAGGAAAAGAGTTAAAATACAGCAGTTACTTGACCTGCTGCTCAAACATCCAAAGGTTATTAATCTCTGTAGAGGGTTCAGGCACGGAAGGAGAGACCTTGGCATGCCAGCAGGTCATTAAAACTGCTGCTTATATTATGCACCTCTAAGAATTACTGCTCCTCACATGTCTCGTGGCCTTGGCTGAAAAGGAGGCAGTTTGTCCCAGGAAACGCTTCCGTGAGGAACAACTTACCACGTCATGTTCAAAGGGTGTTCCGCAATTGTTCCACCCCTCACTAGAAATGTCCGTTCTAGGAACAGGAATTACTGTTCTGAAGGAACCCAAAGTGCAGTGCTTTTCCCTTTTCCTTCAGCTGCGCAGATCAAGGAGGGCATTGATTTAATTAATGCTTGTTCTCACGCAGAGGAAAGGACTTACTGGGTCTTCTTCAGTTTTTCAGGAACTTTCCACTTTTCTGCTTTGTCAGTTGAAATATTCTTTTCCCAATGATGCTGGTAATCCTACTGATGTTGCAAAGCAAAGAATGTGGTGGAAGCCTGTCTCATTACCCATCACTGTGGGTAGTAGCCTTTTTTCTGAATGGATGTAGTAATATCATACTTAAATGACAGTATCAAAGTTGATAACAGAAGAAAAGGAACCCTTGAGAAGGGTGGTTAATCCTTGGTTTTATTGACCAAAAGCATTAAAATGATGAGAATGAATGGTAAATACTAGAAAATAGCTTCTTAAATATAAAAATCCTTGGGAATTATTGTGGATCAGTAAACATTCTACTTAAAAATTCAGTGAACAAACGTGTATGTTACGTTGGGATAGTAACACCTCACTGAGTATCCTTTTACAGTCTGTCTCTTTTGCCAGCTGGGTGAAAGCACACAGAAATGACACAGACATTTGAGAATGTGCTCAAAATATAATTTTCCTTATCTTTTTCATGAGCACTATAGAAATACCTATAAAATCCACCCAGACACAATGATCTACTGTTCAGTAGCACCTGCCATTCAAGGTCTCACAATTCATTACAATAATTTGCAGAATTCCAACAACTCCCTGAAGAAGAGAGAACATTTTTCTGATCTAGATACGTCCTTTTGGCAGCAACACTGGGAACAGTGCACTTACCCTAAGGATGTCATTGGACTTTTGTCTGCTCTCAGAGCTGAGCCTGCCACGCTCAGTGGGCACAAGGGAAGCTGTAAGTGCCTGGACCCCTTCCAGAAGCACTGAGATAATCTTCAGGGATTTTATTCAGGCAGATATAAAATGTTGATATAAATTGTAAATGCTGTTTTCAGAAACACAGAGCACCTGCACATCCCACTGTGAACAGCTGGAGCCTTGGATGCTCAGGACATCTGAAAACTCAGGACCTTGGGATTCAAGTTCCCTGAGGTAACCTGCAGACAGAACTGCCTTCCAGAAACTGAAAGAGAGAAACTGGGAAAGGCTTTTGTCATCATAGAATCATGGAATGGTTTGAGTTGGAAGTGGCCCTGCAGATCATCTCATTCTAAAGCCTTTCACTAGGCCAGGCTGCTTAGGGCTCCATCCAGCCTGGCCTTGGACACTTCCAGGGATGGGGCAGCCACAGCTCCTCTGGGCACCCTGTGCCAGGGCCTCCCCACCCTCACAGGGAAGAATTCCTTCCTAATATTCAATCTAACTCTGTCCTCTGTCAGTTTTAAGCCATTCCCCTTTGTCCTGTCACCCCAGACCCTTGTCTGAAGCCCCTGTCCAGCTCTCTTGTAGCCCCTTCAGGCACTGGAAGGTGCTAGAAGGTCTCCTGGAGCCCTCTTTTCTCCAGGCTCTGTCTTTGCTCTGTATGTGACTGTGGTACAGAGAGCTGCCCTCCACAGCATGTTCACATCAGTGTTTTCTCTAAGTCTCACCTCAGTTAGCTGGAGAGGGAGCATTTTGGGGAAAACACACAGTTTTTGTGCAGCCAAGCCACCAGGGCTGCTGGAAGTCCAGCACAGTACCTTATTCCATGTCTAACACACGTGCTGTGTGTTTTTGGGGTGTCAGGAGCAGCTTCCCACTCTGGCACATCAGGGTTTGTCCTGGTTCTCATTGCTGACCCCAGGGAGAAGGCAGAGGGTCTTGGTGACACCCCGGAAATCTGTCATGGAGCTGCTGCCCAGGGTCAGAAATCTGCACCCACAGTTTAGCAGCCACACTGCAGGCCAGGGAAAGCAAGAAGTGCCACATGCAGGCTGCTGAGGAGCACAAACACTGCACCAGATCTGCTGATAGACCTGATCACAGACCAGGCCAGCAAGCAGGGACAAGTGATAGCAGAGTAACGTGAATGAGGGTAATGAAAACAGACTGGAAGCAGATTTAGGATGAACATAATTAGAGTTAATGTTAGCACTGAAAGCAGAGATTTGGGGGTTGGTGGTGCCTGGGGCTAGTTGACGTTTATCAGCATAGCTTGACTGTCTCTCTAAGTGGGGTTTTGTACCTGGGAAGGGATTCTGACATTTTGTTCACAATTGGACCACCTGCTCATGTCTCATCAGCTAAAAAGAGCTTAAAGGCTTCTTAGCACACGGGAGGTATGGATCAGGCATGCAAAAATATTTTAGCCTTGGATGCAGCGTCTCTTAGCCATAGCCACAGAAATAGGTGACTCTTCTTTATCTCTTTATTCAGCACAATGAAGGCATAAATATCTAAATGAAGCCCATTTCTAGCTAGAAATAGATGAAGAGTTCCTTTAAATGTCTGCAGCTAAAAAGATGCTGCAGAGCTGGGATGCACCGAGCCCTGCCTGCTCTCATCTCTCCATGCTTCTCCCCCACCCCTCGCCCCAGAGATGTTGTGGTGATCAGCACAGACCAAGGGCCCCACCAAGTGTCTGCTCTGATGTGTCCAGTGCCAGTCCCGGGAGTGTGGCACAGCCTGACTTTGGAGTGGAGCCTTGGCCACTGACAGGCCAATATATTGGAACTGTGTCCCACACCCGTTTGTGCTTTGCTGTTTGTTCTAAATGCCCAACTCCCCCCCGGAGCACTCCTGACCTGTTACAGTGGGCAAATCCTTCTGGGATGATGGTGGCCTGGGCCCCATTGCAAACACAGTTTGGGACAGGAGGGTGACTATCTGCTTTTGGGACCACGCTGGGTCATGTCCCTTTTTGTCCCTTCAGGGTACTTATTCCACTTGAAGCTGCTGTGATACTCTCATTTAACAAGAAACCAATTATTATTTTTTAATCCAGTCATTGGAAAACTGGAATGGGATAACAATTCTAGCCTTGGCACATTTAACAAATGCACCAGAGCCAAAACAGATAGATTTGGTTATTTATTTCTGTCAAGGATTGAACAAAAACTTCCACTTGAACCCCTTGAGTCCCTCCCCTCCTCCTTTCCTCTCCTTTCTCCTTTCTCCCCCCTACACCCTTCACCAAAGTTCAGCTCAAGTTGATGAAGAATGTGTATTTTTTGAATGGTAAATGCCTGGCAGGCCTAGGAACTATCTCCAAGACAGGTGTGTGGCTCAGGCAGCTTCCAACTCCCTGCTTGGGACTGATAGTGCCTTTGTAAGAAAGCAGCTTCAATCCTGTCCTGGAAGAAACATTCCTGCCCCTGGGGGACAAGTGATTCATTCAGTCAGCGAGGTCAGTCCTGCTGCAGATCTGCCTAAGAGGAGCTGCCAGCTATATTGAACTTAACTCACAGTCACCAGCCATTATGGAATTCCTGCTTTCTACCAATTTCTATTCTATTTCTACCAATTCTATTTTGCAAAACGGTAGGAATTGGGACCTTGGAGTAAGCTCAGGTCTGGAATTCGGTGTCACCAGGGTGAGCCATCATCCCAGNTGTCTTTCAAACCAAGACAGTGTGACAGCAAACCAGCCTGCAAGGGAACGAATCTCCTCAGGACTGAAAGATAAAGGGAGAGACGAGCAGGAGGTGAAGAACACCTCGAATCAACCAGCGAAGTTTGAGGTTGCTGATTCCCAGCTGGGGTCTCTGTGCTGTGAGGGGATTTTGAAGGGGATGCTCAGGTGCAAAGGGGAGTGGGTGGGGAGGGAGGAGACCCTAAAAGGAGAGTGACAAGTGGAAATCTGTGCAGGGTGTGTGAGGAAAGCACAGCTGCAGGTGGGGAGGGGAGGAGAGGGTGTCTCCGAGCACGGGATGTCACCAGGGCGATGCAAGAGAGGAAGGATGTGTGAAAGGGAAGGGTACAAAACTCTGGGTCACAGACCCCGAGGCGTTGCTGGTGGGTGTCTGGGGCTGTCAGGAGTTTGCTCACATCCCTCCTCCCACGACTTCCCAGGAAGTATTTCTGCCTCATCTCTCACCACAGAGGAGGACTGTCCCCACAGCAGGTGCCCTCCCTGGCTTGCTTTTCCTCCTGCAGGGGAAAACCTGAAGTAGCTGTGGGCTGCGGGTTTTTCTTCTGGACTAAAACTGTTGAATAAGGCTCAAAAGAAAAAAAAAAAAAATAGCAGTTTTAAAGAGAGCAGTAAAGTCGTTTAACAGAGGCCAATGAGATTAAAACATCTGAGTCTTTCCTGATCTTATCAATTTTCCCCATCACTCTAAATTATCTCTAACTCAGTGGAATTGCAGGAGAGGTGACCATTTTTCTTGATTTTTGTCAACTGAAGAAAATGCCTTTTTTTAAAGAGAGTTTA
This sequence comes from Daphoenositta chrysoptera, assembly GCA_013397915.1. Classification (NCBI taxonomy): domain Eukaryota; kingdom Metazoa; phylum Chordata; class Aves; order Passeriformes; genus Daphoenositta; species Daphoenositta chrysoptera. The sequence continues at coordinate 32,360 of VZRO01004939.1, read as the reverse complement.
CAGTATTTTGAGGATATCTTGCTAGATAAATTATTTGTTGCTGGGCTGCCCAAAAGCTGTGTGGGACTGAGAAGATGCCTGGAAGGAAACTGTATGCAGTCTGACCTTAAAAATCTTGGTGCTGAGAGGGCTACGCTGATGTCAAAGCCAGGTAAACATGGTTCTGCTTCCTAACTAGAGTCAAAAAATTCAAATTATCAAAAACACTGAAGCAAAATCGAACCATAAAATTACTTAAATAACTGAAAACATGCAGAAAAGAAATCAACTTTGACAAGCAGGAGTTTAAGGAGCTGTTTGACCTTCCAGCTCTGTTCTGTCTGGGACACTTTCCCCATCACTGCCTGATTTGTCTTTCTGGATTGATCATAACTACCTGGCAATTTTCTCACAGCAGAGATTTTATTGGAGACTTTGGCTGTAGTGCCTCAAGAGTTTAGACACTCTTGCTTAGAGAGCCAACGGTGAGCAAACCAGAGCTCCTTGTGATCACCCTTTAAAGAGACAAGGTGTGATGTGATTTATATATAAGGTAACATTTCCTTTTCGGTGCCTTTGAGAGGTCTTACAATTGGCTGACTCTCCTGTGCCCACCCAACATCCTTCACTGACTGCCCTCCTCCCTTGGAGGTTTCTCATACATGCCCAAATGTCTCAATGGGAAACAACTGGGCAAAAAGGAGTACAAAATCTCCAGATTTACATCAAAACTCTGGGATGCAGCAACATGTGGGGACTTCCTGGCTGAGGACATTGCCCAGGCTGGTTTGGGTCAGAGGAACCTTCCCCTTCCGCTTCTTTGGAAAGCCCATGGCTCTTGTGTCAAAACCATAAAGCTTCTTTGTCCTCTTGACCCCACTCTCAGAGCTTTGTTGCCTCCTCTTTTTGAGTAACGAGGAGTGTCAGTGTTTTTGTGTGCCATGTTCCTTGGCCATGTGCAGGGTGGTGGTTGCAGAGCAGCTGCTGGGTCATCCTGTGCCCCCTGTTGTCCCCTAAGCTCAGGGATGGATAACTATTGATACTTTGGAGTGTAATTGATAGGGTCAAACCCAAGTGAGTGAAACTGAGAGCACTCTGGGAAATGCGTGTCTGGATTTGCTGTTTCATCATGGTGTGAGTCAATGAAAGTCACATGTTTTGCAGAACTCTAAGAAGAGTGGAAATGGAGAAGAAAAACAGGAACAAGTTTTAGGGAAGTTTCTTTTAACCACATTTCCGGAGCAGACAACCACAAGACACTGTATGACATCAATTTTGGGTGCAGGACCTCTACAGGTGTCTAAAAACAAATTGTTGCCCAATAAAATGGAGCCTTTCTGACAAGCTTGTCACAAATACCTTCAGAGTTCTTTAAATATCTTTGAACTCTTCCTGAATCCCTCTACTCCCTTTGGGTCACATACACAAAAATCAAAATAATGTTTCATGATGGTCATTGGGAACAAAGTTTTGTGTTTCTAATACATCTGTAAGGGTCAGAATTCACAGCATGAATTGACCTAAATCAAAAATAATAAAAATGGGTTTTACTTTGTTCTTCCTGCTGGCTGGTTCTTCCTTGATGTGCAAGAGAATTTCCAGGTCATTGTCCAGGCCACCCTTCCTTCCAATCTCTGTGTGGCTTCCTCCAGACTCTTGCATGGCCCCAAGGCTTCAGAGTGGGACCATAGGTGGTTCAGTCACAATGGGATGGTTTTTTGACAGATCTGGGTACTAATGATGCCAATGTGGCTACCCAAGAGTGGGTAGAGCAGCAGCCAGTGTCCCTTTCAAGCTTTGGAAGACATTTTAGCCCTCGTGGTTGCAGCTTCTCCGTGGTCATTTTGAGCAGCTGATGGCATTAAGCAAGTTCCAAGGCAAAAGTTCCTACGTGTTTACTCCCTTTATCTTCCGTGACTCACATCAGTTGTCCCAGGCCTGGCACAGCTGAACCATGATCAGACCTGGCAGTGTTTTCCGAGCTGTTTTATCAGCGTGGGGCAGGAGGGTTTAGTGAGGGCAGAGAGCAGCTCACAGCCACACTCCTCAGATCCCTCTGGCCCGTGTCAGCAGATCTGCCAGGGAGCCTGGCATCCAGCCCCAGCCCTGCTCAGCAGCTCCAGTCACTGCAGCTCTGGCTGGGTTCCTGCTGCTGCTGCCCCTCAGGGGTGCTGGGCTCAAGCAATGGCACAGCCAGGCTCCAAACGGGACCTGGCACCAGCTGCCCACCTGGGCTGCACAGCCCACACGGAGCCTGGGAAGATGCAACTCCGAGAATTCCCACTCTCCTGGTAATTTCTCGTATGCTTTGTGACGAACACGTCACTTCTGAAACTGTTACACTGCTATCTGTTCTCCCACCCCCTCCCTTGTCCTCAAAATTCCTGAGTTTTCCCTCCAGTAACTCTGCCGGCCCAGCTCCTGGGGATAATGTGCCAGGGCCTACAAACATTGGAAATATTGGTGGGCATCTGAGCTCAAAAGCAGCAGTTAACAGGTGTGTTTCTCAGTGTTTGTATTCTGTGTAAGCTGAAAATGGAAGAAATGAAACACACAGAGAAGCAAGATTACTTTGGAAAGAAAGGCCATTTCTGATTCAGGTCAGTCAACACACTAATGGCCTTCAGCGTCTCAAGAGTCCAGCCAAAGATTTTGGTATATAGATGTTTGTCTGGAAGGTCTGGCAGGCTCTCTCACTCAGGTATGAACTAAAGCACAGTTCAGCAGATTGCAGAGTGATTCTGGTTAAGCATGTCCATATGACTGATGCTATTATACTGAGATATTTCCATGAAGAGCTGGTAGGTACCTGAGCACTCGTCAGCAAAGCAGTGCTACACAAAGATGGGATAAAGAGTCTGCACAGGCACACAGACAGGGCAGTGAGGCAGAGAGAGGGCTGTCTGCCTTTTTGCCACTTTTATGTCTCAATAGCTTATTTTTCGAGGAAGAAAAACTTGAACATGAACCTGTGGCCCAGCAAGGAGAGACTTTTACATACACTGAATTTCCTGAGGATTTTCTGCTCCTTCAGAATCTATTTCAGGAATCTCTGATAGATTCCTCCACCCTATAACATTGTCCAGAGATGGAGCTCAACCGCTAAATCTGAAAAATAAATAAACACATCACCAAATGACTCTGAGTGGGGAAGGAGGTGAAGAGATAAATGGTGAACGTATCTCAGGCAACAAATGGATGTCTGAGAGACCAGTAAGTGGTTTACTTTGATTTGTTCACCCACTTAAGAGAGAATGGATGTCTTGAGGCTTCACTGGGGAAGGGATGGCAGCCTGCAAGGAAAAGAGGCTGGAGGGAGGCAAGACAGTGGTTCCTCCATTGCATCCCAGATAAAACAGAAATAGGTGTCTGCACTGCTGAGGAGGCAGCAGAGAAGCTGCTGTTCTCTGGCATCAACAGTTTGATTTTCCAAAGCTGCTGGAGCAGGGGAGGATCTTGGCACCAGGTCAGCCCCGTGGACAGCAGAAGGAGCCTTGCATGTGGTGACTGTCCCCGTTTGCCATCCACTCCCAAAGATCAACCACGGAGCAAAGTGCAGCAAAGTTCACGAGAAGAGCTTTTACCCTGTGCAGCCTTGGCCTCAACCTGCAGAAACACCAGGAAACATCAGCGTGGGCTGGTCATGAGGATGATGAGGGCCATTGCCCTGTCCCAAATTAAAACCTGTGTCAGGGATCACGGAACAAACCCCAGCCTGGATTGCTGCAGGCACCTGAAGTGATGTCACTGGGGCTGACTGGGGCGTGGGGAGACCAGAGGAGATTCTGCATCATCAGTCCAGGAAGCCAGGGTGAGAAACGCCCTGCTCTGCCAGACTCCTTGGGATGTACAGGGACTGGTACTGTGTGCTGTGCAAGAGTGGGGGCTGAGGGACCTCATTAGATAGGAAAGGGAGGCTTCTCCTTGGCACTAAAATGCATTTGGTTCCTGAAAAAGTGGATGTCTAATGCAAAGTGACCCTGAGAACAGACCTGCAGCTGAAGGTGAGAACAGTACAGGAGCTCTCTGGATGATGGCAGCTGTCCCAGCCATGATGGCTCAGCCACAGAGCAGAGAGGAGCCAGTACCCAATAATTTCTCCAAAATAGGGCCCAACTGGGATTTTGAAATAGACCCACTCCCACCGGTGTCTGCTGTGTTCTGCTGGGCTACAGGAAAGCAGGATCTGACCTCCAGCTTTTCGGCCTCCCAGGCTCCCTGTTTCACACCAGTGCCTGTGAGCAGAGCCCTGTGGTCCTGTGGAAAACCTACCAATAAGGCACATTGCAAAAAACAAAGTGGATTTTTCCTTTAAGGCCAGGAAGGTTATCAACCCCAGAACTCCTCTCCCTTTTACCCCGTGATGCTCCCTCCTGCCACACTCCCTCCTGCCCTCTCCAGCCCATGTGCCTTGTGCAGGGAAACTGGTGACTTGGGGGAAAAAAAAAAGGAGCCTGAGTCATGAGGTCATACCATTATCACATTTCTATTCCAGTGCTTTCTCTCGCTGCCTACAATTATCACTCCTTTATTCTTGTACTTGGCTTCTTAGACTTTGATCTAGTCCTTTGCTTCATATCCTTTGATGCATTTTAGCTTACATTGTCTGTAACCTGACCCCTTGCCATCTAATTCCACCAACTTCTCACAACCCGTATCAACCACTCTCTCCCCGCTTTCATCTTTCCTTTGTATAAATGTATACAGAGCTGTAACAAAGAAACTACAGTGTAGTTGTAGCACTTCCAAGATCCTTAGAAGTGCTGGATAAAATCTCCATGCATTTATTTTGCCACTCACAGGTCATTTTAAAACATCTTTGTTTAGTCCTTTTTTTCCCTCAGACAAAATAAAAATGCTAAGGAAATAAAAGCTAAATAAAGCTAAATACAGTGCCTTTTTTTTTTTTTTCCTTAAATTTGTTATGAAAACCTTTTTAAATTATTTTTGGTGTAAACCTATCTTCAAGTTCATTTCAATGACATTAAGACTGTAGAGACACGGTACGTTTTCACCATTAAATACTGGCAGACTTTGATCATGTTTACCTTCACTGAGGAAACGGAAGGAAAGGCCAAAGCTTACACTGCAAATACCAATTAGTGCAGAACTACAGTGTGTGCATATGTATTTATAAATATATATTTAGGGGAAAGAAAATAACTTGGTTTTTGCAAAGTAGGATCTGTGGGCAAAAATATATGGTTGTATTTTCCAATGTCTAAGTATTGCAGAAACAGACTTGCAATTCTCAAAGGTGATTGAGGACTCTGAAAACTTTTCAAATCAGTGGATTATAAGACTTGACAATGTCGGAATATTTGGGAAGTTTCTTAACTGCAGCTTCAGGTATTTAAATTTTATTTTCAGTCAGGTCCCAAAATCCATTAGAAATTGGATTTAGAATTCAATCAGTGAGGCAATTTTATGCACTTTTGTCCTATACTTCTGGTGTATATTTAGCAGCGAGTCGGAACTGAAGGAACAGAGAGTGAGAAGAGACTTTTTTAGATGCCTCTGCATAATCAGAAAGATATTTACAATAATATTTCTCTTTCTCCTTGATAATATCAGACTTGTAAGGGCAGAAAGAGGTAGATGGGTGTAGTTTTGCATGGTGGCTCTGATATCTAACTCAGGAGAGCTGCTTCTTTATTTTTAGCTGCTGGGAAGCAGTGGTGAAGGCAGAGAGTGGATTGGGTTTGAACAGCCCGGGCAGGTCAGACAGGTCCCATACATTTAGGCAAAAAATTCTGCTTTATACTTGCAGGTTCTCTGGCCTCCCAGCTGCAGGTGTGATCTTGTTGTGGACTGATGCTCTGCTGAAGAATAATTCTGCTCTCCCCCTACACCCAGCCCAGCATGGAAAAATGGTGGAAAACATGCTTTGAGTGATGCCTTTCCCTGGTCTTAAAATGAAGAGCCAAGCACGGTTAGAAAGAAAAAATGGTTTTTTCCCTGGGTATTTATGTCAGGCCCCTCAGGTGCAGCACAGGCAGGGGCAATGCCCCAGAGCACACGGAATGCACACCCACGGGCACTCGGGATCACATCCTGGGCCTCACAAATGAGCACATCCAGCAAAGATTCCCCAGGGAGAGGCTCCAGGGAACCCCCGGCCCAGGACCCTTCCCCTGGCTGGGCCCAGCTCAGGGTACAGGATGTGTTCTGGAGAGGCCCTTGGTGCCTGGGGCTCTCTGACCCCTCACTGCCAGGCTGCCACGGGCTTCGGGCTCCTGGCTTCACAAAATATTGGGTCTGAGAATGTGGGCTAGAAGCACTAAGAATATAGAAAAAGTGTATAAAAGGGGTATAAAAGAAAAGGCAAAAATCATCACGGCATCATGAGCAGATGCTGCTGCTCCAGCAGTCTGATCCACAGTTTTTAAGCAGGAGATTGGAAAGGAGCAAGACCTTCTGCCTGTTTTCCCCTGCCCGCCTTCCCCACTGGGCTGGGGCTGCCTTGGCACAGCTGCCCGGATGAAATGTTCTGCCTTGTGTTGTTTACATGGTGTCTCCATACAGAATGGAGACTCAGAACCTCGTTTTTTTAGTCCCTTTCTCTCCTGCAAGTTCTTTTCTGTCCGAAATGTTGCAACTCTGAATAATTCCTAGAGATACCTTGGGAATTTTCTAGCTGACAAATTCCTCCGTTGCCAGCAGTTCCCAAGGATGTCAGGCAAGCAGTATCACAGGTGCAGGGGAGAAAAACAGAACAAAAACAATGAAAAGAAGCTTAAAGAAAACCTTGAGGTTTTGCTCTGTCCTGCAGTAGCTAGTTGGTTAAACACCTTTTCTTGCTGGCTGATTTCAATCTCTAAAATCATGTTTTCCATAACAGAGGGCCAAATGGTTCCTGGGTAGTTTGAACACCTGTGAACCTGGCGTGCTGAGCCTCTAAATAATGCAGACACAGCAGTTCCCTCTGCACCTCTCTGGTTCTTATCCTTTCCTAGCTGGCAAAACCCTCTGATAGCGACAGTGTTTTGCAGCTGGAAAATAGGTCACCTTCAAAGCTGTGTGTTTATGCACACTTATGTGTGTGGATATGCCCTGAAGTTGAACAAATGAGTGCAGTAGTTGCATTCAAGGGAGAACTCCAGTTTTGCCCTTCATGAAAATCCCTAAAGGGATTTAGTGGGACATCCAGGGTTGTAAATGTGGCGGGAGGGTGAAGCCAGGCAAGGGAGGGACCCCAGGGGAAGAGCTTTCCTGGACTAGAGCTGCTCAAAAAAGAGGAGTCTATCAGTAGATTAAGGTCTGGTTTCTGTTTGGTTGAGGTTTGGGAGTTTCACCAAGTGTGCTCATGGTCACACATGTGCCTTCATGTGCTCAAACAGAAAATATGTCCTTGACACAAACGGCGAGAATTCTGCCTCTGAATAATCAATTATTTTATTCAGAGGTTTCTGTGTACAGCGGTGAACCAGCAAGTTTGTTTATACTGAAGAAGTTTCTCCTCCATAATTGATGACTAAATCAGCTCTGGTCTGGCCATGCTCTGCAGCTCCTCTGATGTGGTGACGAGTGTGAAGCAGCTTTGAGTTGGGCATGGATGGTCTGCCTGCAATCAATTATGCATGTGGTAGGCACAAAAGGATCCTTTGGGGGACAGGGGAAGCTTCTGCTTCCACTTCTAAATTTTCAGAGGTGAACACGCTGTAGGAGAGGACTCAGAGTTCCCATCTCCCCTCTGACAGTTCTTCACCACCTGCTGCTCATGCAGTGGTCCCTTTCCTTCATAAAAGTGTTCAGTATTCATTGTTTTCTCTGTTCAGTGCACCACTGCCATTTCAAAAGGAACATCATCAACCAAATCCACTCCCAAACCTATCTAAAGTTATGTAAAGACTCAGCTTTTCTTTTGGAACACATATAAGGCTATAAAAGTATGGTGCATCTATGCATAAACAGTGTAATAAACTATTCCTTTTTACCTGGAAGTCAACAGGAGTTTTACATTTAACTTCAAAATAGCAAGAGGACTTTAGCTCCACATAGCATGGAGACAACAAGCCCTTGTTCAGACGTGCATTTTGGCACAACTGCTAAAACAACTCACATTCAGTTATGGGAGTAGCAACCCAAGCGATGGGATTTTTTTTTTCAGCAAATCCATCAGCAAATCCATCCACAGCTCTTCTGCCCATCTCCTGGGACCTGTGCTGACTGACACCTCAGAGGTCCTAGTCAAAATCTTCCCTCTGAATAGTCTATGAACATATGAAAAAACTGCTACATTTGGCTGCATTTTCAATCCAAGTCTATTTTCTTTGTCCATCCACCCCTCCTTTTATCTCTGCAGGGAATAGTCTCTCGAGGGAAAAAGACTCCAAGCAGACATAAGGCATTCCCAGTTTTCTAAATCCCACGGTGCTTTTGTGAGCTGCTTCCCTCCTCTCTCTTGGAAGGGAACTCTTATTCTGCATTTCAGTCCTGGGGGACCAGCAGGACCACGGGCACCAAGCTGCTGTTGGCCACCTCCTTTTCCTGGTCTCAGAAAGAACTGAACTGAGCTGTGGCTGCTTCACACGACTGAGCTGAAAGGACTTCTACATGGCAATAAAAACTTAACAGCCCCAGCCATTAAATCAAGGAGTATCAGATCCTTTGATGGAAATACGAGTGTGTCTAAACTGGAGGTAATCGAGGAGTGAATTTGACACACACGGTGCTGCCGACTTGGGAAATGTCACGAATGCTTGACCTGAGATGGTGGGGACGCAGGTGGCTCTCCAGGGTGGGATTTATGTGGTGGTGGGAGGTGGGGAGGCCATGGTTAATGTATCTTAAGAACTTGGTGAACCCTTTGGAATGTTCAGGGGCAAAAAATAAAGTAAGCAGTTACTCACGTAGATGAGTTGGAGTGGCACATCACAGGGTTTTGTGCTGTCTGAGCTGTGTGAAATTTACCTTGAGTCTTCACGGGGCAGTCAGTGGGTGCAAATACCCATTCAAAACAAAGGTGGGGTTTTAAACTGAAAATTTAAATTTAAGCCATTACTCTTTAACAGAACTAGGAATGCTGCAGATTTCAAATGGCATATAGTCCTCAAGGCTGAGATTTTTTCCCCTTTTAACAGATCTGGATGCCAAATTCTAATTCCAGTTATTGGTAACTTTTTATCCAAATTGTTTTAACAGCTTTGACTATCTCGGCTTTAATAAGGCAGATTAATAGGACCATGATTTAACTGTGAGAAACATGGAATAAGAAGAGCACAGCAAACAAAATTCACCTGTCTTTATATGACTGTCACCCCACTAGATCACCCAAAAAGACAGGGCTTAGCTGAGGATGTGATTTTCTAAATCAGTGTGAGATTTGGTTGCCTCTGAAAGCCTCTCTGGGTGCCTTTCTCCCCACTGTGACCTGTGTTTTCTGCTCAGTGCTTGGCCTGTGTCTTGTGGGTGGACACTGAGGGATTCTGCGGGGGAAAAAAAAGGGATCTTGGTATTTTTTTTTCAGCAGAGCTGGAAGGAATCCACCTTTCCACGGTTCTTGGAGCAAGGGCCAAGTTAAGTTCCACCAACAGGAGAATTAGACAAGCTCAGTGGCAGCATGGGAGGATTCAGCTTCATCCATCCCACTGCACCTCCCCAGCTTTGAAGTGCTGTGTGTGTTTATGCTTCACAAGACCAAAAGTCTCATTTTTTCCCTGGAAAAGTGTGTGTGTTTCAGCATGGTATCATTCCATTTTCAGAACATTACTCTATAATTCTTCATGCTTCACAAGCAGCAGCTCATGGAACTATAAATGTGACGTTTCTCGACTAGATGGCTGATATCTAATATTTCCATTCAGAGCACCTCTGTCTTCTTGTAAAAATCAGGCTATACATGACCCTTTCTACACATTTCTATTTTTAACATGTTAAAAAAAGCAATCCCTTCTATTTTTAGGTACAGTTCAGTTCTCTAGACAGGCTGGTTCTAATAAAAAAATTCCTCACTCTCTAAAGAAAACCCTGCATTGAAATCACAAATCCAGGGGAACGTCCTGTACTATTAGCAAACCTACGAAGATGAAAACCTGAGCTTCTTAGCAAGGCCTCCAAACAAAAACATTAATCCAGGCTTGAGAGGAAAAGCAGGCAAGGAAGAAGCATTAACCCCAGGAAGTTTTCTACCATGCGCTCACCCTGCCATGACAAATATTTAGAAAAACATCTTCACCAGCTCAGAAAGGAGATCAGGGTTTGGGATCTCTTTCAGATCTCTTTTTGTCTGGTCCATTTGGTTTGACTGCTCTCTGTGTTTCTGATAGCTGTTTCTCTTCTGGAGATCATAGAATCCTTAAGGTTGGAAAAGGCCTCCAAAATCATTCAAAACCAGTGGAAAAGCCAGACATTATTTAGGGAGCACTCTGTGGAAGAGCAAACACACAGCACACGTGTGCTAAGAACAGGAGGGACTCTCTGAAGCCACTTTGGGGAGGGTTTGCCTGGTCCTTGGGGCTCTGTTTTCTGCAGTCTGGAGGGCTGGGGGTTCCTCAGACTATTTGGTTGGATATCTCATGTACATAGGTTGGAAGGATTGACTGTCCTCTCCTCCAAATTTTTCAGAAGTTGCGATTCAGGTCTCAGCTCAACCTCTGACTCCTAGTGTGACCTCAGGCAGGTCATTGAGACCTGGGTCTGCAGTGTTTCAAAAATTAAACCAGATAATGCAGTGTAGAAAGCTGGAGACCCTTGAAACTCCATTCATTTTTTGAGCCTTGGTTGCAAATCTGTAAATCTCAGATGCTGTTAATAACTAAGCATGTAGCACAGGGAGAAGCAGCTTAAAGGCTTTGTGAGAAGCTCTGAAACTGTAAGTGGAGGCACTCTGAGTACAGAGATGGAGAGATAGTTGATGCACACGCTGTTCCCCAGGGTGTGGAGCAAAGTACATTGTGTTTCCCTGTACCAAAACTGCACCTCAGGGACATGAACAGGAATGGAGTGTGATTGACAAGAGATTCCCAGCCAAAAAAAAAAGCAAAAGATCTTCTCTTCCTTTTGGTGAAGGTGGCCGTATAGATTCATCTTTCAGCTGTAAATCAAGTGCCAGGGAAGTGCAGCAGGAACTGTCTGAGGGAGAGCTGCTTTAGCAGCCCTGCACACCTGGTCATGCAGGGTGAGAGGGAGGGAGAAAAAAGAAGATCAAGCTGAGTTAAGGCAAGTTATGGTGTCTGCACGCCAGGGTGATTGACAACACAGAAATACCTGAGAGACAGCAGACCTGTCAGGGTATCACCTGGATGCACTCTCACTCAAGTCATTTTCAGACAGAGTTTCCAGAAGATGAGAATTCCTGTGAGTAGCACCTTGCAATGAACACAACGTGTCTGGCATAATTAAACCCAGTTCCTCACTCTATCTTTGCACTGTCATCCTAATCAGTGCCTGGCTCCTGCTGCCCACCCATTTCTTCCCCTACAGGGAGCACCAATTAAAATCATTTTATTCCTTTTCAAAGGAAAGAAATCAGTGATTTTTTTTTCTTTCTTTTTTTTTTTTTAGCCTTCACTGCATGAAGCATTGTAGCAAGGAGCAGGAAAACTGTTCTTTTTGGTTTAGTGTGGGTGAGAATCAAGGGCAGGTATCAGAACATCTCCCCTGCTGGAGTGGCACATGTGGACCATGACTCAATGGAGCCCTTTGTTCCCCAAACACACAGATTATTCCAGTTGTGTGGGGGGCTTGGATTTGTGTGTTGCTGTCCACTGGGGGCTAAGAAAACACTGAAGGTGTTATCCCACACCACAACTAACAGAATGAAGAAGAATGCAAAACCTGTGAGCACAAGTGGCTTTTTTCTCTCTGACCCTTGGACTGCCCAGGTTGGTATTTCAAATATCTACTTTTTTTATCTAAAGAAGGAAACTGCGTCTGTTACCTACCAACTTGCTAATTTTCAAGGTGTTACACACAGGGTTCACAAGCACTTGATTACAGGGTAGCCTACACTGTAATTTATAACTTTAATAAATCACAGCCAAATAGTACAAAACACTCTTTTTAATAGTTGCTTCATCAAGGATCTGAAATGTGAAAAATTGTGATGATATGAAGCTCTCCAACACTGTAACCTTTAATTTCACTTTGAAGTGGTCAGGATGTGTCCTGAAGCTGGTGGGTTTGTATATTTATCCTCTGGAATTAGACATGTAATTTCATATTCTTGCTCTGTCCATAACTCAGACTCACCTACGTGGCCTTTGAGTGGCATCATGAGACCAAAAGAAGGCTGGGCACACGTGGGAAGGGAGCTGCTCAAGGCATTGACTTCTCCCAGTTAATTTCTCCCAGGGCTGCAGGGTGGTGCTGGAAATGTGCTTGAGGACTTGGCTGGCATGGAACTTGAGGACTGCTTGGAGTGGAAGGGGATAGAGAACACTTTCACCCCTGTTTCCTTGGCCAAAGACAGAATGATAATTTCTGCTGAAAATGAACAAGGGCAGAGGAAAGCACTAAAAGGCAATGATCTATTTGTATGCTGGAAGAACTGTTAAGAAAAAATAACCATTCCCCACATGTGCCTTCATCTGACATCCACGCAGACGCCCTCCACGGGGAAAACAGCACCCCAAAATTTTCCTCAGCGCTCTGCTGGGCAGCGTGCTGGGCTGGAGATCCCCTTGCGGGCTCTGTTCCCAACCTGCCCTGCCCCGGGCTGTCCCCAGCGAGGCTCACGAACCTGCAGCTCCACGGGTACGTGGTGCAAGTCCTTTGTGGCTTGTCACCACCACTCAGTGCCGAGGTGTCTTGGGATAACTTTGTGGTGTGTATCCCCTATCACCACTCTATGCCCAGAAGATGAATCCTGTGCCTTTAAGACTGGGTGCAAGAGGAAAAAAGGCTGAGCGAACTTTCAAAACAATTTCTCAAGGACACACGCAGCTCTCTCTGGGCTCGGCGGCAGAGTGTGGAGGGCAGCGACCTTGCTCTTCAGACAGCTCTCAGCTCCCTTTCTCCAGAGAGAGAGAGTTTTCCTGAGACCTTTTTTGGATTTCTTCCTCCTTCTTCTTTTTTGGGACTGTTCTACAACATCGGACCACACCAGGGGAGAACTCCTTTTCCAAGGCCTCCTGGAAGGGGCCCACCGACCCATCTCTGAGGAGGGAAGAGGCCACACCCAAAGAGGACTCTGAATTTTTCCAGGTTTCTCTCCACAGTGAGATATTTTTTGTTTTGTTTTGTTTTTTAGTTTTGTTATCCTTTCTGTGTGTTTGTTTAATAAATAGTGTTTCTCTCTTTCACTTTCCTTCGAGGAATTTTTTTCTTTCCCAAACCTGGGTTTGGGGGAGGGGTGGTGGTAACCTGCCTTCCCTCAGAGGATATTTCTCCTCTAATTTGGCCGACCTGGCACACGAGGCAAGAACAGTGTGGGGCCAGATTTTGGCCGTATAGCGCCGAGGGCAGTGAGGCTGGATGTGGTGCAATTCCTGGTCTCTGGAAGGAGGCACGTGCTGCCTCTGCTCTCCTGACTCCCCCCCAAACAATGCTGCGTGGCTGGGATCAGGGCTGGCTCTCTGCCAGGGCTTTGACAGACTGGAGTGATAGGGGATGCTCGATAAGCCCTTGGGAATGAGTCTACCTGAAGGTGAGGGTTAGTGGAGGTGTTAACACCGGTGCCATATCTGACATCTGCAGCACAGAGAGTCCTGGTTCTTGGCACCTGCGTTTTCCCATCAAGCAACACTCATTTGTTATCATTTATACACACCACAGATTTACATAGCTCGTAGGGGTGAATCATGCATAATTGTGGCTTCTTACATGACAGTTCATATATTAACAAGTAACTTATTTGTGCTCCGTGGTGAAGAAATAGAGCAGGAGCGTGTGGACCTCTGGTGTCAGAACCGCATTCGTCATTATCTGGAGATAAAACAGGAGTTCCGTGGTTTAAAATGAAATGGGAAAATAATTGCTGGTTTGATTTGCCTGTACCACGGGAAACATTGCTTTGATTTATGCGTGTATCTCTAGGTACCTAATGAAAATATGATAGCAACCAGGAATCCACCACTCCTGTACAGAACATAATGAAAACATCAAGAGTCAGGCTCATAACCATTTCCCCATGTCCTGCAGTGCCTGTCTGGACGAGCACAGGAGTTCGTGTGCACAAAGAGAAGGCATTCTCCAGGAACTGGAGACCTCTGCGTGGCACAGGCTTGAGGAAGTTCAGTTGGCAGAGGTGTGACCTCGGGCTGGAGCTGTCACACACCCCACTGTCCTTGGACACTGAGGGATGGCGACTTTGCCTGGGTGCAAGGGTGTCTGGCACCTCGTGTGTCAGCCTCAGCTCATTAAAGCTTATCCTACCCCGAAATGTCCCAGAACTGTGGAAAATTACGTTCACAGCAAGTCCTACACCCGTCCCACTCTTGGGTCTCATTTCCCAGGTACTTCCAACGCTCCTGTCTCCTGGGGGGCTGCAGCCCGCAGGATTCCTGTAAAAGGGCTCCAAACCCGGGGAGCTTTCCTCTCCTGCGAGCCAAGAGGAGCAGAGCAGGCTGCCAGCCCTGCTCCCCGCCAGGTCTGACACCTCCAGCTCCAGCTCCCAGCTCGGGGCTCTGGATGGGAGCGCACAGGGAGGGGTGGCACGGCCACGGCCACCTCCCCCTCTGATGAAGTGTGGGGAGAAGATGCAGCCTGCAGGACGTCTGGCCAGAGCACAGGGAGGGGAAGGAGAAAAATTCGTGGTGAAGAGGCTGAGTTCCCACAGAAGGAGGAAGAGGAGGCAGCTCTGCATATTCTCTGGGTAGGGCAGTTGTGGCCACAGTGCATAGCATCCTGGGGAGTGGGACCCTTGGGGTGCTGAGAGTAGGTTTTGTAATGGGTCTCCTAAGGGTTGATGGATTTAATGGGTGAAGTAAGCCTGCTTTTATTTATTTTATTCTTTTGGCAGCTGCTGCAAGTGGAATTTTATGCATTTTTCTGGCTGTTACTGCTTGTCTGGGCTATTTAGATGTTGAGCTACACTTGTTTCCTTCATGGTGGACATTTTTTTTTTTCAGAGCAACTGAGACACCTGCAATTGCATGCCGTGGTACACTTCCATTTATAAAATGCTCTGGTTTGGAAATGAGCTCTGGGATGGTTATTAAGAGCTGTGTGAGCAGTGTTTGAGCAGAAGCTCAGCAGTGGGTTACAGAGCTATTGTTTACTCAGTCCAGTGACCTGTTAGCCCCACAACACCTTGTCTGCTCAGGGTTGGAGGGGGGAACTACGAGTATCTGTACCTGTGAGTGGTGCAGACCTCATTTTCCCTCTCTCTTTGATATTCTTTTCTATTTTGTTGTGGTTTTTCTCACTTTTATCATTATCGAGGTGTTTAGCTGGTTTTCTGCTGCTGGGTTGACACTTATAGCACACAAATTAGGTATAACTGGGATATACTCAGCCGTTGGCATGACCAGGTCTCCTGCAGGCCACTGAACCTTTTGGTAGGCAAACAACATTCCTTGATTTTAGGCCTTAATTAAATCCCAGTGTTTGAGACCTTAACTGACTCTTTGCATGATTTTTTCCCTCTTAATTTCTCTGAAATCTCTGCTACTGGATACAGCTTTTTGTACTATGTGAAACAAACCGACTTCCTCCTGCTGATAATCCGTGAAGAACCTGCTCTGATAAGAGGCAAAACCTTCCCTTTGATTTCCTTATAATCATCCCAGGACCAAAATGTTCCGTGCAAAACGAATGAGGACATTAGAAGTTAAACATTTGCTAATATAAATCAGTCCAGCTCTATATGTGTAAGGCTTTGCTCTAGGCACAGGCCTGGTCCGGACCAATATTTCATTTGTGTTATAATCTCCCCCTGTAATTCCATTCCTCTCACTTTGCAATACTTTTCCTGCTCTCTGCTGAGCCCCCTCCAGCTTGTCACTGTCTTTCCCAGCAGGAGTTACCCAGAGCACAGACTGGGCTGGACACTGAAGGAGGACACTGCCAGCCTCTCCCAGATGTGGCTTGGCCTCTTTTGGCTTGGCCAGGCTTGGCCTGGCTTTTCCCTGCTTTGTGCCCCCAAGGTCTCTCTGAGGAAAAACATCTCTCAAGAGACTCCCCTTTTCTGCTCCCTCGTCGTCTTGCGCATCCTTAGCCAGGGTGAAACATCCATAAATCTCTTCTTCCTATCAAGATTTCTCCCTGACTACCCTTTCCAAGATTGTGAGATGGTTTATAAAGACACAAATCCGTAGATAATTTTCCCACTCCTCGTGGTAAATATCAGAATAGAGTGCAAATTTACCTCCAGACTAGGCAATAATGTCAGCTGGCAGTCGTGGTCTCTATCTGCTGCTTCAGTAAAGGCTGAGAAGGCAGAGTCACATCTCTAGAGTTCTGTGAAAAGTTAATTGCCTTTTCTGACATTACCAGTGCAGTAACACCCAAAATAAAAGCTCTACTGAAAATTTATATTTTCTCAGTCAGAACACTTAAGAAATTGCTGTGACATTATGACCTTGCAGTAGAATAATGGTCTGGAAGACTGTCTTCCTTCTGCTGTTATGCACCACTGAATGCTACTGATTTTCATAGTTAATCATAAACGCTTGCCCTAAGTTAATTGATGTCCTCATTATGTCATATTTAACTGCAGCTTAGGACAGTTTTTTGCCATTAACTTCTACACCAGCTAGCCTTACAGCATCAAGCAGCAGTAAAAATGAAGAAAGGATCCCCAAAACAAATTGACCATCTCCGTGACCACCACATCACCATTTAAATTTGTAAAGGTCAGAAGAAAATGTTCCCTTCAGCCCGCACATTTCTCACTCTGCACATTTCACAAATACCACAAGCCAGAGTGATCTTCACAGACACCTCGAGGTTGTAATTAGCAGCAAACCAGTTACTGCCTACCAGTGCCAGTCCAAATGCTCCTCTTTGGGGCTTAGTGTCTGCAAATGCCAAAGAGTTGAGTTTTCCACATAAAACTCAGGAGTTCTGAAGCCATCTAAGAGACATTGATGCTCCTGTGATGAAGCTTCAGCTCCTCACTCTACTGCTCATTTGCAGGGCTCTGTGTATTGGAACTCAAGGCTGAGACCATAATTCCCACTGCTTGGGCTGTGAGGATGAAAGGAAAGGTGGAATTTCTCTACCTGGAGTGACAGATTTTGGGGTGGAAGGTGAAAGAAGTGGTAGAATGGGATCATGGTGATGGCAGAAAATTAACCAGACATCTGATTCTAGTTTTTAACCACCCCCTATTTCTTCCAACACCCCATTTTTGGTGGTAATTGAGCTATTGCTGTAGAGTTCAGTCAGGTGCACTCATTTCCCAAGACATGAGAGGTGGACCCTCCTTTCCCAGTGCTCACTGGCCCTCCTGGCTGGGACAGCCACCGAGGAGCTTCCTGCTGGCCGACCCTCTTACTCACTGCCTACTTGTGCTCTTTCCTCTTTTATTCACCTCTTAATCCTAGTTAAAAGCTATTCAAAGGTTTGATCTTTACAAGCATTTTACCTAAGGCGTGATTCCATCTCAAACCTTAATCCCAATAATCTTGGAAGCCAGCCTGTCTGCCTGACCTCCTGAAAGCATCCCCGTGTAACAAGATGACACGGCCACTGCAGATCAACATCCTTCTGAACACCTGATGCTTGCACAGGGGGCTCAGCAGAGATCCTGGCCCAAGGCTTCCCAGCAGAAATTCCACGTGGTTACCCCGGAGATAGCAAAAATTGCATTTTGAGCTGTTGCATCAGTCTATCACTAATGTTATCTTTCAAAATTCCCAGCCTTACACATCATGGTGTGTCATGTCTGGTGAAAAGCAATACTTGATTTGACTGATGTGCTGTAACTGGGGTGAACTTATTACTCATGATGAGCCCATTAGTCATGTTGCATCTGCCTGGGTGTAGGGAGGTTCCCGTGTGAGTGCAAGCTGTAACTCCTGTGTGTAAAGTGCAGCTCAGATAACCCTGCCTTTGCAACAGGCATCTTCAGTTTTGAAGTAGCTGCTGGCTGATAAGGAATATTTCAATGAATGCCCTATTTGTTAAGGTATTCCAAATAAACTCACCAGAACAGAAACCACAAAGCCAAGCTACGAATCTTTCATCAGAGGCTGTTAATAGGAAGTGTGTATGGATCTAGTGACACTGGCCTGGTCATCCTTGTGGCTTAAAACACCCCACTACAACATGAGATGTCAGCCACAAGGGGATGGCTTGTGATTCCAGGGTGTTTTTTCCCAAAAGAAAATTGGGCTGGGTTTAGTGGATTAAGCATTTTGCCACAAGGACCATGGGAAACAGCTGAAGGAAAAATCCAGCCCTGCCTGGAGGATGGGATTCATTTCTGAAAACACATTTCTGTGCATCTGGGACTACCATCAATGATTCTTTTTTTTTTTTTTTTTTGACATTATCCTAGACCCTTCCCAACATGCATATTCTCAGGTTGTCAGAGGAATATGTATTGCAATTCTACGGATATATATTGAGCCCAAACCAAGATGTTCCAATTGTTAACCAGCACTGTTTAAAAGAAGATTCCTGTTTTTCCATTGGATTTATCTGGGTTTGATATCCAACTGGCAATTTCTGACTGTGTGGGAGCTGAACCCTTAGTGGATCACCCTTTCCAGTGGGGAAGGCAAGCAAGAAGAGAGGAAGGGGGTGCTGTCTGGATGTTTGTTTTTTCTTTCATTTTGGTAAAAACTCCTGCAGCCTTGTCTCTAAACAGCAAAGATTTACACAAAGAGCTGTTCAGCATTGGCCTCTCACATGAGGTACCTGATTTGACTGAATGGCATCTGGTGGGAGAGCAGCACTCACACTGTGCATTACCCATCCTTCCCAACTGCCCCGAAGAGGATCCGTGCCAGTGCCCACGGCCAGCACCCTGACAGACAGAACTCTGACAGACAGACCTCTGACAGGACAGAACTCTGACAGACAGACCTCTGACAGGACAGACCTCTGACAGACAGAACTCTGTCCCTCTGCTGCAAGACAGGCCCCTGACACTCGTCCTGCCAGGAAACTTGTGTGCTTCAGTGTCAGGTTCTGCTGCTGGCAGTTTTGAGCTGACTTTGTCATCCATGAACCTTTGAAAAGAGGCATCCGTGCAAGACAAAGCTTCACCCAAAGTGTTGATTGCTTTCAAAAATCTTTACAGAAGACATCACTGCTTGCACACCTCAGAAATTATAATATTAAACTAATGTCAAATCATCTACCAGCAGCTCTGTGCTCTTATCCCTTTCATGACTGATTTTCTCCAGTCACAGATCCACGTCTTAGTCATTCAGGGACTGATGTAAAGCCCATCCCAGTGATTAGAAAGTTTCCTATTATCTCGCCCGGCTTTAGGTGATGTCATCAAATTTTGATCTTGTTGCCGTCCAGGTCGCTGGAAAAACCCTTGTTGATTTGGGGGAGGCAGGATTAAGGCTGTCTATTGTGCTGGGGAGGGCGGCACTTCTGTGATGCAACGTGACCTTTTCTTTTCAGAGCTTGATCTTTAGCTCTGCCGGCTTGGCAGCTCCGAGTCAGTGAGACAAGTTCATCCTCTCCCTGTTTTATGAGGCCATCTGGGAGGATGTTGCTCTCATGAGCACTATCCCTGTAACAGCTCCATTATTTTGAGCTGAAAATTCTCGTGCCAGATATAAATGTGGGGAAACTTTCCCCTGCAGCTTGTGATAAGTGGTTGAACCTGGCACTGCTGATGGGAGGGAGAATCTGCCAGAAAAGCTTCAGAGTGTCAGAAGAGGAGAGAACTTGGATGCTTCTGAGCTTGGAACCCAGTCCTCCTGGGGAGATGGGATGTGTTTTTCTCCACAAATTGCCTGCTTATCTCTCCTGATCAGTGCCTGGAGGCTGGTTACTCCTCCTGCACAGGATGGTCCTCCAGGATTTCTTCCACAACTGCATCCAACGACCCACTCTACCTCCTTGCTTTATCTGATGAAGAAAAATCATTCCACCATTTGATCTAGCCCTAATTAGGACAGGTGATGGACGTCCTTTTTCCCTTAACCCATCCTTTCAGATTTTCCCGGTTGGCACAGCAGTTACACCGGTGGAGATCGGTGCAGCTCAGCAGCTTTGTTTGGGGGGTGTTGCTGACGCACGAGGTGAACTGTTCACAGGTATTTTTGCTTTTTGTTCTGATTCTCACAGTAAAGTTTCCCACCTGGACTCCTGAGGCAGGATGTGTTAAGTCTGGCAGGTTATTCTGACGCTGTGCAGTGTTTCAGATAACAGCTCCTCTGTCTGACTTCACAGATCAGAAAATATGTGCTTTCCTGTGCCAGTTTGAAATCAGAAAACTTGGACTCTTTTCTGAGCCCTGCCAGTGACATCACTGACCCTCAGAAAAAGATGGGTTTTTGGGTGACAGTCAAGGTGCCATTTCTTATGCTCTGCAGAGGTCCAGTTCTTGTTTTGGGGCCCTATTCCATCACCATAATTGCAATAACTTATGCTTTTAACTATTTACATTTTGCTTGTAGGGCTATAAGATGACTGGCACTTAGACCAATCTGGCCCAGGTTTTTCAGTGTTTCTTGTAGTAACATATGAAACTGAGGTGAATTTAGTTTTCCTGAATCAGAAAATGGACAAGTCTTTTTAGAGCATATTGGTAATTTGAGCAGTTCTTTATCTTTTCATAACACTAGGTCTCGAGACTCTAATGGACTTTTTGGAATGAAGTTTTTTGTACAAGACCCAGGACTAGAACAGGTTGGAGATTGATGGCAAAAAATGTGGACTTTTTCATAAAAGATAGGATTATTATTTGATTTGTATTCCAGCCAGGTTTTAAATTCATGAAGAATTGAAACAGGCATTGGAAGCTGTTCTGAATATGTAACAAATATTGAATTTATCTGTTGTCCCCATTAGTGAAACAAATGGGGATGTTCAGATGCTGCACATCAGTGTGACACTCACAGAGGATCCCAAAATTGCCGTGTGACATTCTAAGTGTGAAAAACGATCAGAAATAAGAGGGTTGATTCTCCAGTTTGAAAAAAAAATACAAATGCAACACAAAAATATAGATAAAACATCTCTCTTCCTTTCTCCCTTCCAAAAACAAAGCCAAAATTCACCTATTCAGGAAATTTCACTTCTGACAGGATTATTGCATAAATGACAAACTGACAAGTTCTGTCCCTCTTTACTTGTTCCAGCCTCACATTTACTTGCTAATTCATGCGAAGTTTTTCCGAGCGCTCCATCCTGGAGGATGTTGGCTCTTCTCTGAAAAGCAGTTTCTCAACCAACCTATTTCCTCCTTCAGACTCAGCGATCTGGCACGGCAGTGAAGCTCTGCTTGCTGCAGCCCAGGCCAGAGGCTCTGCAGGAACAAGAGCACGACCTCCCCAGCCGGGGTGAGTGCTGGCTTCTCCACGGCTCTCCTGTCCCCTCTCCTCCTCTGTCACCCCCTTTTTCTCACGTGAGTGCACAAGGTGTGTTCCTGTTACACAAAGTACAAGGAGGCTGAGAAATCAAGTGATTAACGTAGGACCTAACAGGTAATTATTTTCTAATGATTTTTAAATTATTTTCACTGCTCTGCTTCCCGTTGCAGGGGTTCCTGCCTCCAGCTCTCCCCGGGGCTGGAGGGTCACGTTCCATTCCCTGCAGTGCCCTGAAGGTCCTGAGTCCTCTCAGGCAGGCTGGCCCTACCTGCACAGCCCATCAGCGCATTCCTGGCTGGACTGGAGGAGAACCACTTGGAAACGGCTGTAGATAGTCAGTGCCCTTCAGGAATGTGCTAAACAAGCGCTCTCCCCTGCGCTCTGCAGCTGCCTGTCTGCAGATCCTGGTTTCCAGCCAGGCCAGTGGGCAACTGGAGTTCCCTTGACCTGATTTGGATCCTGCTGAGCTGCCCAAATTTACAGGCGTGAACCAAGAAAAACACCGACGTGCACTGGCCACAAAGGCAGGGGCTGACAGGCAAAATCAGGCCGTCACAGAGGTGTGGCTGATGGCTAATGGCTCACCCTGCTGAGGGCAATCAGAAATGTTGGGATCT
>VZRO01004939.1:0-10309 GCA_013397915.1 Daphoenositta chrysoptera | reverse complement strand
TTTTTTTCTTTTTTTTTTTTTAAACCCCACAGGTCTGAGATGCACTCCTGATACCTGCCTTCCTGAGAAAGGTGGATTAGCAATTACAGACTGTGCTGGCCAACTCCTTTCTTCACACATTTCCTTCTCAAGCTCGTGGAATTTTCTTCTGGTTCTCACCAGCGTGAGCTGTTGGTGTTTCTCACAAGCCCCCCTGGGCTTTGGCCATCCTGGCTGAGGACCCTTTCCCACCTTCCCACCTTTCAGAGGCTCCTCTGCTCAAGCTCTGGGACTGTTGGTGTCCCTTTTCACCTGGCAGAGAGACAGCAGTGATGTGCTGTGCAGATGGAGTTACCATGCCTTCGGTGGTGGCTGGAGGGACTTGCACCAACCCAGAGAAAGGTCATGGCCATTTTTATTCATGGAACTTTAGCTAAGGATTCTTCCTTGCTGGATTCTTCCAAGAATCTTTTCTCTGTTTGTCACCCATAACCCAGCCTTTTTCTGTTGGGTGTCACTGTTCCCCCCAAGCTGTTAAAGGAGCTGTGTTCTCTTGTATTATTACCCTGCTTTCAATTCCAGGTTTCTTGAGACTCTTGCACTTCAGTTTGGGGACAGGTTGTCCATGAAGAGCTCCTGTTATGCAGTTAATGAGTAATAATTGCTTGAGAATGAAGGTACTCTTGACAAAAACCTGGATTAAAGGAGGAGTTTTTCAGTGGCTTTTAAGCAAAAGTATTTAGTATGGAGATTCTCAACACAGTTTGTTAACATCCTCTGCATGTTCCAGACCAATTTCTGCATCATTTGGATGCATCACTTGGCTTTTGCAGGACCCTGATGTGGTTTTTCACTCCCCAGGTCTTGTATTTTCTATTTGTTTAGAGAAAAGAAGGGATGGCACAGAAACAATTTGGTAAGATTCTGCTGTATTAAAAACCAGTGTTGCATTTCCACCTTTCACTTCATATTTCTATGTCCAGCTTTGGTCAACAAAGACTCCAGATTCAAGTGTGTTAATGGCAATATTTATTTAGCTATCAATGTAACCCTTTGTTTTTGTAACCTTGGCTTGATCATTAAGATCCCATGGCTAATGAAGTTCAAAATATTTTGTGGTATCAGACAAAGCTAGGAACATAAAAGCCTGATCAATACCTTTCAGTGATAATTTTACTCCAAACCTGTGTTTTGAACATGAACCTTCAAAATACTTTATTGGCCAAGACAAACGGTGTCTGTGCACAGTTATGTTTTTACAGTATTTTAATTCCAGTGAATCAGTACAGTAAATATTGATACACTGTTTTGCCTTCAGTATTTTTGGACTTCTGTCAAATTAATTAAATAGTAAATAGCAAAGTGGCTATCCCAGCACACTGTCCTATTAAATGCTAAGCAAGATCAGAATGCCTGATAAAAAGATCTTTATGGTCCTGCAAATAAAGGCAGGACATGGTGTTATACCAGCCTTTGTTGGCATTTCCCAGGTGGTTTTCTGAAGTGAACATTTACTTTGTGTTCTTTAACAGATGAGAAAGCTTCACTGCTGTGAATGCATGCAACATACTTTTGTAATGATCTCTCCATCCTCGGTGTTTATTTTCTCCTTTTTCGCTGTGACTCCTCCCGTTTACAGGTTTTTTTCTTCCTCTTCCCTTGCAGAACAGCAAGAGACACCCGTGGGTTGCTAACCTCCCTCTGCGGTGGTGTCTGCAGAGTTTGCAGCTGCTGTTTGCCTGCCTGCTCATGGATCACCTCGCGTTTCTCTGGGATGCTCCTCAGCCCCACGCACACCGAGTGAGCTGCCCTCGTCCTCATCACTGCCCTCATCCTGGTAAAACCTTTCGTGTCTGCAGGCAGAGAACGCCAAACAGAGAGGATTTCTCCAGATACTGCTGATGTCCCTTGCAGCAATCACGCCGGGCAAGGGCTTGGCATGGCAGATGGAGAAGTGCAGAGACGTTCATTGCACAGCTCAGGGTACCCAAATACCAGTGCACAAACAGGATAGAACCTCATAGAAACAGGAAGATCAAACCCCAGGATTTCACCCAGTCACCTGGAGTATTCCCTGGATATCACCTATTATGGGAAGGTGTAAATAATCCCAATAAGGCCACTGACCACAATCTTCCCGGGCCATTGCTCAAGAAGGTCACTGACCCATGGTCCTCTTTTCCAGCCCATCTCAGGTGCCCTGGAAGTGTTTCCATGGTTACCAGCAGGCCTAGGGAAGATGCTTTTGTGGGCCTTCAGGCCTGCTCTCCTACAACACCCATGGTGGAACCCAGCAGTCCCTGTCCTGTGGGGCAGGTTCGGAGGTGTGTGTGTCTCCTCCAGGGCTGGCAGTGAGCAAACACTGCAGGCAGAGAGGTGCTGCTGCCCCAGCCCTCCCTTCTGGGGAGAAAGAGAGCAAAACAAAGTGTCTGCAGCACTTGGCTTGCTCAGCACTGGCCAGCAAACCCTGCGGGCTGTTACAGTAGAAGTTCACACTTTCCAACCTATTTATTGACTGCATTCCTGGCCCTGCAGGCATCTGCTTCAGCAGAGCATGTGAGCAAGGAAGGGATCGAAATCCATTGTATTATTCGGGCTGGTTTTCAAAGAGGAAGACCTGGGCACCTCCATCTCGCTTTCTCATTTATCTGTGCACGTCTTATGTGCTTATCTTTTGTATTGATTTGCTTCAGAGATTATAGAACTCCAGCTCTGCCTTTGCCTCTCTGACTCCACCAACTCTGAAGATTTAAGTGCTTTAGTGCCAGGTTTCTGCAAACTTGCTTTTTTTCCCCCTGTGTGTATAACTTGGAGAATCAGTATGTTTCAGCTTTTAGTACAACTTGCAAGCAAAACTGAATCCATATTGATACTGAAGGATGAATTGGCTCTTACTGACAGATACTTAAGCTCACATTCATCACATCTCAGCCTTCCCAAGTAAATTTTTTTTTCATAAAAACAGATTGAAAGCTTGACCCAGATAGACTTCACAAGAAAGTTTGTTGTCACCGGGAACTGAAAACAAATCTCATGGAATATGAAGCAGACTTTTAAATAGAAGGCAGTCTGTATCGGTAGAGGTTTGGATGATTGCATTTCAGTATCCTGGATTATCCAATTTCCATGGAGGCTGGGATACCTGGAAAGCAATCTGCTTTGCAGAAAGGTTATAATAACTTCCATTTAGAATTATAACAGGGCACATGCTCTAGTGGATCCAGGTCCTACACAGTAGTTCTCCTTAGGAGACAGAGTTCAATGTAAGTATTTGGTATGATCTCTCACAATTCCTGTAGGTCTTAACCCCCTCAGAATTCCTCCTGGTTTAAAAGAGAAGTCTGTGATCCCGATCTGAGTGAAGCTTCCCCTTGCACACAGGATCTCCTTCCCCATTGTTCAGAGCAAGGCAAATTCCTCTGCAGAGCCTGTTTGAACATGCATGTTCTTACAGAAGGGAACACAAAGCAGTCTGACATGGTTTGTTGTTTTCTTTTGCAACACTGGATATGTCTGTGCTCCCTTTCTCATTTTGTTTTCACTGTCTTTCTTTTTCCTCATGAAAACTCATCCAGGAGAGAGCAAGAGAAGCCCTCCAAAAGAAGGAGGCACAGCGTGTGCTGGAGTGACCTTGGGGATTTTACCTCTGTCATTGCCCTCGCCACCTCTTGACAAACAGCAAGCGAAATGGATTTACAAGATTGTAGAAATCATTGCATTTTCTCTCGTTTTATCAGCACAGATGGAAAGCAGGGCTGTATCTAATCTCAGTCCAGAATCAGCTGGAGTTGGACTGATAGTGTCTAAAGACAGAAAAGGCAGCAGAGCTATAAATTTACTGAGCTGTAACTAGTGCTGTGTGAGCTAATAAGACAGAGCTTTTCAGTAGTTTATGCTTAAGGAAGATAGAGATACAAAGCCATTTATTTTGACATTCCATTTCTTTAAAATACTCCCTAGTCCTGCACCAGATGTTACACTTCCTGACATTTCTGGTTTCATGCTTGCTTTAAAATATTTCTTGGAAATATAATCTAACAGGGCCAAAGCCCTGGGTTCTTCCTCGGGCAAGGCACATGGGTGAGAGCTCGCCAACATCTCACCATCAACCCAGTTCAAGAGGATTCGCCCAGATGGTCTTGAAGTTTGTGCCACAGACACATTTCAGCTTTCTCTTTTGGCTTTCTTCCTCTCTCTCTATCTCCTTCTTCTTGTTCTTGTTGTTGTTCTTGTTGTTCTTGTTGTTGTTCTTGTTGTTGTTCTTCTTCTTCTTCCTTTTCTTCTTCTCCTTCTCCTTCTTCTTCTCCTTCCTCTTCTTCTTCTTCTTCCTCTTCTTCTTCTCCTTCTTCTTCTTCTCCTTCTTCCTTCTTCCTTCCTCTTCTTCTTCTTCCTTCCTCTTTCTTCCTTCTTCCTTCTCCTTGTTTTCTTTTTTTTTTTTTTAAATTATTTGTCCCCGAGTTCTTCCTGCAGCATTTGAAAAATTCCAAGGGTTCGGTGATGCCAAGGCAGTGCTTTGCAGGCAGCCAACTGCACTTCTGAGCCGCCGCCCAGGAATGTCCCTGACCACATTTGGCAGCGCTGCTGCGAAAAGGAACTATTAAGGCTTGTGCTCAACAAGGACTTGAATTGCCCTCTTACCTTGGACTGTGGTTCCTGTGATTCGGGGTTAAGTGCAGGGGGATGTCAAGCATGCCCGTCAGGAGTAAATTGTTGAGCTAGACATTTTGTCTTTGAGCAGGGTAAAGGAGCTGCTGCGGAGCATTCCAGTGAAAATATTAAGGGGACACTTAATGTAACGTGTAGCTCCCACATGTGTTCATTCATGCACAAAACCTCTATCAGCACATTACATCCACCAGCCAGTGTCTCACATCAGCAAGGGCTTGTCTGACACGTTTCTGTAAGGATGAGGAATCGAGAATCATGTACAGTGAAGGGAAATGTGTAGAAGGAGCAAGAAACATCATTACTTCTGGGGGCAAAAAAACCTCTCTGGATTAACTGGCAAACTGTTGAAGCACGAAGAAATCAGTGCTACCTCTGCACCAGTCTACTTTGTATTCATTACTAAAGGGCTGGGTTGAAAATTAATATATCATCGCCCCTATGAGTCTTAAAATGAGATTGTTAATGTGGAAACTCTGGAAAAGCATTCCAGCCTTTACCTTATAGGTAAATTTAAATTCAGAGTTAACGTGCATTGGAAATAAACACTGTTGCTTTGTCCACTTGCTGCCTGAAAACACCAATTAAAAAACAAACAAACCACAAACAATTTGTGCAGGCGACGGTCTTTACATGGCCTGAATGCTATTAATTCAAATTCTAGTAAAATGCAACAATAAAAAACGAGGAGCTGTTTACCTAGTCAGGAAGATTGCTGCACGGGGAGGGGATGTCTTTAGTTTCTCTGGCTGCTGCAGAGTCATGCATTAGTTAAATCCAGCAAGTGTTACACCAGCAGGCATAATATTTCATCTGGTAGCAGGACAAAGGTGCTGTGGGAGATTTGGGGTCCTTTGTGGCTCTGTAGCAGTCTTGGGTGACTTCAACACAAAACAGCTGGGATGGAGAGCAGAGGCCCTCCGGAGTTTGGCATCCTCAGGCTCTTCTGAGCCATTAGACTGCAGGAGCTGGAGTGCTCTTGCAATTCAAATAACACCGGTACATTAACGTGCAAACAAAGCTTTTTGATGCTGAGGTTAAACTAACTTCCTTTCAGAAGCTTTAAAGTTTCACCTTGTCTTAAAAGAAAAACACATCACATACAGGCTTGAGAGTTTTTGGTAAAGGCTGCGATGTTTTCCTTCTTTTTTTTTTTTTTTAACTCAGTTGTATTTGGAAGAACAGATGCTTGTAAAGAAAGAAAGAAAGGCTAACAGGTGTCAGAAACTTTCAAGTTAGAAAAATACAAGTTGAAAAAGTGCATGTGGGCCCTGCCATGAGTAAGTTTGTCTTTCCTATAACATCCCACGTGCCCATTGTTGATGGATAAATTCATTATTGTATATGGATTTATACAATACTTTTTTTCTGCAGAGAGCTCCAGTTACTATAACATCTCTTTAAGGATATAGAGAGTGTTACTGTTCCTGTAAGGAAGCGTTCTCCTTACAGGACTCTGAGTCAGATTTCTCTTGCCTGCTCCAGTTCCTTTCTGGCTTTCGAGCAGCAGGTAGGAGCCAAATATCCAGCAGATCTCTCCATCTGATATTGATGGGATGTTGCAGGGGAAGGAAACGCTGAAAATGGGATATGGTGCAGCCAGGGCCAGCGGTACCACGGGGAAGGAAAGTCAGTTGTTCCCGGAGGCTGGAGAGGTGTCAGGGCTGATTTTACCTGAACCCACCACGTTGTAGAACAGCTTTATTTTATTGCATCAGCCCTGGAGGCCTCTCAGGCTCCCCAGCATCGACGGCCTGGGGCTGTTGGCTGGGCAGGGGCACATTCTGGCTTTCAGGGGACAGGCCCCTCATTCCTACAGACCTGTCAGTGGGGCTGTGATGGTTTCCAAGTTGTTCCATCCCGGAGGAGCTGTTGTGCTGCTGCAGAGTCAGGAAAAGACAGATCCAGCATAAAACCAGCCCAGGAACCACAGAATCAGAGCTGGCACATGAGGTGTTCTCCATCTTTTCCTGCCTTCCCTCCTGCCAGCAATGGATTGTGGGGTGAAACTGCCTCGGCTTAGAGCTTTATTGTATAGGTAAAGAAAAAAGGATTGGTAAAAGGATGGTAAAAGGAAAAAAGAATGGTAAAATATAGTGCTACAGTTTAGTTCCACTCTGTGCCTTTATCTCTTATTTCTCCAGGATTCTGCATCCAACTGCCCCCATGAGACAGATATTAAATGTAAATCTGGAGCAATCCTGATCCCCTGGGAACCCAGTGGGAATTTTGCTTCCTCTCCAGCAGCTTCTCACCCCTAATGTGAAATTCGGGGAATATTCATTTTCATACTTGCCCTTTCAATAGCCACAGTTCTTTTCACTACCTGTCAGCAAAATCACACAGCACTCATTTCTGATCTAAATTTCAGACATCTCCCCTTAAGACCCTAGGATTTCATCAGCAATTAGAGCTTTAGAGACCTTTTGTCTTAAGTGATTATTACTGCAGAGTTTATTCTAAAACTTTATCTGGCCTTACCCAGCCCATATACATCTGGACTGCATTCCAGGAATGCCATTCCTTCTCCATTGTTTCTCTTGTGTTTTTATGTAACTTTTCGAATCCAGAGATGCACTCACTTTTACATTGTAGACATGGTTTTAACTGGCACAGCAAACATTTCCTTACACTTATCTTTTAAAAAAAATATATGTAAAAGATAATCTTATCTTAAATTTAAAGTTTAACACAAATACAAGTAGAGATGACAACTTGTGAAACTATTTCTCCCTAAGACATGCTAACACGGGTGATAGGACAGAGTACACATTATTTCTCAAATGGGGAAAATGAATATTTAAGACCTACTTAGAAAGTTCTGCATTGCTGTTGACAGCACTATTGTGTCTGAAGAGGATCAAATAGAGCTCATTGAATAATTCATTAAATGCATTTTGCAAAACTGTTCAAAATGTTTGTTTAAATTATTTATCCCGTTCAATGTGGTAAAACGCAGAGGGATGAGCCCTGCCTAAAACGCTGCAAATGTTTTACTGTATTTCCAAAACAGAACAACCTTCCTATAACAATTATAATAGCTTGATGCTCTTTAACTTGCCTCGTTCTGAAAGGAAACCTGATCTATCAGCACCATTTGTCAGGGCTGGAATGGACGCTTGGCCCAGCACAGGGATGTAAATGGGCTGTGGAAAGGTCTGGGTTGGCACATCCAGCCCTCTCAGGTTTTGAGTGAGTGAACGAGCTCCAGACAGGGGTTGCATTATCTCACTGATGCCATAATGATTTTTTTGCCTTTTCTTTATGCCTCTTTTGTGTGCCTTTGTGGCCTTTTTGTATTCTTGGTGTTTCTTTTAGCCTCCATTCCTAGACTTGATGTTTTGTTGAGTGAGGAGACTGAACATCTTGGAGGCCTCAGACACCAAGGTCCTCTCTGGACACATTTTGTAAACTCAAAGATGGGTCTGGCCAGGGGAGGGTTCCTGGGGAGGGGGGTTCACTCGGCCTCACTCCCTGGGCAATCTTTGATAGATGTGCTGATTTGTAACACCTATAATTCTATACCCGATCCATCCTGGGGGTGCATTTTGGGGTGGGCATTTCGATGTGCATGTTGGGAGTGTTCCACCTGGACGGAGTGAACCAGGGATCCTTGAAATAAACACCCAGGGAAAAACCCCTTTTTCCCTTCTGACCGTGTTGGGCTCTGATTTTAAGAACAGAGAAAGGGCATCATCAGCAGTGCTGTCCATGGGCACTGATTGATGGGGGCAGTGGCACAGGGCTCTGGTTTGTGCCTCCAGCTTTGCCCATGACAGTGGCCCTCACCCAGATCTTTGTGCTCAAAACCACTCAGTACCCCAGAGCCCCCCGAGTGCTTCCCAGAGCCCTGAGCTCCAGAAGATGTAAAAAACCCCACTCTGGACTGGCAGGGACTCATCAGGTGCACAAAAATGCATCAGCAGAAGATTTCAGAGGTGCTCTCCCCCAGTCCAGGCTGCACTTCTCTGATTTTCTGGTGATGCCTGGTGCACGTTCAGGGAACACCCTGAGTGGAAAACTGTGGCATGTTATTGTCTCCATGTACCCTCAGCAGCAGGGTATGGAAGAACAGCATCAGAACACGACTGTAGAAAATGCACCTGAAACAATTCCCCCTCCCCTCCTTGTGTATTGATATGACCCGAACAGAAAATTTATTAAAACACTGATAAATGCATTTGGCTTGTCAACACAATGCTCTGTTTGGCCCCATCTGACACATCCATCTCAGTCTGGCAGAAGATTTCATTTGCCATCTCTGAGAAAAAATAACTCCCAGAAAACCGAGGCAAAACGATTGCAAAGTGGATACTAACAAGGACACACTGCTTACTGAAATTCTTTTAAAATACCACTGGATGTTCTTGCAAGTGAAAGAGAGGGCTAAAAATATTTGCTGCAGAAAGAAACCAAAATAAAAATTAAATGCCTGAAATGCAGCAAGCTCTTCTCTTACATAAGGAGCATCATTTTTTCAGTGGGTAATTCTGAAGGGTGATTTTTCCCTCTCTCCTATTCCCCCCTTTTTTTTTTTTTTTGGTTTCAGAATGTCCCTGCATTTGTATAACATCCTCTTTCCTTCTGCCTTGTGCTACACTTTCCTGTATGGCTACAAGAATGTACATGTCATTAAATCAAGAGAGCTCTGTAAACTGCATGAGTTTGCATGAACAAAGATCTGTCCAGAGTCCCACGGGAGTGGTGAGAACATTACAAATATTGAGTGGTCACTGTGCTGCCATCTCTAAAGAGCCTAGATGATCTTTTTCTTTCAGTTGTTACTTCAATATTTATCTTCATGGCAAGTTGGGCAGCAGGAGCTCCACTAGAATGGGTTCCAAGCCCAACCTTCCCAGTGGGTAAGGTGCCATCAGAAATATTCGTGTTTTATCCAATTTTGGTGTGGCTAAAGGGAAATGTAGAAAAAGGTTGTATCCTTGGTACTAAACTACTCTTGGTCAGACACAGCAGCTTGTAAACCTCTCACTTTGCTGTTTGCCTGACCAGTTTTACTGCTGGTTCTGCTCATAAATGTCTGCCAGGTTAAGCCCTTTTGAATAATTGTCTAATAATTGTCAGATGCTCGATACTGGCTCAAATACTGGTGGCACACACACCAACAAGCAGGAGGAGGTACTACCCCAAGTAAAGAGTGCAATTTATTCTCTGCTCCAGCAGCAGACCAGACTTTTTGCAGCTTCTTCCTCGGGGTTAAGGCCAGCACAGGACAGTGGTTTTCTTGTCCTGCAGCCTCAGCTGAGCCCTGCCTGCTGAGCAGGGCTCAGGTCCCTCAAGAAAGGGAATGAGCTGCCCTGGAGATGATTTTACCCTCTGCCAACATCTGCTGTGCTTGGGGCTCAGGCAGGGCCCCCTGGAAGTGCCTCGTACCCTCTGAAAATGCATGGGCCAGTTTTGCTCTGTGAAATTAAACAGGGAAGGATTTGATTCCTCACTTTAAGCTGAAATTCCCAATCTGTGGCTACACCACAGAGTAGCTCCATATTCCCACTGTCCTCCCACTCGCTTCAACAGTGTAGTGGAATAATTTAGAAGTACTACATGGCCGTGGAAAAGCTATGTAACACCTTTAGGAGAGCAAGAGCATAATTTTTGCTTGAAATTCCTTAAACATCAATTAATTTCTGACTCATCCTTTCAAGCT
>VZRO01004918.1:197998-350411 GCA_013397915.1 Daphoenositta chrysoptera | reverse complement strand
CCCGGTGACATGGGAGACCCCCCCACTCCTGCAGGAACTCCACAACCAGCTTGGAGGTATAGGCCGGGCCGTTATCAGTTTTAATTTGTTTTGGCACACCCAGGGTTGCAAATGCTGACAACAGGTGTTGTTTGANAACAGGTGTTTTTTGACCTCCGAGGCCTTCCCCACGGTGGGCCGATGCGAAGGCCAACCCCGAGAAGGTGTCCACAGACACATACACATATTTCTGCCTACCAAACTGGGTAACATGGGTAACATCTGTTTGCCACACTTCACAGCTGCCAAGTCCTCTGGGGTTGACGCCGGACCCCATGGACGGCATCTGGAATTTCTGGCAGCTGGGGCATGTAGCCACGATTGCGCGCGCTTGGTCCCGCCATAGATTGAACATGCGGACCAAAGCAGGCGCATTTTGGTGGAACATCTGATGGCTCAGCTTCGCCTGTTCAAAGATTTTTGGGATAGCAGCCAATTGTACAGGCACTGCGAGCGCGTCCGCCCTCTCGTTNGCCAATTGTACAGGCACTGCGAGCGCATCCGCCCTCTCGTTCCCCTCGGCAATAGGACCTGGGAGATCGGTGTGCGATCTCACGTGCATAACAAAATAGGGTTGCTTGCGGTGGGAAATCAAATGCACCAGCTTCACAAGCAAGCCGAAGATAACTGGGTTGGAGACCTCTTTTAATAAGGCGTGTTCTGCCCTAGCAACCACTCCAGCCACATAAGCCGAATCCGTGACCAAATTCAGAGGACCCTCAAACTTCTCAAAGGCACGGACCATGGCAGCGAGCTCAGCAACCTGAGGTGAGCCCTCAACCACCTGGGAGTCAGATTCCCACTTCTGCGTCCGAGGATCCCTCCAAGTCATCACAGACTTGTGGGATGCTCCAGATCCGTCGGTGAAAACCGTTATGCCTTTGAGGGGAGAGTCGCTTTGCATTGATTTTGGAATGAGAAAAAAGGCCGAATTAAAAATTTTGTGTTTTGGGTAGTGAATAGAGATCTGGCCGGGGTAGCTGTCTAAGGCATACATGAGGTTCTCATTACTCTGGAGCAAGTGCTCCAGCGTCCCAGATGTTAATGGTAAATAAATGCATGAGAAGTCACACCCCGCGAGAGTGCGGAGGCGAGCTCGTCCCTTGATGATAATTTGAGCCATCAGCTCTTGTGGCATACTTATGCTTTTGGGCATTTGATGGGGGAGAAAGATCCACTCTATTATCAGAAGAGGGTCCTTCTCCTCCTTTGCCCATTGAAAAATCAGCCCATGGAACTGCGGTACTTCCCCAGAATGGCAAGTTGGAACGGCAGCTCCAGCCAGTACCGGTGTGCCTGTCTGGTGGACAGTGCTTGCTGGACCTTCTCGATTGCGTGCCTGGCCTCATCAGTCAGGGATCGGGGGGAATCCAGCTCCTCACTCCCCCTCAACAAATTAAAAAGAGGAGCCAGGTCTCTAGTGGGTATGCCCAGATATGGCCTTACCCAATTGATTGACCCACAGAGCTCATGAAGGTCACGCAGGGTCCTCGGGTTATCATTTATTGCAACCTGCTGGGGTGTCACAGTCCGATTGGTAATTTGGAGACCTAAATACCTCCAAGGGGCAATCCGCTGGATCTTATCCTGCACCAATTGAAACCCTTCCTGGGTAAGTGCTGCGATTGTTGCCTCCAGAGCTCGATTTAAATACTTGTCCTCAGAGGCACACACCAACACATCATCCATATAGTGCAGGATGACAGCGTCTTTAAAGCGGGTGCGGATAGGAGCCCGCACTCTAGTGACGTACCACTGGCAGATGGTCGGGCTGTTCTTCATGCCCTGGGGCAGCACCCACCAGTGGAAACGCCGCATGGGAGCCTCCCGGTTGATGGACGGAACCGAGAAGGCAAACCTAGGGGCGTCGCTAGGGTGTAGGGGGATGCTGAAAAAGCAATCTTTTATGTCAATAACCACGAGATTCCAATCTCGTGGGAGCACGGTTGGCGAGGGCATCCCTGATTGGAGGGGGCCCATGTCCTCTATTACTTCATTAATTTTGCGGAGGTCGTGAAGGAGCCGTCGCTTGTCCTTCCCCCGCTTCCAGATCACAAAAATGGGGGAATTCCAAGGGCTGTTCGATGGCTTGATATGGCCTTTGGCCAGTTGTTCCTCCACGAGCTCATTGAGTGCCTTTAATTTCCATTTGGGCAACGGCCACTGGTCTACCCAAACTGCCGAATCTGTGCACCAATTCAGTTTCAGGGTAGGGCGCTCCGCAGTGGCCGTTAATGAAAAACCTGGGTGGGCTTAGGTATGTCCAATCGAGCCCCCCATTGGGACATGGTATCCCGTCCCCACAGGGTAAACCCTGTGTCCATAACATACGGACGAACTGTGGCCAATTGTCCGTCCGGCCCCTTAATTTGTACCATGCTCTTTGACACTCTAGCCAATTGCATCCCTCCTATGCCGTAGACTCCGCCTCTAGGCTGCTGGAGCTCCCAGTGTGACGGCCAGTGCTCTCGAGCAATGACCGTCACATCGGCTCCAGTGTTGGCCATCCCCTCGAGAGGAAAATCCTCTCGCCCCATGCTAAGCTGACAAGTAAGCATGGGCTTACTTTCTCCCATGGACTCCAGCCAATAAACATGTGGAGTCTGCATTTGATGGTATGGAAAATCATACCCAGGAATCGCTTGGGCGATGGTTTGGCCCTTCGGGAGAAAGTAAGGGGGATGGACGCACTGCACCCAGAGGGAGAGATCTTCACCCGGACCGATAGTAGTGATCCAGGGGAAGATCTCAACCTCGCACGGTGTCAGTGTGTCCCCTCCCAGGACAAGGAAGGATCTTACCTGTCCTGCGAAGCTCGACGAGTCGTCAAAGGCTGAAAGGAGGTCCCTTGAAGTCATGTCCGGTGAGTTAGGGTGCACCACAAGGGTGACCCAGTTGTCATTCTGGAAGAGGTGAGGGACTGCAGCTGCAACAGGGACTTTGGTGGCCGTACTTATGTCCCGGCGCGCGGTCCCAGCGTGCTGGCCATGTAGTTTCCTTGCGCAGTATTGGTGGAGGCCGGCTGGGGACGAGGCTTCACCAGGGCTGGAGCCCTGCAGTCCTTCGCCCAGTGTCCTCGCTTGCTGCAGCAGAGGGAGGTGTTTGGCGGCACAGGCTTCTTGGTAGAGGCTGGTGTTAATGGGGCTCGGGGCGTGGTAGAAGCATCATCCTGGATCGAGTCTCCTGCAAGCATAACTTCACGCCTCCGAGCAGGAGGGTCGTGGTATCGTAGCATTGCTTTCCGTGCGCATGCCTCCACCATGTCGTCTATGGTGGGGGCGGGCTTAAGCGGAAGGCTCAGAATAATATTTTGACACTGGTGGTTCGCGTTGGTTCTGGCCAAGGTGGTGAGGAGCTGCCTCTGGGCAGCCTTCCCCTCCACCTGGGTGTTAATGGCCCTCCTCAAGTCCTCTACAAAATCTATATATGGTTGATTGGGAGCCTGTTTGATAAAATTAAATTCAAGCCGCGGCCGCTTGGGCGGCAGCTGGTATAGGGCCGCCTCAGAGGCAGCAGTGATTTTAACTGAAAGGGGAAGAGGAATAAGACGCGCCTGTTCATCGGCCTTGCCCAGGTCTCCTTCGCCGCATAGATGGTTAAGTGTGATAGGAGCCCCAGCGAGGTCAATGGCCTCATCTGGGGTCTGCAGAAACAGAGGAAGCTGATCTTCCAATGCCCGCTTCCATGCCTTTTTCCACTGGCCGAATTCGGTTTCATTTAGAAGGCAGGAAAATAAATCCCGCAGGTCATGTGGGACCAGTCTGCTTGAGGAGAAGGTAGCCTTCAACATGTTTATAAAGAACTGGCTATCCCTCCCAAACTCTTTCTTCGACTTGCAGATCTCCTTCACATTTTGATAGGGGAAAGGCTCCCATCAGGGCCTTCCCCCCCGGCTAATATGCACGGGTGCAGCATAGGGAGCTGGTCCTGGTTCCGGGTTCCAGGTTCCAGGCCCCTCACTTCCAGAAATGGAAGTGTGGGAACCGGAAGGGGAACCGTGGGAACCAGAAGCCGGAAGAGGGGGGGCAGGACGCGTGGGAACAGGGGAGGAGTCGGGAAGGGAAGGGGCTGGACAAAACTTAGGTGCAGAGGGAAGAGGGGAGGAGTCACAGGGGTAGGANGGGTTTTGGGAAGGGGAAGAGGGGGGAGGGTGAGCCATGCAGTCAGCGCCATCTTGTCCCTTTGGGGGCAATGATGACCACCAAGCCATGTGCTCGCCCCCATCTCGTGTGAGGAGAGACAGGGATGAGGGCTCCCGAGAGCCACCATTTCATGGGGATGGAACAGGGGGTTTAACTGGGGAAACGGGATCGGAAAGAGGGTTCGGGGAAGGGTCCGAGACGGGTTCGCGACTCCGGTCCCGGCGCGGGTGTTGAGAGAGTCTCCGGGAGCCAGAGGGTTGGCAACCACTCTGCGCAGATTTGCGGGTTGCTTCCCGGAGTCCACTCAGCTGAGGGGTAGCGAGGGTATGGGAAGAGGGTAAGGGGGAAGAAGAACTGGGGTCTGGATTTTTCTGCACTTCCCCGACCTTTTTTATTGCTGCGTAGATCTTAGGCAGCAACTCATAGTAATCTTTCGCGGAGGTGTCCCCTTCTTTAGCCAACTTTGTAATTTTTTGACCAACACGGTCCCAAAACTCCAATTTTTGAACTTCGGCAGGGGATACGTTAGGGAAGTGAAGAAAAATCCAACGAATAAAAGATTTCAACTGTCCCTTTGAAAACTTTACCCCACCCCCCAGGAGGAAACCCGCAACCTGGTAAAACACCCCTTTCTTCGCTCCCATCGTCACTTAGGCCCTTTCCCCAAGCGACAGAAAAGGAAAACAGAAAAGAAAGCTTGCAGGGGTCTTACCTGAATAGCGCGCTTGAATTTGTGCAGATCTTGTCTGCGAAGTGACACGCTGCAAAACGTAAAACTGTCGCAGGGTCCTCCTCAAGGAGCGGGCTCGCTGGCTGGAGATGGCAGAGCCACTTGTCAGCTCGGCGAGTTGTCCGCTCTCCTCTTTGGGTCCGCCGACCAAAAAGCGGCGTACCAGAGAGGCTCTGGTGATCCGGCGGGAGGGTCCCAATGACAGGGAGACCTTCTCGGATGGCTGGCATCATCACGCAGAAGCAGCAGAGGCACCAGTTCGATATCCTCACACGGAGGCACCAGTTATGACCGTGCGACGTCCCGAGGATGCAGCCCTCGCCTCGTCAAAGGGGAAATTCCCCAGGCGCCATGCCCATAAGACAGAAGAGAGTCTCACTGAAGGGCGCAAGGACGCAAGGCTAAAGAGCCTCCTGCCACGGCAAGCGGCAGGGAGGGGATTGCCTCAGGGGAGGCTGGTGAATGCACGCCGGAGGAGGAGGGTGTAATAAAGAGGCAGGGATCTGATATGGCTCTCAGGAGGTTTATAGGGGGAGGAGAGTCAGGGATCAAATCCAGTGTCTGAAGGATGAGCACAAACTTTTAAGGGGGGGAGGTAACAGGGGGAGTATTCGAAAATTAGCCAATGGGGCACATAACCGGGAGGGGTTCAGGGGTGACAATCAAAACATAAACCAATTATAAAGGGTCAGCAATAACAGTAACCAATCGGGGATTCAGCAAGGGAGAACTTTCTGGACCAGGGTGGCAACTGGGGAAGGATTGACAGTAGGATTGACAGGACAAAAGTGGGAGTAACAGGGGTAAAGGCGGGAGACAAACCGTTATTATAATTAAACAGATTAAAATAATCAACATATCAAAACCTTATAAACAAACACACCACAACACACACAGGTGTATTGACCCTGGTGACCAGACAGAAAGCCTCCACATTTACACTGCTTTTTGCTG
The DNA here is from genome assembly GCA_013397915.1 of Daphoenositta chrysoptera. Lineage (NCBI taxonomy): Eukaryota > Metazoa > Chordata > Aves > Passeriformes > Daphoenositta > Daphoenositta chrysoptera. The sequence continues at coordinate 344,546 of VZRO01004918.1, read as the reverse complement.
ACAGTCATGTGGTCCATTCCATCTGATTTTGGGGTCAAGTCAGTCAGGGCTTAGCTGACACTTTGCAACTTATGCCTTGTAATTAAGTTTCTGATGGTGTGAAGGGGCCTCAAGATGTGAAAGGCCTATTTTTAGGCATCTGAAATAAAAGAAAACAAACAAACTTANTACACCCAAAAAAAAAAAAAAAAAAAAAAAAAGCAGTGTTGTAAAGGCAGTGTGGGAGAACTTGGCTCTGCCAGCAGCTTGTCTCTAGCTACTCTGGGTCTGGTTGTGCCATGCTTTCCTCTCGGGGAATACAGCTGGCACAGACAACCTTCCCAGAGGAGTCAAGGAAACCATTTGCAAACACTTTAAACAGGTTGGCAGAATGCCTCTTTTCCCTGCTGCCTCTCACACACATCACCCCCAAAGCAGTGACTGTAATGTGCTCAGCAATATAAGATTGCATTGAATGAGCAATGCTCAGATGGTATTGAAGCTCATGTAGAGATTGCAGCGGGGCATATGAGGGCAAAAAGCTTCATTGGCAGCAGAATCAGAAAATTTTGTTTTTGTGATAGCTGGGAAGCGAGAGATAGGGACACTTCGGTGCACGTTCCACTTTGATTGCAAAACAGGCATCTTGAAATAAGGAATCTGCATAACAGAGATTACAGGAAAATTTTTGGATCTGGAAAACAGTTGAGATGCATGAAGAAATGAAATTAAATACTCCTGGGAAATGTGCTTTTCACTCTCATTTTTTATTTTCTCAAAAAATGGTTCCATTTCATAGAAATGTTTATGATTTTGTGGAGGGGGATGAAATTGAGACTGTTTTTCCTTGGCAATTTGCAACCACGTTTTATTCTCAGCAACTCTAATTATAATCAGCTGAGTTTGGGTTTGGGTTTACTCAAACATGCAGCCCCGTTTTTTAATGACATTTGCCAGGTTTCCAGTTCTGCAACACACAAACTTCTTCAACGATTAAAACAGGCACAGTTTGAATTAGATGATTCTGAGAGGGGAAAAAAGGCGTGTTCAGGGGGTCTCACACCCTGAGAGAAACATCTAAGAATTCTAAGTTTTAAGATGATCCCAGAACCGCTGAGAAATAATACTACAAGCATACTAAGCACAATGCTTCAACCACTAATAATGATTTTTGTGTTAGAATTCTAACACAATTCTAACTCTAATTCCAAGTTGCAATCCAAAATACAGTGGCAAGAATGCTCAGAGCAGTACTCACACTGCATGCAGATAATGTCTATAATTGCAAAGCAACTTTTGCATCTGTAAGGCAGCAGGAAACATGAAGTTTTTCTGAAAGTGACCTCCCGACTCCAGGGACTCCCAGCCAAAGTGTTATTGACTGTCAAGAGATATAGGCTCCCTGATGACCTAGGCACTTTCAAAATATGCAAAAGGCATTAAAGTCCTCTGAATAGACTTTTTTATTTCTGTATAATTTATTTCTCCCTGCATGTAACTCTGACCTCCAACCAGTCAGGCCAAGGCATTTCCCTTGCCTACCTGTTCCAGGTACCTAAAACCAGGCTGTGCCACACTGCCTTGCCCTGTGTCTTATCTGTGGTCTGGATGCAATCTCACTAAATCCAGTGGAAGCACAGAAAGCAAGAACTGCTACCAGAATGTGGAAGGTGTGGTTATCTCTAGCAGAGCTGCTGACAGCAGCGTTCCTACCCATCTGCATGGGGAGATGTTATTTGAGCTCTGTTATCAGGTATCTCAGAGACTTCTGCACCACGTAACGTGGGAGTCTGTCAACATCCTGTCCCTAACAACTGGTAAAAAAAGAGAAAATATGAGGGAACTGTCCCATGAGGGGCAATACCAAAGTTAGACCTTTCTGCAGGCTTGGCCCAGTGATGAGGCTCCCAGATGTCTGAATCTCTCATCTGAAACACTCGTTATTTCAGCAACAGCCAAGAGCTGTATGCTTAAAAAGGAGGGCCAAGGAACAAGTCAGAACACTGTCTATGAGCTACACAGTTGTTCCAGTTATTTTGTTTGAGCTGTTTTCCCAGGATAAATGTACATTGCCTCAACATCACGGTGTCCATGGTTCACCAGGGCTGCATGCACACACAGCAAGGGGCATGCGCCGTTCTCAGCCAGAGTGTTTTTCCTCCTCTCCATGTCTCTGTCTCATTGTGTTTAACTTTTAAGCCCTGTTTGCTCACCTTGCTAGTCAAAACAGGGCTTTATTTTTCTTTTCTAGAATGTGCAGGGCTAGTGCAAGTAGTTAAGAGAAGCAAGCTGTCCTCCTTCCACAACATCAATACCCTCCTTGCCAACAATAATTATCCTGCATGGGGAGTTTTACCTCTTATCTGCTGATGCATGTGAGGGAGGTGGTGGTGTTAGTGATGGGATATGCCGCCTCTTGATGTTTCCTGGATTTTCTTTAAATGTCGTGTTTTGAACGATGAGATTAGGAAAAGGATTCTTTGCATTTGTCTGCAAATCTGCTGGCAGCTGCCCCTTCAGCATTTGGCCTGGGTCTGGCACACACCTTGCAGCCTAATTTTTCTGTACAGTGACTGCATGCCAAGATGTAACTCTCAAAGGGCTATTTCTTCTCCACCAGCAAATGAAGTTTCAACTTCTTATACAGCAATGCTTTTGCTTAGACTAGCCCAGTAACCAGGAGAGGAGCCTTAACAGGGCTACTCAGCAGAAAACATCCTCAATATCCTCTTTCTGTCTGCAATGTAACCTTGGTGTTGTGATTTGGTGCATTTACTGGCTCCAGCTCTTGCCCAGAAGTGCTCAAAACATGCAAGATTAAACAGCTAATGCTATTGGGAAGAAAGGGAGTGTCTTGGTTTGAAAGACAGGTGCCTGCTAAGAGAGGTTGAACCCTCCCTTAGGGTAGAAAATGTGACCCTCCTTCCCTCCAAATTATTTGAACTTCAAAATCAGGGGCTCTCAGGCAAAGGTATGGGGGAAAAGGAATAACAGTTTTTACTAGTGTATATAGCAGAGTAAACAAGCAATAACAAGGATAACAACAAACAAACAAACCAGAAACCAGTAGCAGGTGTCCTTTGGGCTGCCACGCACTTTCCTGTGTGGTGTAATCGCGGTTGCGAGCAGCAGGGGCGCTGTGGAGCTCCCGGCCGGGCAGGGCAGGTGCGGTGCCTCCCGAGCAGCAGCAGGGGCGCTGTGGAGCTCCGGCCGGGCAGGGCAGGTGCGGTGCCTCCCGAGCAGCAGCAGGGGCGCTGTGGCGCAGGGTCGGGTCGGCCTCACGCCGTTGGTAATGGCGGGCGGGCTGGGGAGCGGGCAGACAGCTCGAAGCAGCGGAACAGGGCGGCAGGAGTTGCGGTTGGTTTCTCCCAGGCTGGCCAAAGGTGGCAGGGACTCTGCAGTCACGGCAGACGCCGCGGTCTCGTGCGGCGAAAACGGGACGGGCGGCGGGGGGCAGCCGGGCTTCCCCCCCTGCAGCTGCTGTGAAATGCAGCAGGGAAGAAAAAACAAACCGCACTCTGCCGGTGTGGGCAAAAACTGGATCCCCAGCCAAAAGCTCACCCAGCCAGAAGGAGAAGGTAGATCACGGTGGGATCCCCCGCGGTCGCCAGTCTGAGCCCAGCAAAGCAGCTCCTCTCCTCCCGGTGTCCCACGGACCAGTGTCAGTCCCAGCGAGGTGTCGCCCCCCTGCACCCAGCCTCGTCCTCACCACACCCAGCCATAGTCTTTGTCTTTTACAACAAGCTTAATAGTTCTGAGCACGTAGCCATTTGTCTCTTAGTAACAGGGATGGAGGAAAAATTCCAATGCCCTCAACCCCCAACAGGGAGCTTGCTTTTCTTTCCCTTCTTCCCTAGGTGTCTGTTTCCTTCCCTTAATCTCTGTGTTACTTCCCTCAGGTGACACAGGGATCTCCTTCACGATTAATACATCCCTACCTTTGATGGGGAACTTGAGAAGCTCATGCAAAGGACTTACAATCTGTCCTTACCTGGCCCAGGCGGGAGACCTTTATTAATTAACTTGATTTTACCAAATTCTGGGGGGCTTGGAAACTGAATTCAGTTTATAAACTACTTTGTGAATAGGACTCAATGGGGAACTCAGTCCTATCTACCAGCTCAGCAGGAACCAATCCCCAAACATTTTATTCTCTTATGTGGCTGCCAGTCCAACCACTTCACCAACAGCCGTGCCAGTTCAGCACTGTCTGCGGTAACAGGGCTGTGTCTCTTCAGAGACTGAGCAGGATGGCAAAATGCCTGACTTTATAGATTCTAAGCTTCTCCTGAGATCTGGGAGGTTTCTGGGATATGCATCACCTCTTATTCTCTTTAGGTACATCAACCCTGCTTCAGAAACATTTTCTGTCCTGGTTATTAAGTTTTTCTCTTACAGTTTTGATTTTTTCTCCAGGTGATGAATGGTGGATCGAATAGGGAGGCTGCAGACCACATACAAAATAGTCTGCGTGCTTCACAGATGGCTGAAGCAGAGCAGGAATTTGCTGTGCTGTGTTACGCTTCTGTTGGGGTTTTGGATCCCGAACAGAAATCAAAACTCAGTCCTACCATGGGGAGCTTTGTGTCTGGTTGGGCACAAGCCTGAATGATACAAGAGTTTATAATAGTGATGATAGTGGTGATGGTGGTGAAGTTCATGCTGATGGGTGGGGACAATGACAACTGTTCCTCCTTGTCTGTGAAATACCAGGGCAGCTGCTGTCCCCATTGAAATTCCATACAGAACATCAATGATATATATCTCTCTAGATACAGCCCTCACAGACTGCTGCCTCCCTGAGACCTCATGGTAGATGGGACAGGGACAGGCAGATGAACCCCTCTTTCTCCTGTCAGTCATGAAGGGCTGTTAGGGAGCCCTTGGTTCACAAATAAATGTCAGTAATGATTAACTCAGAATTCCTTGGTCTGACGCTCAGACCAGGTAGCACAGGCAATTCCCTCAAGTAATCGCTGTCCTTTAGCAAAGCTCCTGCCCTCCAGCACAAATTTCCTTGCTTGGATTTGGCCGTGGGGAAAAGATCCAAGGGACAGCTTTGGTTTATTTGGTCTCTGATAGCAAGTGGTGGCACTGATTTCCTGGCTCTATCCTCTTCTAAGAAAGTGTCCTCTCCCCAGCTGCATTTGGAATGCAAATCTTGTTCATAGTAGATCTGTAAGTAAAACCAAACTGAGTCTCTTCTGGCTCTTAAATCCCTTCTATGCTCTCTTAGCCCAAGGTTTGTGTACATAGGCTGGCTTGCCCATGGATAAATACAGCAGCTTCATATTTTTTTGCTACTCTCAGGTCAAGAAAGCAAGGTGGGAAAGACATCATAACGTTTCTCTCACCTCCTTCACCACTATCAGAACATTTTGCAAGCACTTGCCTGTTGCACAGTAAGTCGCTGACATCCACTGTGTCTGTTTTTTTCCCCCTCTCTCACCCCAAGTTCTCTCAGCTCATTAAAATCTTCAACTCGCTGGGTCCTGAGAAGTTCCCCCTCGTGGAGCAAACGTTCTTCCCAAGCCATAAGCAGATGGTGAGTAACTTTACTTTCTTCTGATGCCAATATGGATGGAGTAGAAACAGTAGATGCCAGTTGGGCACAGGAAATGGTGGTGGGAATGCTGGGAAGAGTCTAAATTTTACTTACAGATAAATACTAGCTAAAAAGTGCTATGCAAAAGGCACTGCTTGGGAACCTTGTTCAGCCCTCCCCTACGTCACATAAGGACCCTGAAAAAAATGTACAAAGAGGCTCAAAGGTTTAAACACTAAAGCAGAACTCTGTTGTGAAACACAGTCAACAAAAAGCTCATCCCAAGAGCAAGGAATCACTCTATTCAGATAAAGTGGATTTTCCCTACTCCTGGAATTGTTTAAAATATGTTGACAATTTGGGACATGGGTCCTAAGAGCTGTTTGTTTCACAATGTTAGTTTGCTTGGTGTATCACATGCTCACCATCCATGAAATATACATCAGTCTGAAGGTACTTGGAGTAACTCGCAGTTGTTGAAAGAGTTTGTTTCATCTTCTCATGTTTTCTTTGCACAGTGCTCTGGGGTCTGGTCTTTCTGTCAACAGCTGAACACTCAGTGCCCTCTGCAGCTGCTGGGCACTGTACCAAACTCTTAGGGCACCTTCCAAAGAAATCTGCGTAGGTGCCTTTAGTCCTGGAGAACATGGCAAAGAGAGGGGCTTTGTTTAAAGCTGGTCATGGCTCTTGTTTTCCCTGCACTAAAAGGAAGACTAAGCCTTTGTGAATTTTTGCTCCCAACTTACATCCATGAATTAGTGGCTCCTCCTACATGGCTTTGATGAAACCCTGTATGAACCAAGACCCCCTGTGTGACCACTGGCTGGCAGAGCTAATTTCCCAGGCTTGACTGTGAACCCAAGCAGCATTGCCAGCCTGAACATGAGGGTTGCTGAGATGTCAAACTAAGGCTCAAAAATATTCAAACCCCTCTTTTCTCACACACTTTTTGCAACACTGTGGGCCAACCACAACGCATGACAGGGTGTAGGTACATGATCATCCAGGTTCTTGTGAAAAATCCCACTGCTGCCTGCTAGGTACTCAAATACTTCAAAATGCCAGTCCTTCACCTCTCTGTTTCAATTCTCTGCTCTCTACCTGCACTCTGTAGACTACAGCACTTCCATGCTTCACAGGCACATCATGGAGGTAAGTACAGAAATGAAGTTGTATTATCATTGAAGACATAAAGAAATGGATAGTCCTTAAATAATGTGACAGTTTTTTGCACACTTCTAAGATGAATTAGTTGATAATACCTGTTGCATTTAATTGAAGGTGACAAGTAATGAAGGTTTGTTGATATAAGTAATGTTTCAGGACAGTTGTGACTTTGTCCACCACTTCAGGAATGGTATTTTTGGAAGACTTGATAAAGGTTATCATTGCAAATAAGTTAGCTAGCACTTTTAGCAATATCTTCTTGTCTGGAAATCTGATTCTTGGTTCCTTAGATGTAGATGTATTTGGTACCAGCATAGTAGTACTGATCTTAATTTCACTTGTTTTCCATCTTTATAACTAAAAACCTACTTGGAGAAGCTACTACTTACTTCCAAAAGGGTACAGGAAGTCCTATAAACCGTAGGTAATCTCATATGAACACAAACACTACTGCTGATATGCAAGCCTGAGTAATCTGGCTTAAATCACTTTTCAACAATTCACAGAAGCAACAATCCACTTGGGCAAATTCAGGCCAGCCCTTCCCAGGTGGACGGGTCTGCTTCACATAATGAATCTACACTTCTAAATATCTTTTCTGGGAGCATCTTCACGACATCCTGGGCTGTGAGAGTCTGAAAGGTCAAGATTACACCAAGCAAGCTGCACCGCAGTCATCACCAAATACCTGTGAAAGTTGCTTGCCCACTGTGCATCAGCTTCACCATCTGTCAGATAGGAATATACTGATCCCCTTTTACCACTCTTTCTCTTCCCTCTCCTGGAGGCCTTTCCAAGCTGTACCAGTGAGCACTCATAAAACACACTGTGGTCCTTTGACGGCTGACCCCCTGGAAGTGTTTATAACAAGTGTTACGGTTTTACCTCTCTGCAATGTCATATACTTTAAGCACTCAAGCTCTCACATAGGAGACCCTTATCCTTCTATATCCAAAATTTTCCAGAGTCTACTTTCTAAACCTTTGGGTTAAACAGAAAACAAGTTCAAAAATCTGTTTCATTCTTTCACCTGTGTAGAGATTAGATTTTCCAAGAGTAAAAGTGAGATACAGGAATTTTCTAACAGTAGGTCCATTTTTGTGAGCATTTAAATTTAGCTGAAAACACTACTTCTGACTCTTCTTTCTCATGAGAACAGGGCATTTTTAATCAGCCTTAAACAGTAAGCCTAAAGAGAGGACACAAGATTCTGACATTTTACAGCAGAAAAGATGAACCTCTTTTCCCTTTGCCATGGGCATGGTACCTTTCAGACCTCCCCATAATGATCAGTTTTCTGGAAATAAGAGCAATCTGGCAAGTGTTCTTCCAAGGACCTACTGGTGCTACAGCCAGCCCTTGCTCTGTACTGACCTCCTATGGCAAATTAACAACTGGGAGTCATTAATTTCAAAAGGGCTTTTTCGCCTCTCCTGGGCTTCTGACCACAGTAACAATTCTCAGAGAGACCAAGCTCTTAAAAAGAGGGGGATTTCCTGGAGGAATCTTTGCCGAAGTGCCAGATTTGCCAGAGGTGGAGTATCTGCTTTGGGACCAATAAAATGGTATCAGGAAGGGGAAGGAGATTAATAAATCCAGTTGCAGATCCATTTGTGTACATTTGAAGTCAGCAGAAACTAATATAAGTGAAGCAGACACAATGTCTGTGATAGAAATAAAACCACTTTACTGTTTAGAATAAAAGGACACTATAAAAAGTGAACATTATGCAATATTACCTTAAAAGACAATACACATTCACTGAATATAAAATTTATAAATAACATGGAGGAAAACTGTAAACAGTGCTAGAAAATTTAGCAACAAATACATTCCTTTTGGACGAGATTTTTCACATGGGTCTGGTTCTCTCCCCAAGTTTCCATGACTATTAGGAACAGCAGAGTGGCTCTATGAAGGAAGGACAGTGTCAGAGAGAAGGAGAAGCCAGTACAAGCAAAACAGCAGCAAATGTTTAATGGGTTGTTTTGTTTTTCCTCAAGACTAGTAGCCCCAAACGTCACTTACACTAAAAAAGACAAAAATTTTTTGCAGTTCCCTAAATTTTGTTCTGTCCTTGTAAGCTATAAAGCACATTATAAGTGAGCAGTACTTTCAGAGACATCTGCAAGGATGGAAGCTCATTCTCATGGAGGCCTTTACTTCCAACAGTCTTTACTGTAAAAAACACAACAGTGTGTTTCCCATCACTGTGAGGCAGCATTTCACTCCAACAAGTATGAATGGTATACAATGACAGATGCAGGTTTTCGAATAGTCCTACCTAAAGGGTCATGTAACTCTTCAAAACATGGGAAATTTAGACCTAAATATGGTGCTTTTTTTCCCATTATGGGGAGGTGGAAGCCTCCCACAAGAGGACTTTATTCAAGGAACTCCATGCAGCGATCTCCTGCTCTCTACCCCCTCCATTTTGGAAAAGGAACATAGAATCTAATCTTTCCCAAACCTTCAATATGTATTTTTGTCGTTTTAAAGGGGAAACACTCTCCAGCAAGTAAGGAAAAAATATGCATAAATAAGAAACTGAACAGCTTCAGTCTAGAAATTAACTACACACTTTAAAAAGTACTTTTAATAATGTTGGTGTGTCTAAAGCATGGTGCCAGGGACTGTGTGTAACCCTGAACATGTTCACTGGCAGGCAGAAGTGACTTAGCGAGGCAGAACAAAGGAGAGAAGACAGAAAGGAAGAGGTCTTTGAGTCTGATTTAGAGCCTGTTCAGTCCATGTAATGGCTTCCACTTCAGAAGTGCCTTCAGGGAGGTCCTTAATGCAAGCACAAGCTGAAGCTTAGCCCAAGACATGCACATCCCTGATAGCACACACAGAAACAAAATAAAGAAGCTTCCCAAAAGAAATGTATTTTCACTGGATTCTTCCCCCTCCTTTCAGGTCCACATTTTGAAAAGCCTTAACAACTGTTTCTTTACACAGCAAGGGCAAAGATTTGCCACCAAACCTCCACCCCTGACAGTCTAGCTGTCTGCATCTCAGAAATATTTTACCATCTGCAAAATAAAGTGGGAATATGCTTCATTTTCTGGTAATGCATCTGCTGGTTTGTTTTGTTTACAAAGCACATAGCTACATTATATCCTACTTAGGGACACAAGTCCTCATAGTATTAGAACGCAAATATTTTCACAATAATTTGAGTGCAATACTGTGATGTCTCAACTAGCTAAATGAATCAGTGACAGGTAAAATATGCAGAGCTGCAGTTTAATGAAAATTCAAACCAACGCTTTACTGCATCAAGGGGCATTTTCATTTAGCCTTCCAAAGCTGTGAGAAGTGGCTGCAGCTCAAAGAGACAATGGCCTTGCCTAGTCACCTTGAGCTTGAGGAGGGCCATAGCCTGCAATGCCAGCTCCAAACAATGCAAACACTGAGGGTGGCTCCCTTCTGCCCTCTGTGACCCTCACAGATTTTGTCAGCCACACACACAACTCAGAGATTGTTCCACTGAGCCCAAAGCCCAAATCCGTATTTTGCCAAAAGGAACAAAATTCTGAACCACCACCTGGTCCTGTGACAGGTGTCATGAAGCACCCTACTCTCCCTCTCATCTCCAACCCATAATTTTGGAGTAGTCACAGGGAAGAGGACTTCAGAGAAGTGTTCCAAGTCTAAATCACAGGAAAATCCAACAGACTTTCAATGTGTTTTGTGCTGCATTCCCACTCAGAGCTACTGGGAAAAAAAATACACACAGGAAACCTAGGCACCTCTAACAGCAACTCTCTGAAAATGCCCTTTAAAGTTCATGCTAAAAATGAAGCTTTTTGCTGCAACAAGTCATCTAGCAAATGGGGCATTTCAGAGGGTGTACATCTGGCAGAGCTCTGGTAGCACACAAGGAACATAAAAACACACCAGGGCCCATCTCAGACACTCTTTCTTTTCCATTTGGCAAAGAGGTTCCAAACAATTCTCCAGTAATTGAGGTCACTGACTGTAAAATGCTGTATTGCCCCAAGCTGGAATCACTGCAACAACTTTTTTCTGCTGGTGGCAGCTCTGCTTTCTAAGTGGAATGAATGGAAGATATATGGAAACTTAAGATAAATAATCATAATAATACAAAAATGAAGTTAAGCACAATCTTCTCCCTGCCCAAGCCCTCCCCATCCAAAACTCAGCCACCCATTTTGTCAGCACCCCTTCTTCACCATCATTAAAACTTAAAATATTTTTATTTGATAAGAAAAATTATATTATAGTTTTCTTAATAATAATAAAAAAAACCAAAGTAGAATGAAAAAAAACTTCTCCAGTCAACAGCAAAGCACAAGACAGTAAGGCTTCTCCTCCCACATGACTGCAGGACATGGTATGAGCACATGCACAGGGCTATGCTTAACAGTGCCTAGAGGGAAACACAGCACTTGACATAGAAGGAATCCTCCAGGCAGCTGAAAATTTTATGATCCCAGACAACACTTATTAGGAGACCACTCTTCCTTGCCTAGCCCACACACACTTCCTTTCACTATATAAACAAACGCAGCTATAGTAGCTGCAGGGGGGGAACCATGGTGCAATGAGTTGCAAAGGAAACAATGACTGTAGCCACTACTGCAGATACACTGGAGCTTCAATATTTTAAAAGCAACTCCCCGACTCGGAATGTCAATATTTCTGTCTTTAAAACACAATCAAACCATTCTTTTGTTTATAACACCAAAAAAGTCCACGTCCTGTCAAAAATAGCTTATGTCATTATGTGTATATACATCTTAGTTCAGCAAAACACTATTTTGGCAATTTTTTTTTTTTTTTTAACAATAAATGTTCTAGCAAGTCTCCCCTTCCCCTCTTGCATGTGATTGTTTTACAGTTGTTATTTTTGCATCTATTTCGTTTAAGGTGTTCACAAGCTGGTTTTGCTGTTGAAGCTAAGCTGCAAAAATTTCAGGGGCCAGTACTGCTGAAAACAGGATGGTACAACCCTTCCTATGCTCTGCTGTAGTTACATTTACTTCCCTGAAAATAGGGGATGGGGCTTTTGTTTTTGAAACAACAACAACAGAAATACAAAATACTCTCTCTTTTGTTCTGGGGAAAGCCAGAACTTCAGATGTGCTGTTGCATTCACACTGTGACTGAATTAGCAAGGACAGTCAGTCAACAATGCTTTTACCAGATGATGTGGTCAGACACACCAGGTAAAGTCTCCCACTGCTGGAGTCAATCACATTGCCAATCTCTCCTATAGAGGATTTCTTTTGGATGTCATTTTGTCCAGAGTTTAGGCTGGGTTTCTTTTCATTTTGCTTCATTTGCCTGGTTCATCTGATTAATGAAATCTGTCTCCCTTGAAATAGATTTGTCTATGTATTTTCAGCACTTAGTGCATGAGGAGGGGTGATGGGAAGCCAGCGCACAGAAGAATACAATGCCTAACTGGCATAGTTTTTAGGTTTTTGTTTTCCTAAAAAAATAGAGATTATATTGCTACAGCTAATGATACATGTAAGAGAGCAAGAGCTCCATATTTGTTATTTTTTCCTTTTTTTTCCCTCCCATTTTTCCCTCTGGTGTGCAAAAGTAAGCTTCCAAATGTTGTCTGATCAAAATGAGTGGTATCAAAAAATGGAAAAGGTGATTACAAATTCAATAAGGTGGCACTGACTTTTTTTTTCCTTTCCTTTTTTTTTTCCTTTCCTTTCCTTTTTTAAGTGTTCGAAGTGCTAGAATTTGCGTGAAAATAGGCACTAATTTCATTGTCATCATCATGATCTGGTAAGAGTTAGTGTCCAAAGGAAGATCAGCCACAAGTAAGGGAGAGGGGAAATAAGGAAAGGAATAGCTGCTCAGGGATCTGTGGCATTGATTATCGTTTTGTCTGGAGGTGCCCATCCTCTGTACCAGCTGCAGTAGCCTTCCACCCTCTGGATGCAGGCGTAGTGCTTTGCTTGATATCCTGAGTGGCCGAAGTTAGAGAGCATGTCTGTCCAAATGCACTCGTTCTTGGAGGTGGCAAAGCAGGGCAAATAGTAGCAGGGCCTAATCTGCAATTGGAAAGAGAAATCAGGTAAGGCTACATGTAAAAACAACATTATATAAAATCTCTTTTTAACAGAGACAAGAGATTCAAAATTCCACTCCCTCAAACCTTGCTTACTAATCCAAAATTGAGCCTCAGTTCTGTAAGCACGTAAGCATGTGCTTAGCTTCACACACACAACTAATTCTGCAATCAAAAGGGCTTTTCAGGTGCAGAACAGTTGAGCTTACGTCTATGTTTTTGCAGGCCTGAGGCCATGTGCAAAAGTCTTAGTTCCAGTGCCAGGCTGTGGGGTTTTAAGTACTCAAAATGTTTACACAGGAAAAAAGCTGGACATATCATACCAAGCCTTTGGTACCTGATTTCATTCACCTGCAAATGATTCTGCATGGATTCTGAAAGTCTTCCCCAACCCAAATTAACTCCAACAGGGTATTAAAAGCATAGACTCTGCATTTTTATTTGATTGTCTCTTCTCTGGTCTCAACACTAAAAATGAACTTTCCTTCTCCGTAAAAATTGTTGTCCTCCATTTCTCTTCCTGGCTGTTCTCCAGGATCACTGAGTATTACCAGCCAGGGGAAACAGAGTTCTTGGGCTTAAATGTCTGATGCCACCTTAGAGACACACATACCTTGCAGCCACAGCCCAGGTGATAACGATGGTTCAGTCCTTTGCGCTGGGACAGAGTCAGCCGGTCCCATTTCTCATACCAGTTGCACAGGCCAGTGTAAACCTTCCCCTCATACACCCGGCCTTGAAAACAGACACATGGTCACAAGTTAGCACTTCTCAGCTCAAGCACTTCTCTCGTTTCCTGAGATTGCTAATGCTCTTGGTATGTTTGGCTTCAGCCACTGCTCAGCAAATGCGTTCTTTTTATTAACTGGTTCAGGAATCTCTGGCCAGCAAGATAACAGCACTTCTGAAAGTAAGGAGTGTTGTGCAGGGTCTAAGGACCACCAGCAACATGCGGGTTAGCAATGCTGTCAAGTTCCTCTTAACAACAGAGAAAATGAACTGACACCTTCACTAGAAACAAGACTTGGCAACTGCCACATGTCCATCCTCCTGCATCCCCCCATCTCAGCAGTCTGCATTTCTCCAGCTCATTCCAAAAACAATCTTCCATTTTTGACACAGCCCAGTAGCACCCAGTTCCCCATGACAGACACACCAGCTCAGGTATAAATTGAGAGCCATGGACTGTCACACAACATACTTGTGACAGCATGCCTGGGTGTAAGACACACTTTAGAAAAGAAGGGGACACCTAGAGAGTGAAATAACTCTCAGCATTGTAGAATACTGAACACCAGAATACTATTGGCTGTCTTAGCACTTAGGAAATTGTGTACAGAGCTGTCTTCACCACTGCCCATGTCCTTAGCAGGTGTATGTATAAAACAGAAGAGGTTTTGCGTATGGAGAAGTACACAATCCTTTACCTGTAATCAGATATTGGTACTTGTTGACCTCCAGCTTGACTCCACAAAGACTCTCAGAGGCTTCTGTGTAGATGTACTGAATGTGTGGCATTATCTGGAAGCCCCTGTACATCTAGAGAAAGAATAAAAATAAGTCGTCTTAAGAGGACAAATTTCACTTAAGATTCTTTACAATCTACATTTCTAGTTTGTGATGGTAACCAATAAATTTTCTGGTTTTTACAAGAGTTAAGGAATAATGACACTGGCTGGACTCATGGAAGTCTCCCCACCAGATCTGCTGGTAAAGCAGAAAAACTACCTGCTAACGAGCCATTGCAATTCAGCACAGAGACCAATTTTTCCCATTCATATTAGTTCCAGTGGCACTGAGTGAACAAAGTGCCAATGCTGCAAGCTCTGCCAACATCCTGAAAATTTTTTTCCCCTTATAAAGGTCATAATTAGGGAGAAATAAAATTAACTCAAGCTTGGAATCTTTCTCCTCTATGTGATTTAAACAATTTCTTCCAAACTAAGGAGTTTTTCTTTTAAACAATTACCCTATTTTCCAGTGTTGCTGCTGTAAGGGTTTCAAACCTTTGGCGCTTGATCTAAGTCATCAAGCCAGACACCTCCTTCTCAAACGCGTAGCACACGCAACTCCTGCTGACCTCAGCAAGGACTTAATGTTTCTCCAACTCAATGAATGCAGACATTGAATTCTACACCATCTTCTACAATTAGTCCTGTACTGATGGGCACCATAAAGAAAATATCATGTATACATAATTCCTCTGCACTCCTCCTCCTCCTTCATACTCTTTCTTCCATCTCAGTTTAATCGAAATATGAGCCCACAGGTACACCAGCAGCTGGATTCAGTCAGAAATTAGCACATGTCCCCATCTGACCTGGCCTTACTGCTGCAATTTAGAGAAACTCATGCCCACCTGTCAGCAGCATAATGAAGTCTTTGCATAGCAGTGAAACAACCACTGCATGTGTACACTGGACCCATTAAACAAATCCTCTTTTTGAAACACAGAGGATTATTTCCCTGAGAATTTAATCTTTAAAATTTGTTTGTCTTTTCAAAGCATTCAGTCACTCTTTTTTTCCTCGCCAGTATTTAGAAGAAAGAAATTTAAAGAAGTATTTAAAGAAGAAACAAAATAAATCAGAGAGAATCAGTTTCCTGGCATTTCCCAGGCTATCCTTTTCTCCCTCAGCTTTCCTGATAGACAGCACATTCACATTCAGTTTAGCAGTAAATATGAATGTGAGGTAAGAGGACCAAAAAATCCCAATCAATCCTGGAGTTATAATCCTTGCCTCTGTGTCACCTAAGCTGTAGTATTCTTCTCCAGGCTGCATTCTATTTCTTGAAGTCCCCTATTACCCCTAGAGTAATTCACCATTCCCCCACCTCCTTTAAAAACAACAAATCTCTTTCTTTCTGAAAGAACACGTTAATTTAACAGATTTTATGCTAGGTCCAAATACTTCCTATAAAACTATAAAAAACTACTACTAATTCTGCTATGCTGAGAGGCCAAATTATCTTTGGAGCATCTATGAAATGTCAGCCAGGTGATTTTTTTTTAATCCTTAGATAGATTCCCCTAATCAGCATGATCTTGTAACAGTATCACAACTCAGTGACAGCACTGCTGGGTGAAGGTCTCACTAAAGAGTTTGCATTTTCCAGCCTTTCTTCTATACCCAGCTAATAGGCAAGGCAAGTATTTTTTTTTAATTAATCACAGTGTATAAACAAAAACTCATAGATCATGCTTGAAATATGACATTGTGTCCTTAAGTGGCCAAAGTCTTTCAATGGATATGGAAGAAGTGAATTTTACCTAATCTCTGCTTTATCGCTGCAATTTTCTTGGTGTCAGATGACCTACTCAGATTTTCCAATCCAGTCAACATGGCTGGACATCTAGATTCTGGCACAAGCATCCAGTCTGTCCTTGGATGAGTTATTTAGCCCTCAGCATGCTTTTGTTTCTTGCTTCTCAAGGGTACTGTGAGGAAAGGCACATAGAATAAAGGTCACGTGTTCAGACCCCATTCTAGTGGGTGTCACACCAAGAAACTCGGATAACAGTATCTAAGCAGATAAGACTAGCTAAGATAACAGCTGGGGCTGCCCAGCTCCAGGCAGTGCATTATCAACACTGCAGAGAGCTGCTCACAGTGCATGGCAGTGCAAGGGATCTGTCACTCGCAGTGCTGAGCTCCATGTTGGACTAACTAAGTATCTGTGTTATAAGATCTGGATGTGGGCAGGCAGACCTGGAGCCCTTTCTTCCTCTTGCCCACAGGGCTATGAGCTTCCACTAATCATTCCTCTGGGAAACTGCTCAGGCCCTTCCTACAGGACTGTTACAGTCATCACTTTGTGCATCTTCTGAGCCATCAAGCCCAACATGACTGCCCATGAAGGAGCCAGTGATGCTGAACTGGGGCTTGTTTTTCAGCTCCTGCATCTAATTTCCTGTTCACTTTTTTTTTCCTTTCCTTTTTCCACTGTCAGGGCTGCTAAAAGGAAGCATGCTCAGCCTCTCAAAAAAGCACTTCTACTCAGCCCTCAGTGACCCACCATCGATGGCAGCCACTGCCACACTGACTGAACCCTTGCTAAGGCAGACAGGACCTGCCGCACCCTCTGATGACTGAACAAAATTCACCAGGACCTCAGTTCTCTTGGAAGTAAAAAGAGTTTGGCAAGGGGGAATCTTCTACAGATGCCCACTGTCAAAACAAATAAAACAATACCTTGAGCATTATTTTTGGATACACAAAGTGTCTTGGAAGTGCTGTTAGACCAGCCAGAAGAAACCCAACCATAAAGCTAGCCTCTCTCCTGTCCCCACAAATGTGTATTTTTGGAAGCATAATAACAGGGAACAAAGTATTAGCAAGCATGATATGGTGATGTCTGCTAGTGTTGCTCTATTTCCATCTGTGCTAGCATTCCCCTTAGCAGCCCCCATACTGCCTCAGAAATGCACAGGCAAATCCTGTGGTGGTTCCTGCTGCTTAAACGACTTCACCCTGTACAAGTGTTCATGATGTTCCTCCCTCTATCCCTGCCATGTGAGGTTGCACTAGATACCAAGAGCTAGGAGTCACACCTTGCCTAACCTTCAGCTACCTAAAATATAGGCAATTCACAGGAATTACGCATCCTCTCTAGTCAAATACCAAGAACAGACGCCTGCAGAACAACTCAGCCCATCCTAAAATAGCTGCCTACAACTTCTGGGCTGAATTACACTTTGGTGGTTCCTTTCTCTATCCATTGACAATCAAGAGAGCAGGAAAGACTCAACACTTCATTTTAGTCTGTCTAAAATTAAACTAAATTAATCCTACCCCACTTCTTTCCTCTTGGAACTATCACATTTCCCCCCATAGACTCATTTTACAGATAAGCAACAAACCAAGGAAAGTCTCCTTGCTTCTGGCAGCCTGTGCAGGGTGCTGCCATGGTCAACCAGGACTGTTTGTGCTCATGGAGGAGAAATATCTTATCTCCTTGCTTCCTTTGCAGTTTCCTGAAATAGGCTTGGGCCATTCTCAGAATGCACTGCAGGATCACAGAGCACGTAGGGGTTAGATCAGTCCTGTGCAGATTTACGACACATGATCTCAAAGTATTCTTATATTATTTGAGAAAGCAGTGGGGAGAGGCAGAGGTTGCTTGGAAAAGCACAAGGCCTCTTCAGACAACAAACATGGACGCTAGAAAGCCTGGCACTCTTCTGTCCCTGTGGGCTGACCTTGTGCTCCAGTCCAGGCCCCATGCTGGTTTAGTTGTGAAATGCAGCAACGAGTTCAGGAGTGTTAGTGAGATCAAGAATCTAACCGGGCAAACTCCAAGGAGCCTGTGCAAGAACTGTGCAGATTGTTTGTTGCCCTTTAAGGCTTTCAATGCTTTCCACAGGCAATTCAGCACACACTGATAGACTAAATGGCTTATTTTTCACCTCAGGTGCAGAAGGGTTTATGCAGATGGACATGTTCTTTTTATCTTCAGAGTATTTCCCATGCAGCTGTGCAGAGGCATAGGCCTCCTTAGTTCTTCTTTCAGCAGAAGGACAGTCAGCTTTCATTGGAGCAAACAAGAGAGAAATTTGCTGCATCACTGAACTCCCCCACTGTATGGATCTAAATCCCTCTTTATGCTGAAGTCTCTAAGCTCAGCAGAAAGACAGCAGGGTTTCCAAAGAAGACACTTGGTTTGTTTGTTTATGAAGAACTATGTCCTCCGGACATTCCAGTCCTACTGAGCACTTTGCTTCAGGTTCCTTCCTGCCGAAGGTCACAGTGCAACATCCCACCAGCCCACCATCTAAGCAGCAGACATAAGGGCAGTTTGACCAACACAATTTCCTCTTTAAAATCCCTCCTGCTTTTGTTGGACACATAGCTTCCTAACAAAACACTGTGGAAATGCTCCTGCAGAAATGTCCTGTGCTGCAGAATAACCCAATGAAAACAGCCAAGACAGGCTCAGGTGTCTTATTTAGTTAGAAGAGGGGCAGTGTTATGGTTGGTAAAGGGTAGTAATTAATTTCAGGGACTACCATTATTCTAGATCACTGCTGCACCCTGTTCATGGTCGTATGTTAGGTAGGAAGCATCAAACTCTTGGCACTGAGAAGGAGGGAAAGTAGTGGCACTGGACAGACCAGGATGAAATCAGAAAGAGAAGCTGATGAAGCCACTGCAGCATGGGGACATGGGTAGTTTTGTGAAGCAGGGTGCACTTGCAGAGCTGGAGAGTAACAAAACTGGAGAAGAACAGCACAGAGTGCTGCAAGCCTGATGAGGCCAACAACAGCCATAAAAAAAATAGTGGCAGTGTTGCCGCCAATCTAACCAGTTGCCTTTTTTTTTGTTTTTGTTTTTACAAATATGTATTTCCTTTGGAATCTTACAGAGAAATTTTTAAGGTTAAGGAAGTCAATAACCCCAACACTTCACGCCCTCTTATTCGAGAAGTTCAGGCATTCCAGTCTTGTGGAAGAGCCATGCCAGGACCAGATTTGGCCACATGCATGGTTTTGCAACAGCTTATGAAACAGGCTTTGCGTCTCCTCCTCTCCACTTTTGTGCTTAGCTATAAACTGCCTTATAAAGAGAGTTACTGTTACAAGGCAGGCAAGTGACTGGTTTTTTCTGAACCTTTACTTTGTCTAATATGTTTCAGATTTCTGCAGTCTCTGCCAAGCTTTTCCATTCCCCTTTTTTTTTTTCCTAAAGACATAAACCAGTCTTATGACTGGAATGGCATTGCCAAGAAAAACAATCTAGGGCTGATTTTTAGCATTACATAACAAGGGGGCAGTTTAAGAAAAAAAATCAAGTCCAAAGCAGCAGGTTGAGTGCAGTTTGTGCAGCAACAACTTAGAAGTCTGAAGAAAGGAACTAAAGAAATCAAGCAACTGGTGTGGTTCTACTTCTTTTCATCTCTGAATCAATACTTTACAGCTCTTCTGAGCTGACAAGATTTAAAAGCTACATTGCTCCATTTAGCTTTATATAAAGACATCACTATATGATTTTCATTTGTTTTGTACATGGAAAAAAAATGCTGTAATCTTAGCTGGTGTTCACAAAGAAAGCAAGGAAAGAAGAGAAACGAGCACTCTCCCAAGGCTGGCAGACCCCCTACCATAGTTTCCTTCTTGGATTTAATGAAGGACTGCATAGCAAAGTTGGCATTTCCAGTCTAACACTGTGCATGTAGAACACAAAACACGACTTCAGTACCTATCAGACCATCTGGCATCTTTCAGTACCAGAAATTTTAAAATAATGGAAGAATTCAGGTATTCAGCATTGTATGTCAGAAACAATCTCTTCCTGCTCCTTTCCCCTCTTCAGGGAAATTTCTACCAAATGCTGGTTTCCTTCCATTCAGTATGGCCACTACAAAAAGTGGAGGTGCTGATAAGTATGTAAAGTGTTTGTTATTATGTGTTAATTGGATTCCTTACCATATCTACCAGCCCGTGGGAAATGCCTGCAAACATACCTTCATCTGCTTGACTGTGTATCGCATCGTTCCAAACGGTCCATCTTTCATGAGCTTCTTCCCCACCACTTTAGCTCGGATCACTATCATATGGGAGGAAAAAATACAGCAAATTATAGACAACTTTACCCAACATTTGTGCTATGCACTCCAGTTAAAAAAAGCCTCCACTAAACTGTTTAGATAATTATCCTGTAAAATAAACAGAACTCTAGGTCAATCTTCCTTTCAATTTATTCTAAATCTCACACACAGTGAAGGCATGTAAAATGGGATGCCAAAGCAGGTATTTATTTAGAGGAAATCCAGTTCTGTGTGAAGAATAAGAACATTATTTGTGGTTAAATCTCACTGAAACCTGCAGAGCAGACTGTAGCTGGGACTAAGACAAATTAAAATCTTTGACCAAGCCAATGGGATGAAGTTTGTAATGTCTTAACTCTCAACATACAGAATGATGTTCAATAGGATACTACTTTTAAATTGTTCTTTGTGTGCCCAATGTAACTTTTATTTCCCAATAAACACAATAACAGAGTACAGTGCACTGGATTATCCCATATCTGGGGATTTTACTACAACTGCCACCTTTGAGGTGCCACAAAATTAACAAATGCTCCCTTGGATAGCTGATGTGCAAAACCAGATTATTCAGCAACCATCAAGTGGCCAGTGAAAGCTGCCAGGCCTGCCAGAAGTCACCTGGAAGACAAACTAAAGCTGACCCATCAGATTTTGTGTCCACTGCACTGCACTCCCTCATGGATACCAAGGGGCAGTGTGTGCTCTGTGGCACAGACACCTCCACTATACCACAGATGCACCATAGCAATGCCAACTGAGCCCAAGCCATCATAGATAAGGATTTTGAGGTCCCATAGATAAGGATTTTTTTTTTTTTTTTAATCTAGTGGGCAGTTTACAGTCAGTGTTTAAAGAAGAGTTCTCTTGCTCATCTATTTTTGGGGCATTCCACATACACAAAAAAGAAAATTCAAAAAACTGTTTATCGATCCTCTTTGGAAAAGTTACTCAACCACCTGCTCATCTCAGTAGACGAGCAAAGCTTAGGGACAAGGCAGACATTACCCATTTTAATCCACCACAGAACACTAACAAAAAGCAGGGAGGCATAGAAGGGAGACGAAGAGGTAGAAGCAGTAAAATGCAGTGAGTTATTTGCATTACAGCACTATCTAGAAGTAGAAACAAAGTTCAGGGATACATTTTGCTGGATATATAGGACATTAAGCAAGCATCTTGTTGCGTCTTAGCTTATTTAGGTTTCAAACATCTGTAGAAGCCCACTGGAAGAAATAGGAAAAAGAGAAGACTAAGGTTTTTTTCACTACCTAGGTCCAAGTAAGGAGGCAAAAAGCTTGTCCCAGCTTTCTGAATAATCAGAAGAACAGATTTAAAGGAACAGACAGGTCTTGTTTTACACACCAGTTCCTGGACCTTGTTCCATGAGAGCGGTGTGAAATGAAGACAAATCCACTCTGCTTTGATTTATATCCTGTGTTTCAGCCAGACTCGTCAAAGAAATTTTAAACTAGGTAAGCAGTACTGGCTTTGATTCAAAGAACCAACAAAACCTTCATTCATTGAGTGCAAAATTAAATTTCTTTTTAAATTTCTATTTCCCAATGGCAGTAAAATTCTATTGATTCTTCTATTTAACAAGTTGTTCCAACTTCAATTTACTCTCATCTTCAATATTTAGTAGCTATATTGAACCATGTGCTTAAGGACTGCAAATATCTTTAAAGAACTAGCTTCCTCCACTTGCTGCCCCAACCCCAGAACCACCAGCAAAGCTATAGAAACCAGACTGTCCAAGGGTCAGTGAGAAAGAACTCAATTCCTTAAGGCTTTGTGAATTCCAGGGCAGCTCACTAACACTGGAGTCTACAGCAGAGAGTGTCAAAAGTCTTACCTTCATCTGCTGATACACTGAAATTGAAAAAACTGGTGTTTGCCCAACACATCTAAAACCAACAAAGAAATCTTATATCTTACTGACAATGATAAGAAATATACTAAAAGGCAGTATTACAAAATGCTAGTATACCCAAACCAGAACACAGTTAGCATATAAGATGACAAGCACATTCTCAGTTGCTGCCAAAACACCTAAATAAACATTTTCATCATGTATTTCACTGCTAGCTTGTCAGTCCTTTGACTTTTAGTTAGGGTACCACAGCCATTTCAGACAGAAGCTTTAATTTATGGACTAATCAACAGCTTCACCAAATATTCAAAACACTAGCATGTAAGAGCATTCCAATTTCAACTAATGATACCCCTGCAAACAAGTAGAAGGGTCTGTATTTTCCTATTATTGTTCCCCAGTAAAGTTGGAGAAGAACAACCATCCTAGCAAATTCACCTAGAAAAGCCATGACAAATTTTAGTGTGGGCTGCCACTTCAAACCTTTTGTAAACAGGTCAAGCCCTCTGTTTTTCAGAGAAGTTGCCTTAATCACCCCAATGGCAACTTTTCTAGCTAAGTTTTCTTTACTGAAGAGCTAGAAATGAACAAAGAACACACCGTGCAAAATTTTTTCCATATTAAAGGAAAAATCAAGCTATTAGCCTAGGAGCAGAGGATACTCCAAGTTAAGTCTATCACCTGTAATCCCATCCCTGAGGATTAGATGCCTCTAAGCCACTGTAGAGAAATGCTGGATAGACAGGAGTGCTCAGAGGTTGCTCTTGCATATGCAGCTTCAACCCCCTAAGGCTCCACACATGAGAGCCACTTGCACACCTTGCTCAGAGCACCAAGCAGCACATCTGCAGCCACATGTTTCCCAGTCTCTATCTTTGCTCCTTCAAACCACCATGCCCCAGTTATATGGCCACTCTTCACACCTGGCCAGAAAATAAAGAACATTGCTCCTGACTGAGCAGAGGCCGTGCGTACTTGTCAGAGGAACTTTTCAGCCTCTGCAAGTTATCTGAAATTTACAGCATTTCTGTTGCAAATTCAGTCCATGTTAAGTTAATGAAGCCTACTGTTTACCGCTGCAGACTCCTACTTTTGAGCAGAATGAGGCAAAAGGTGCTGTGACTGTTCTCCTGAGTTCCTCCCTTCTCCTTGAAGCTTTATTACAGTCCTGCTATTACTGATGGGAAACTTTATCCCACACAAGTGGTCACCAAAATAGCTGCATATTTTTAAACCACAATTCCTTTGAAGCACTGCCTATGAAAATACTCCAAGATGAATGTTTCTCAGTAGTTTGTGGGACTGGAGCAGTTGGCAGGGTCTCATGAGTGATTTGTAATTATTTATGAAAAGCTAAATTAGTCAAGGATATAAATCTTGATAAGATAAGCATGGCAGCCATGACATAGTACAAAGAGGAGAAAACATATGTACTGCTTCTCAACATTTGATATGATTAAAAAAATTGAGGGAGAGAACATCCCCTCATGACAGGAAGGAAACCAGACATTTAGTGGATACTCTTAAAAAAAAAAAAAAGAAAATAATAACCTGCTGTGTTTGAGGATTAAAGAAATGCATCTAAGAATGTACCCCAAATTATTAATGTATTTATCTCTTTTCCCTGCCTTTTTGTGGTTTTGTTTGGATTTTTTTTTAATGTAAACTGGCGTGGTAGTTAGGAAAACAGAGATGGCTCAGATTTGCCAGGACTAGTATAGTGACAGCAGCTACCGGTTTGTGTTTCCCTGGCATCCCTAGGGTGGTACAAACTGCCTGCATGCATCTATACATACAAATACAAGCAAAAATCACCTACATCTTTTCCAAATGTCACTGGATGAGGTCCTATAAAGGCAAACAAATCAGAAAGGGCATAGGAGAAAAAAAGGACATATATGATCTTTATTTGCCCACACACATGCATGTCTAACTAAAGTACTCTTTTAACTTATCACTTACTCTGTAGCCCTTTTCTCAAGGATTCATAGGGAGATTAGGCCTAAAGGCAAGATCTGAAGCAGAAGAGGAAGTTGACTTTACATCTGAGATGGCAGAAGGCATTCTTTTCATGAGTCAAGGAGCAGAAAAACAGGCGATGAGACATGCACTTGCCAAGCTGAGGAAACAGCACAGTGAAAAGACTTATAGCTACCAAGTAATTTCATCCAGGCACACAGTAAATACTACATGTGTGCTAGCTCTTTTTCCCAAGTGAAAAGCAAAGGCATCAAATGACCTGGTTCAATCCAGCCCGTGTCCTTTATTGGGGCCAGCTACTAGATGGTGACCCTGTCCCAAATCTTACCTTCCTCTGATGGAAGGCCAGTGGTACAGACCAGGCTAACACCACCAATCCCGGCTGCTTGCCCAACTGCACCATGAGAACCAGATGCTTTCATGCAAGTGGGCTGGTTGTCATCCATAAACAGCATTTTAAATGGAGGCACACCCTTCAGAGACCAGGATTTGCTCCAAACCCATTTCCCTTGTGACCAATTACCATGAATGGCTCAGGAGGGTAACAACTGCTACACTTCTCATTATTGTTTCAAGGATTTATTTTATTGGTGTGCAATATGAGTATTTTTAAGTGAGAGCTTTGGCTGAGATGCATGCTTGCTGCTTTTAAGTGAGTGAAGGATGTGGAGGACTCATGTTGTTTACTAATGGAGACACATGGGACAAGTTATTCTCCCAGGTCATTATCTAACATCCAAATAGTGGCTAAATGAAATATATAGGGAGCAGCAATGTGACTGGGAGGCTGAAGAAAAGCTCCTTCAGTCATGAGGCCACTGACTACACCAACATTTAAAAACACTGCTTTAACCCCAGACACGTGACATGCCAAGGAAGATGGTTGCCATTTTATTCATCCAAAGACTACACAAGGGTTCACTTCCAAGAGCAATTTACTGAGACCTTTTTACCAGCTTTACTAGCAGCTCTCTCATTTGATCTGCTTCACAAGACCTCCTTTCTGTGCTGGTACATGCTGGAGGGCTCACATCACACAGGGCCAAGGCAGCTGGTATGTTTTCAACTCCTGAGTATACCTAGCACTCTACTGAAATATTAATGCCATTTGTGGAGGTGTCTCCTACTGTGGTCAAGGCAGGATGCTTTTACACACAGATTTCCTCGTACTGGTGCTGATGATGCTGCTAAGATGGAATTGCTGTCTCTCTTGCTCACTCTCTCGCACAAGATGCATTCATTTTCCCATTCCCCTGGCTGATCTGTTAGCAATTACTACCAACACTCTTGGCTGCCCTAAAACCAGAGGACCATAACTAAAGGTGGATTGTGTCCTTTGAACTGGAAGTATGGCCCAACTGTACGTAGCCTCTTGGGAGGCTCTATTAAACTGTCTGGCAGCTGCAAGCTTCTATGAGCAGCAAGTAGCTGGTGCCTGCTTTAGTAAAGGGAAGAGATAGCAGCCCTTCACCCATTCCTCCACTTCCACAGCAAAGCAGAATGGAGAGGGAAATACAGATTACAGCAGGGGATTTATGAAGAGGGGAAAAAACCAGAAGCCTCCAGTCTGTTCGATGATGTGTACTGAAAGTTACCTCCTCCATAGCCAAAATAGAATTATTTCACAAATCAGAATGTTGAATTTGAAGGCTTCTTGCAAAGCACAAGAAGGCTGCAAAAACACCATGGAGGATCTTTCCTTTGCCTCATTCCATCATGACCTTCAGCCAAAGCCAAAAAAGGCAAAACAAACCTCTTTTGCTTTGTCTTTGAAGGAGTCAAATGCAGCTGTGCTGGTACAGAGCATCACCAAAGAACTTCATCAAGGAAGCGAAAAAAAAAGGTAGTGAAGTAAGAGGTTCATTGCTGGATGCCTTCCTTTTATACCCTGACGAACAAACTAGTTTCCATTATTGGCAGTCGAAATCTTGACTTCATGTCTTTTCAAAGTGCTCCCAGGAACACTAACTGAGAACGAGCACCTTCTCAACACCATTCATCTCTGCCAGTCAGTTGCCACATAAATATCACATTGTAAAGGAGTTGTGTTTACATCAGCAAGTGTGTTGGTAGCTTACAGTAAAAGTCTAAATAAAAACAGGAAAGCAAGACACAGATAACTTTCCTTCCCATGTTCTAACCAGAATTATGACATTTACTTTTGGCCTTTGTTTTACAGATCCAAAAAAACTTTCCCTGCCTGTGGCATGGCAAGTCTGTTTGAAGGCCACCCAAATAAAAGTGGAAGGCAATTAAATGGGTTTGCCCAGGCCTAAGCTCTGTATAAAACAACTGATGACAATTACACTTGCTAAATATTAACCACATTTCCCATCCCTGCAGATTTCCTTGCCACTGAGAGTCTGTTTGTACAACATGTTCTGCTGCTTGATTTCTAACACTGCAAAATAAGGAGTGATACAAATTTTTCATGCAAGACTTTGATTGTGTCAGACCTTCCATCACCTCAAAAAGCATAAACTGCTCTTGAAGGGCTTTACTTGGGAGAAAGTTAATCCTCCCAACAAGACCATAAATTAAAGAAATAAGGTTGCATAAAACAACCAAGCAGAACTTGTTAGTGCTTGGCATTTCACCTGCAGCTTATTAACTGGATACAACCTTTCTGATGGCAGCAGCATGAAGCATTTTTCTCCCTCCCTATATGGTGCATCTCACCCTATGGAAGTCCAAGCACCCTTTGAAATACATTATAACCAGAAAGCAACAAGAGATCACTGTTAAATAAGAACCTGCAAATTCTCTTCTGGACATTTCTTTCAGGTTCCTATGTGCAACTTGGTTAAACACTCTTCAACTGCCCAGCACTGCCCCTGCATTTAACTCCTGATGTTAGTCCCCTTGCCTCCCCATCACACGCACTGTTGGGGAGACAGAGGGAAGACTGAATGGAGAAGGAAGAATGGATGGACCTAAAATGCATTTATATCCATTTAGAAGATCCAAGTAGAATCTCTTAGATCTCTTAGCACATGTAAAAACTAGCTTCAGGAAATACTTCATGAAAAACACAGAGAAGCTAAAGGAAGAAAAGAAGAAAAAAAAAACCTACTGTCTGTTGTTACCAGCTGTTAGCACCTACTAAACTCAGTGAAGCCAGGTAGACATAAGAGATTAGCTAGATCAGGCACAGAGTTGAGTTATTGGAGTTACATGCATTGCTGAGTTAGTCTCACAGCTTGCATCAATGAAACATTCTAGGTTTGCTATAGATCTAAGCAGAGACACTGCAAACTACATAATGAGAGTGCCTACAGCACTGAGAACCCTCTGGCGAAATAAAAAAGAGAAAACAATATCACTCCTGCCCACTAGAGATTTCTCTGTCTCCCCTCTGGCAAGCTTTTTTTTTTTTTAAACTTTCCACCTATATTTTTTAACTAGTCACTGGAAGCTGAATTCAGGCTAAAGGCAAAAAGCAGTAGGCAAGAATCAGAGAAAAGGAAGGCAAAATGATAGAAGTAAAGGGAGGGGATGGGAGTGCCTCATGTACAGAGCACAGTAAAGGCATGTTGCATCTCCCTCCAAGGAGTGTTTTCAGAGAAGTGCATTTTGCCTCATTCTGTGTCTCTGACAACTGCCAAAGGCAGAAATGCTTTCAGCCAAGGTTAGCAGTGATGGAACGACAGTTGTCAAAACCAAAACACAAAAGCACTTCCAAAGCCAGCTTACAACAGTGGATAAAAATAACAAGCATGTGACTCAAAGCATTACTCAGCTCAAAACACCTTTTCCATTTCCTTTTGTCTACATAAGACCGGTGCAACAGAGTAAGATTTAGTTCAGCCCTTTCTTCCAGATCAAGTACTTCTTGACACAGTACATAGAGGACCTGGGGAAGTCAGGCTGAGACAAGGCTCTGGTTTCCCACAGTTCTTTGGAATTGTTCAAAGGAGCCACAGGTCTAAGCTTTCCACTCAGAGAATATGGCAGAGCTGATGTGAGACCAATTAGGGGCAAATGGAAACCATATGCAATTTTAATGAAACAAGAAGCTGGTGCACATAACTTACTGCTGCAGGAGCATTTACTGCCTGAAAGGAATGTGCATCTGGCATTGATCGTTTCCCACCCATCCAGTGAGCAGTAACATGGGAAGCAAATTGGAGCGTATGATGAATTGCCTAAAGAATACAGTTAGGGGAACAGCCTCTGCAAGGGGAAAACATGTCCTTTGCCTGTGATTTAGGGATACAGTTGTTAGTGAGGCTGATCTTCCATTTCCACAAATCATGATGCTAAATGGCAAGAACGAGTGCTAAAGTGATTAGAATAGATCAAGTGATATTTTAAAGAACTACAATCACAAAATCCCATTCTAATTCACATGGGGAAGGCTTTTTCACTCTTGAGGCCCTGGGCACTTCTTAAAGAACAAGTACTGTTCAGGCTAAACAAGGGTAATATACAGTCCTCAAATCACGTTGCTTTCCAGTGTACATCAAAATGGGTACACAATGAGATTTCAGGTTGAAGAGGCAGTGTAGATACATACTTTTGATTTTTTTATTTACTATAAATTACCCAGGAAGTTTCAGTTCTGCTGAGAAAGGGAAGTCCCCAGTCTGCAGAGTTGTAGATAAGTTGTTTTGCTGGGCTGTGGTCATTTCTTCTGTAGGCTACTGTATTGCTAATTGATACCAAGTTTCAGATCAAACCCACTGTCTACACTAAGAAGCCAAAAGATGGCTCACATACATCAAAAGAGGAGGTGAGGGAAGATGCTCTGATCCAGAATTTGACCAGTGAATGCCAAGGGCTTGAAACTGGTAGATATTACTTAGCATTTCAAGTAATAATGAGACTGCTGCAAAACCAGACACATAGAACTGGCATGTCTTTTCTCCTTTGTGCTAGATTTCCCCTGGGGTATAACCAGTTAACAAGCATCATAAATTCATCACTGTATTTTTAAGGATGCAATAGAAAAATTTTTGAGCCAAATGTGCCAATTTATTAGTCTTTCTTAACCCACTGTGAAATCCATGAGGCAACTGGGCACCAAACAGTTCAACAGGAGGAAGAGGAGGAGGAAAGACAGTCCTGCTAAAGAGAACATCTGAAGGCAGTTTTCATCTATGCATTAGAAATAAGGCATCTCTAACACCCCATGTAAGCCTTTCAAAAGAGGGATTATCAAAAGCCATAGGCCTGAACACTCCCTGCTTCATCAACTTACTTCAGAGGACTCTCCTTGCTTCAGCACCTTGCCCATCTGGGATGGGTGCCAGCACTCTGCGAGGAGGCTGCACTCCACTGATCGCATGGTTTATGCTCAATTTTGCACGTAGGAGCTAGAGAGGAAGAACTGTTTGGGAACATGTATAGATTTCAAGGGTACTGGGTGGGCCTGCAAATTCCTTCCTGCACTACAAAACTTGCACTAAACTGACTGGCTAAGCAGCTGTCCCCACCAGAGGTATACATATTTAACCAGGTCAGGCCTACATGTGCTGCTCTGCTGCTCCTATTTGCACTGGGCCTGACAGGACCTAATATTTGGTCTGCCAGACCCTGGAATTCAAACAATTTCCCCAGTAAAAAGAGTATCTTTGCCCACTATTCTCGAGACATCATCAATTGTTCTGAAGCTGCCAGCATCTGCAGACTGTTCACATACAGTGGACATGTCCATGACACAGTTCTGGTTATATCATAATGCTTAAGGAATTTACTCATTGCCCATTTTATTAATGTCTGTTATGTAATCACAGTAATTACTACTATGTAGCTGATCTTAGGTACATGAAGAATATTACCCTGGAGTCTGAGCACCACACAAACCCTTAGGCATAGCACTCAGTTCCTGATTCACTGTTCATTTAAAAGTAGAAAACCTCCCTAAGTCCTGAATGAGCCTCACATATCACAGTTCCCAGCAGTCTACAGGTCAAGGTCAGGCAATTTGGCCAGTTTGCCCACCTTTCCAGAACTCCATGGAGTGCCCTGTCATAACTGCATGCCAAAGCATCATCCTTCATTTTTGACCTTAGAAGGCATGAAGAACTCAGTGTTGATTTGTTGTGGACAACAAGTTATTAAAAAAAATAAAAAAATAAAAAGGGGAGAGTGATATTAGACATCTCATGAAAGAGGTAATGAGAAGACACGGAATTCTAAAAACATCTACAAGCAACAACTCTTTACATGAGTAACACAAATACTGCACACTGTGCATCCTCTGGTTCTGAAGGCAGGATTTTCCCGGTGCAATGACACAGAGCACTGACAGCAGGAAAGGCAGATAGCCAATGGCCAGTCACCTTTCTTCTTCAAACAGTTTGCTCAAACTCCCTGGCTGTCCTACTAACAGACTAGCCTAAGGTGTTACATGGAAACTGCAGTGGAGAGAGAAGCAGTATAACCGTCTCAGTCTTCTACTACCCAGACATCCTTCATACATACTTTTCATCAAAATTTCATGTCCATGAACAACCCACTAGACCATAAGCAAAATGGATTTCCAGAAGTAGTGTATCATTACTTGGATGCTTATAAGCATCCTTGGTGCTGCCAATGACATATTAATGAATTATGACTCTTAGCCAGACTTCTGTAAGCAGAGAACACACTGAGTGTTTAAGAGTGCCTGTCTACCACCAATTGTTGACTTTTTTTGCACAACAAATATTTATACAAAATAAAGGCTAACCCATATTATTTTTTCTAAAACAGTATTGATAATAAGTGGGTTTTAAATGGAAATGCTCAAATCTGACCCTATGAATCTGATGGAGATTCACTTAAAGTGAACATACCAGTCACTTATCTCATCTGTGCTACTGGAGTTTAAGAGCTACTGAAAGAATTCTTACTGAAAACTTCCATAAATTTCCAATTTGAGGGAGGCAAGTTTGCATTCCCGTATCACTTCTTAGGTGTTCTTCTAACTTTTTAGAAAAAAAAAGGTCACAAGATATGGCTGGATAATCATTTCACAGCTGCCCTGGCACAGTGATGGCTATTTTTGAATGCTTTAAGGCCCATTAACTGTTAGGGAGACAGAAGTTCTCTGGATACTGCAGTGCTGAATGTTTACAGAGAAGGGTAATCATTTCCAGGTTATTCACCGAGCCTGACTGCTTCCTACCTGTCTAGATCTCCTCAGACACTGCTGTAACAGGACTATTTTGGCAAAGTAATGAACCACCCTCCTGAGAGCCAGCTTTTCAGGGCTGGAGTTAAGCTTGCACCTAGCACACAGGTGTTTAAACATTGATAGGGAGGGAACTAACAGAAATACAAGGGGAAATACCTCGTCTCAGTCCACTAGCAGCAACACAATCACAAAGCAAACTTGTTTGTTCATTAATGCAGCAGACCCAAGGAGAATAGCCCATTGACAAGGACTGAAGCAAGCTAAGGAAATCTAGGTTTGTCTTGTAAAGGGAATTCTCAGCATTCAGGAAAAGCTAGATTTGTGTTTCGAAGAGAATTCTCAGCATTCAGAAAAAGCTAACTATTAACCTCGAAGGACTAAAGAACTGGAATCTCTCCCAGCTTGAGAGGTAGCACATAACCTGATCAAAAGCAGCACTTCCAGAAGGGGAGGCTGTTAGTGTTAAGCCATCAAGCATGTTTTTGGAAAGGCTTTTTCCTGTCAGGGATCATGGCTTTATTTAAGTCACAAATTTCTATGGAAAATATTGACTTCAGCAAAATTGTTTTCTCATTTTTTTCTCAGAAAAAAATTCAACCTATT
Organism: Daphoenositta chrysoptera; assembly: GCA_013397915.1. Lineage (NCBI taxonomy): Eukaryota > Metazoa > Chordata > Aves > Passeriformes > Daphoenositta > Daphoenositta chrysoptera. Next base: position 312,682 of record VZRO01004918.1, on the reverse strand, counting down.
TTGATACTTCATCAGCAATTTTCTTCAGTTGCACTTGAAGTCTTAATGTTGACATGAAATGACACCTTCAAATTAGACATTTTGAATTAATCCTTCAAAACATTAGATTCAGATGTATCTGAATCACTTTTCCCAGAAAATGCTATGCTGAAAACTCCAATATTATCATTTTCCCTCACATTTCAGAGAGAATAAATTTCCATCATTTCAGAATTCATGAAACAGAAACTCTGACCCTCCTCACCAAGTTTCTAACATTCTCTTTCACTGTATAAATCAGGTGACAACAATCTCTAATAACAGAAGCAAGACGAGAGCTGCTGGTGCTGAGAACCTGCATAATTTCAAAATGTAAGCCATTATCCCTTATGATCTCAGAGTATCTAAACTAAAATCAACATTCAGCATCAAAGGTCAGTCATTTAATTCACGGTGCCAGTAAAAGTCTGTCAACACTGCAGACTGTACATGAACGTAGACCCACAAGAGCTATTTTTTAAAAGCAGCTTAGGATACCACAAATACTAATTTAACCTGTTCCTCAAGTAAAACATTGGCCTGATGAGTGCTTGTACTTTGAGCCTCCAGGCAAGTCAGAAAGTCAGCTCTGTGACAAATGCCTTCTTACTCTCTTTCCTTTCTGGCTGTTTGCAACATTTTGAAGCAGTATTGTTTGATTACAGGCTGCTTCCTGAAGCTGCTTCCTTCAACTGCCTGCTGAACCCAGTTGCAATCTTTCTACTGATTTTAACTGGAGTGGGATCAGGCCCTAAATAAGTAGTAGAAGAATCCCTTGATTTACAAACTGAACAGCTGTCTCTGGCTTTCCAAAAGAAAAGTTACTTCTGCAGCTGTTTTCCCCTAAGTGCCATATCGCTCCGAACTGTTACAGGACTGAAGGGAGGGGGAGAAGGTGGAATCTTAACAACCCATTAAAAAGGAGTATGGGCCATTGCGCAGCAGCTCTTTCAGTTCGACTCGGGCAGGGTCACTGCTGCCAGGCTCAGACAGCCCTAAGGGCACGGGAAAACTCGTCCTCTTGTTTTCACATCTCATTCACGCAATGGATAACGGGGGGTGGGGGGGTAGGGATCAGATTTTGGGTTAATTAGCACCATGAACAGACAGCTGCATTGTCATTAAAAGTTCAAGAAGTCACCAGGGTCATCACCGAACCGCAAGATGTACACACACGCACACGAGGCACACGTCTAAGCCTGGGCTTTGGCAGCCTTGCTCCAGCTCTGATTTCCCCCTGCCCCAAGGATACGCTTTGAGTCAAGAACACTGAACTGTTGTAGCTCTGAGCAGAAGGCAAAAGCATAAAGGTTGTTCATCCCCTTGGAACTGCTTAATTTCACACGTAATATACCAGCTAAGAACAGTTACACGACTTTTTTTCACCTGAGAAAAATCAGAGGTGTGGCTTACCAATGTATAGTTTCATGTTCACTTCAATACTCCGTGGGATAAGCAGAACCCCAGTTAACAAAACCATGCTGTTGGTGCACGCTCTTTCTTTCCACAGCTTCCTTCCACAAGCAAGGAAGCTGGGGAAGTGCAACTACAAATTAGCAAATTCAGAAATGAGCATGTATGAATAATAACGAAAAGATAAAACCTCTAAAATGTCAAGGACTGCTATTAATAAGATTTGGAACAGTGTAAGCCTCAGAGAGTCACAATTTGGCTTAAAAACAAAACCAACAAATTATCCAATTATGCAAAACAGCCACTGATTACATTCTCCTTGCCTCAGATAGTAACATTTTCTGTTAAGGGATTTTAAGGAAAACACAACAAGTCAATTAAGAATTCCCCTGCCACCTTCTAAACAGGGCAGAGGAGAAATGTAATCTGAACAGCTGAAACATTACTGCTTCTGCAGAAAGCAGACTGGCATTGCCTGGTTCTGTCAGCTTTAGCTTTGCTGCCTATATATTCTAAAACAAAAATGGTTCTGAAACCACCATCATTATAGTGAAATCTCACCAAAACATAGTTTTGTTTTTCTGGGTAAAAGCATTATAGATCCTGCTTGCTCTTGCTATTACATTGGCAGGCAAACATGTAGCTAGCTCATGAGCGTATAATTTCATTCAGTGCCTGGTCTTTGGCAAGGGAATTACCCTGGGAATACAGAAACAAGATTTATTTTATTTAACACCTGTTGATCAACATGTTGATCATGTTGTACAATAATCATCCACATTACTGAATTTAAGTATGTTTATGACAATACAGCATGTTGCAGCAACTCTAGCAGAGATGCTTACATGAGGAAAAAAAGTAGAATAAAGAGATCCAGTCCAAAATTCAGTGGGGAAATTACATACATCAGCATTTTGGTTATAACTGCCCAAGTTAAGATGGGTACTGCAAGCTCTGGTGGTTTTCATCAGAGAAGGGAACCAAGTGGGCTAAGCAATTCATCTTAGAAAACTCCTCTGAATTCCTTCCATCCCATTCAGGACCTGGATGTCTTTCTGAACCAAAACTGCCCTTCCCATATATTTCAACAGTGCAACCTAGTGATGCTTCCTCAAAGCACCACCACAGTATTTCAATAACAACTTTGGTCAATCTTTCCTTGTTGGTCCATATATATATTGAGGAGTATGTGCTGGAAGGAACCCTGCCATGTGCTTACCTTATGACAGTTTGATGAACAAACACAGAACCTGCACAAAAATGTGAACCCCCAGGTGTGCCAGGACAACTACCACCCTAGAATCCTGTTCTGTCCTCTCCCGTTCTTTCTGTGAAGGAAACAGCAGTCAGGATGTGAGCAGGCAATGTCAAGTTCAGAAGAGGAGAGCTTTGAACATAGCTGCCCTACTGCATAAAGGACAAACAGGAACGCAGTTTCTGAGAAAGGAGGGAAAGAAAGACACGGTTCTTTCCTTTACCCAGCTCTTCCAACAGCCATTAGTACTAGAGGAAATTGGTGTAAGAGAAGGGCATGCAGAAACAAACACGAGATCTTGCACTGACAGGAAAGAACCTATTGGCTTGAAAACTTCCCAGTACTAGTGAAAGTTTTGTTTCCCATACAGCCAAACACACCAGACAGGTGCAGTCTGATTCTCTCAATCTATACCATTTCTTCACTTAATTTAAATATGCCATTGGAATAAAGGCTGGCAAGGACCTGCTTCCCACCCTGTTGGCCTCCCAGTCAAACAGAAAAAGAGGAAACCAGAACTCACCGGCAAACTCAAGAGATAGCTATAATTTAGAATGCATGTGGGAGGTAGATTAGACACTCATGCTGATAAAGAAAAATAGACTCTAGAGTTGAAGCATGCCTCTTAAGAGTTTTAGAAGGAACTTAAAACTCCATGGATTGAATCAAGCTCTAATAACGAGGAATTAAGATGACAGCCTGAGAAGAGAGCTTTGGGAAAGTCAGAGTATCCCACATAAGGCTTCTGGGAAGCATATTTTATCAGTATCAGGACTCCAGCCTTGCTGGATGATGCAAATGACTACCATAGGTTCTGCTGAAGTGTGTTTGTTTCAAAGCAAAGGTTTTGAAGGCAAAATACTGATAAGGGTCACTGGCTATTTACCTGATCTAGTTGAGCTTCTCTCTGAATGCCTTAAAGCCTTCCTGTGATAATTTGGGGTCTCTTAAAGTACACCTAGAAGTTCTATCTGATATTATAAAATCTTCTACTTCTGTGCTTCTCGGTAAAGCCGCAGACTGTTACACAGTGGGGGAAAGCAGGACAGCTGCCTAATTCTATGGAAAATATACGGTCTGTAGAGAAGATGGAAAGAGACTTATTGAAGTCTCTTTTTTTATCTTGATCCTCTAAGGAAATAACCAACTAAATCCTTAATCCCCAACCCCTTGGGGAACGAAAAAAAAGGAAAAAATAAAAAAGGGACAGGTGCTGCTCTTCATATTTAAAAAAGTAAAACAAAGGGCTTAAGAACCCATCCTGCCCTCACCCCAGCACAATCCTTTGCAATACTGAAGTTCTTGCACAGGAACTGCAGCTCTTGTCTTCCCACAATTCTCTGGGTTTGTGATTTTTGCCCTGCAGGATGCTAAGGGAGGGCTGGGTATTTTGTGGCTATTGAAGTGCTGTACATGATGGCTATTTAAATGCCCCAGGGATCACTTTGCTCTTTTATTTCCTTTTGGACTGATCCACCTCACCAAAGCATTAAAGATATTCAGTATTGCAAGTGCTATACTTTTGCATGCAGTATGGTCTCTCAACTAGTTCCATCTTCTCCCCACCCTACATTCTCCCAAACACCAGAATTCTTTCAGCTGTCAGCTCTGCGCCATACGTAGCACATTATTTATTGGAAGAAATAATTTCCATAGAAACAGACCCATGTATCCTAATCCAGAGGTGAGCATGATAAACAAGGAGGATGTTTCGCTCTTCAAGAAATTTCAAATTTCAACCCAGCAATCTCACACTTCGCAAGATAAAGCAGAGGACCCCGCAGTCACTCACTTCACAAGAGCTGATCTAAAAGCTCTTTCATACTGTCACCTCAGATCCCTTTTATCTGCAGTGTGCATTTCTCTGGACCTGTGAAAGGCAGGCGGGATATTTATAGGAGTGTCAGAGGAGGCAGGAAGTAGGGAACTGGGGTGGGTGCTTGGAAAGTGTAAAAGGGCTTGGAGCTCGGGAAGCCTGGAAGTCCATCCCCCAAAAGAACAGAGAGCTGAAGGAGAAGTGTCCGGGGAATAGCTGGTTTTCCACAGATGTCCCCTGGCTCATTCTTCCTGTACCTGTTCCCTTTCCACCACCAGTCATTTCCTGTCTTTCAAAGTTAAGCGGAAGTTTTCCATTCTGTGGTTTTCCTGTCTTGGTACAAGCAAGAACATTTTTCCCTTATATTTTAACTGTTTGGAGACCAACAACAAAACCTGCTCTGGAAGCAAGCTTCCTATTTACAGCTCATCCATGAAATTTGAGAGGGCTGATTAAACATCAGAGGAGCAAGATCTTTGCTTGTTCTTGTACTCACTGAGCATGAGAGATTGAACTTGTTGTCTGAACAAATGCTCCAATGCTCCTCTATAGAAAATTAACAGACTAACATAATGCCAGCAGGCCTCCCTGCTGACTTCACTGCAGTAACACCAAGTACTGAGGGAAACATAGAGAAAAGGAAACAGATGATGAAGTCTCCATACTGTAATTACAATGCAGCATGAGGGAGTTAAAATTCAAGTCCTTCATTCTAGGCCAGCAGGAGCTTGGGTCATTTTGAATATAGCCCTGTGAAATAGAAGTACTTGTGTTTCCTATGTGCTGTTGTGTGACTCTTTTTTTTTTAAATAATCAGTAGGGAGCAAGAAATACTAATGTGTTACCTTCATGCTGTTGCACGTGGTGTAACCACTGCTACCTGCTCAAGTTTTGTGCAAATTTAGTGCAATTTATAGCTGCTTTTCTGAAGTACCAGTGATCATGCAGGCCAGCAGAAAGCTGGGCCTTTTTATGTCAAAATTGAGGAATTAAGAAAGGAAAAATCGATGAGGTCTCTTTTTCTTCCTTGGGCCCTTTAACATACTTTTTTTTACCTCCCCTGTAAACTGGTTCTAAACTCTTATGAACCACCAGGATTACAGAGCTCTGACACTTTAAAACCAGATGGGTAGCTAAGGAAGATTGTAGATATTTTTATTAGTGTGTATTTTTGCCCAGGATCAGTAACAATGTGTTGAACAATGATGGCTCTGCCATTTGCACATCCTCCTTTGATCTCCTGGACAAGTTACTACATCAGGTATCTCAAAAGTACCTTTCGACAGCATGTGATATATGACAGCTTATTATATCGCTTCATCTCATTAGCTTCTCCTGCTGCTCAGTGTGAATTTTTCCAGCTAAGCAGTAATTTCCTTATAACTCACCTGGCAAAAATCAAAGACCAAGCCCTGCACACACACCCATACAACCTGCATTTCTTGAAGGGCTATTTGAAGGAACTTTGCATTCATCTGAATGAAGGAAGGTAACAGCTTGGCTGAAGTCCAGATAGAGTAAAGGGCATGTGCTCTGTCCATGGCCAGGTTTTTTCAAAGCCTAAGCCTTGATTGCCAGTCAGAAATAAACATGCTACAGGCTGTTAGGGATCAATCAGTAGAACATCAGATTGTTTTATGGGGGTTCTCCTACTTCAGTGTTCCCTGAAGCCCACACTCACTCTCCTGGGTGGATAAGATCCACCTTAGGCATGCCCCTCATAGTTGCCATAGCTCCAGATGGGGTGGCCTGCCATGTGTCACAGCTAGTGACTCCTCCTAGCCTGCACTAGTTCTTCACTGGGGCTTCCACACTGCACCTCTGCCTTCTCCAGGAATCCTTCTCTCCTCCTTATACTCTGAGATAGTCTCTAGAGGGCCTTTGCCACTCCTGCAGCTCCTAAATACCTGCTCCTATTACAGCCTTCCCATTGAGCCTATTGCTGTGGCCATTCTCTTCCCCAACCTGTAATAAGGAGAGATGTTTTCAAAGCAGAGCCTGCTGACACAGACCTCCATTTCCCCACTAGCACAGCCCAAGACCATATCCCTAAGTTGACAATGGCCTCCCGCTCCCCAAGCACTGCTCTCTGCTAGTTCTTGGCACATTTCTGTCCAAGGAGGGACACCCCAAAACACCCCTTTTTTCCTAAAGTAAAAATGAGATTCTACATCGCAGGCAAACTATAGCTGATTTTACAAGGCTTGATATAATTTTTTGTATATGCACCTCTCTGCTATTTAACTTGAGTTTTATTGTCTGTATACTATTTCTAAGGGCTCAAATTGCCCTTTAGAAAGGTCTTATATAAACACTAGCAGGAATTTGGACTATTCATAGTCAACATTAATTTTAGCACCATGCAACTCAAGAGACTTCTGTCTTGTTTCCAGAAGACTCCCTCTATCTTTTCTAGCTGGCAGAAATTTTGAGTAAATAAAGTAATCAGGGTTATGTGAAATTACTTGCATTTTTATGTTATTAGACACTGTCAGTTAATGCACTATGTCTTCACTCTGGTCACTCAAGAGAACTCCTTGACATTACAGTAGAATGTTAACTTTGTTTTTGACAATAGTTTTTAAGCTCTCTAGTGTTTATAACATTCCTCTTAGAAACCTGAAATGATCAAGTCAAATCCAACCCTGATACAAGGTGGTGAAATACTGGTGAGACAAGTGGTAATGCACCTGCCTTACACAGAGCATGAGGCTTAGGAAGCAGGTTCACTATTTCCTCTCCATATTCATTACTAGGACAGATTTTAGATCTTGTGTAAGAGGGTGTAAATCCATTTAACCCACCTTGGTCTCATGTACCTCAGGTCCAGCACCAGCCTAATACTTTCAAATAGCAGAAGTTTTAAATTCACACTGGTTAACATTCTTTTCTCAAGCTATTCCAAAGCAGACCCAGTTTAGCCCTAGCTTTAAATAAGGCCATAGCCCACTATGGGCAAATAGCACTGGTAGTTGTGACACTGGTGGGCAGAGAAGTGATAAAGCCCCAGCAGTGTCCATCCCTCCCATAAGCCCTGAGTACTTCTACAGAGGGTTACCGAACACGTTGACCTTCTGCTGAGAAATTTGCAAAGAGTGTTCACTGCCACAAAGCTGTGGAAAAGTTGAAACAGTCTTGCAATAGTTTCAAATGTAGTCAGCTGCTCTAATCAGCCTTGTCTCAGAGAAGTCTATGTAAGGACAGTTAGCTTAAAAAGTAGTAAAAGTCCAATAAAGTTCTGCCAGTAAAATATCAAGTGTCACATGTGGACGTTCTTCAGAGGTTTAGATGAGCTACTCTAGGCCTTTAATGAACTCTGCATTTACTTAACTAATTGGTGCTTGAAGGCACAATTTTCCTCTCATCTTCTACACTACTATCATTTTACCAGTATAATTTGCTTCCAATTTATATTATCGTGTGAAAGACAGAATCATACCCTGAAAGTCTAGAGCAATAAACAGCACATTAGAGGAAAAGCCTCTTCATCTTGAAATGAAAAAAAAGGCCATAATTATAGGGAAATTCAAACACAGACACTGCCAACATTATCAGGATTGAAAATAAGTTCCTTATCTTTGTCTAGTTCAGAGCTGGCAAACACAGCATGCCTGGTCTTGCCTGTTAACTCAAACCAAACTGTCCTCTCAGGTTTACCAGCTCTCACAAACTCCCAGAGAACATCTGCTGGAAGTTTTCTTTCATTCCAAAACCTCCTGCTCAGACCAAACGGGCTCCTTCCTTCAGTGATGCATGCTTGGTTGGGCTACATAAGAGTACCACATGGTATTGGAGCTGTGAGGAAAAAGAAGTATGACCTTGGACAGCATTGTTACATCATAAAACTAAGTTTCCATCTTAACGGTTTGAACAGCCAACTTAGGGCAAGGTGACTCAATGAGTACTCCTACTAAAAATTCTTGGTCCCATCCACCCTGGCTGGGATTGCACTTGAGTACAGAGGTCCATTTCATCGGATGTAACTCAGTTGCTATATCTAAGAAACTCTGAAAGTGTAGGAATAACTGTACTATTGTCTTGGAAAAAGTGAAGTCCACTGATGGAGCTGAGAATGAATTTGTCACCTTGTGCCACTTCTCCTATGGTCAAACAATCAAATCTGCTCATCCTGAAAAACCGACACGAATAAGGCAGGCCCTTCCCAAACCCAGATGAAAAACACTAGTACTGCATATGGCTGTATATAACTATGTTCCCACCAGCCCACTTCTGTCCAGAAACACCAGAGAAGCAACTGGAAGGTGGAGAGCTCTAAAGAACACATGGGAAATCAGTGAAAATAAGAAGGGAAGAAACGTCTACATAAAACACGAGCTCCAAGGCTTAAGGTTAGAACATCTGGCTCTCTGCTGGCTCAGAGGCCTTACTGGCGATGCTTCCTGCAGGAAATCTGGAGTAAGCATATGCAATAATATAAAGATAAAACATTCTGCACTACATCTTCCAAACAGTAATTTCCACCACTGTTATTTTTTAATACATACATTTGGAGAATTGACTACTCCAGATCCCACTACTCTTATAAGGAATACAATTGCAAATAACTACACAAAACAAACAAACAAACAAAAAAAACAACCAAAGAAGCGACTTCTATTTTCACTTCTACTAAACAGGACAATTCAGCTGTGAGTGGCCATCTTTCTGTAAGGAGAGATGACAAATCACAAGGAACACCCTCTTTCAACAAAGCTTTTACCATGGACATTGGAATTCCATAGAAGTTAAAAAAATCTCCATTTCTTCCCATGTAAAATGAAGTTTGCAGTACTATTTTTTATTATTTTTTGAAGCTTTATGGGATGCTTCTCAGATTTCCTGCTTCTAAAACTCCTCCAAGGGAAGTCCAGTCTAAAAATAAAATCACATCATTACTTCCTCAACAAAAGTCTGATTCCAAAGTGGATACACTTTTGCAACCATTACCATGACATGTAACCAAAAAAAAAATTGTTTTACATTAATCTCAACTCTGAAGATTGGTATAATTAATTGGAGAAGGTTTATTACAACTTTTAAATCAGTCTGGCAGACCTTACCTGTCTGCCTTAAAGGCTAAGACAGCACATTTGATGTCACTACAACAAAGTAAAGAAAGGATGTTCAAAATCTCATGTATGATCAAGTGTTCTGCACATCTCTTTTAGCTCATTAGTGAGAAGGTGGAATGACTGACTCAAGAAAACCAGTGAAAGGGCAGGTTTTCAATTAGGTGCTTAGACTCTGGGCCAAACGAACTCATGAGTTTCTTCCATCTCTGCTGCTTCTTTCTTGCTCTTCTCTCACATTCTTATTTCAAAGGATGGGAACCACTGCAGGTGTTGTGAGCTCAGTGCTATGGGTGTAGGAGGATGGAATACAGAATGGCTTCCACAGCACTGAGGGACCCTTGAGACTTACCTTCCCCTCCCCAAACTTGTCAACTCCACCTCACCAAGACTGAGGTTATTTAAAAGAGAGGAGCACTACCCACTGGCATCCTGGCTGATACATGCATTTCTTCCCCCAACACAAACCATACAAAGGAATGTTATTTTGAGCTTTTTGGAACGGAGGTAAGAGACATCTAATAGTGCCATAGCTCTTCTCTAAAGTATATGCACAAGATATAAGTAAGACAGCTGTGGAGTAAGCAAAGTATTTTATCAGTTGCAGACTGGTTTGTCAAAATGCAGTCTGCAATTTCACGTATTTTCTTTTTTTTTTTTTGAAAGGAGATGTGGGGCAGAGGGGGCCAAGCAGGAGGTGTTTTTCAAACCTGTGAATTCAACATTCAGCAGCCAATCTCAAAAGTTCCTGCTGTTCATGCAAAAAAAGGACAAACAAGTCCCTTTCATGTCAGCTATGCCCAGCTGGAAATGTCACAGCTTTGTCACAAAAGAACAAAGCATGCCTGGTGTCTGTTCTTTCAAAAGGTCTCTTAATTCAAACAGAAGAAAAATATTCACATCTGGAAGGGGTCGTAGGCAGAGGGCGGGAGTGGAGGAAGTGAAGTTCAGATGGCAAATCATAGCAGTTGCTGTTTGTCCAATTATGGTACTGCCTCTTCTGGCACTTACTGATCCCATTAAAGAAAGAAAGCAAAGAGTTAAAACTGCAATTTTATTATTGATTGACTCCATAGGGCCAGATAAAACACACCTCTTCACTTTTGCTCCATTCATCATGCTGGAACCCTCAGGCTGAGTGAAAAGACCCCTTGTGACCACTCTAGCAGTAGTACCTCTTTTTTCTTCCCTCCCTCCATTTTTTTAAATTAAAAATGTATATATATTGTTATTTATGAAGTTCAAGATTCCTTCAAAGACCACAACCTTCACTTTCAAAGGATGTACATATTGAAATCCTGCCCTTTCCGATGGGTTTATTTGACCATCTGTTTCTGTAAAGATTAAAACCTTCTAATGACTGCAGGGTGGGGAGGCTGTATCAGAACTGAGCCACTGGAAAATGAAAAATGTCCGGTGAGATCAGATTAAAGGAGAAGAGAATAAACTTGAGAGTAGGACTTCACTGGTTAAGCATGAAACACCAACTGTAGAAGTTTGCATCACAGTCCTCAACTAAAAGTTTTCTCCTTCTTCAAAATCCAGTGCTTCTGAAGATGAAAAGCCTCTCCTAGGCTGCCACCTAGCTAATTTATTATATTGTTTTAGGAGCTGTTTTAAAAGCCTCTTTTGCTCCAGCCCTTGCTGCACTGACTCCTCCCTTTAGAGCTGGTATTTTGTCAGAAGTTTTAAGAGCGATAAAAACTTGCTGCCAAGTCCCCTTCTTCCCCACAATGTGTTTTATAACCCAGCGTGTAGTTTAGTCTGTCTAAACACTGTGCTAGTACACTGCCATCTGTTTCCATGGAGATTATTAACTCCTCCAAAGCCAGAATGCTTTAGCGTTCTTTTTGTCCTTTCCGCATATGAAGAACACAACAGCATTTACTAAAATCAGCCTGCAGAAATATCACACTTTCCAGACAGTTCTAGCAAATGTAAGGATTTACTTTTTCTTCAACCAGAGATCTGCAGTCTTAACCAAACTTGCATACTGGAATGGGTTGCTCTTTCCCTTCAAGCTTCTCTTCCTTTGCATTGCTGTGATGTCTGAAGGCATGACAGCCCCAGAGACGTCAACTTTTTGAAATATTTTGGCTCAGAACAAAGCCAAGGCTTGAGATATAATGAAGAGCCCAGAAGAGAGAAAGGAAAGATGAAGGAGAAGACTTTGAAGTCAACCAGAAATCAGAGTAGGAAACAGAAAAACTTTGTGCCCTAACGTTTAGGAGCACTGTTATATGAAACTACATAGTTTACTCCTAGTCACTTTTGCATCTAGTAAAAATATAGTCAGTGTGTATTCATGACAAAAACATATTTAATACCATTTTTAAAAGTTGAATTGAACTGAAACTACTCCTAATCTATTACAGCATGACCTAACCAGAGTAAGAAAGCAGTTCTCCCTAAATGCAGCTAATGAAGGCTGCATGCTGCCATCAGCTTTTGCTGTGGAAAAACAGTTTCCCAGTCTCATTTTCACAGAAAGGACAATCTCCCTGGCAGTTGCTACTTAGGTTGCACACTTGTTGATCCAAACGATGAAAATGGCAACAGAAGTTTGAGTACTTTAGTTTCCTGGAAGAATTCCCCACTATAAAACTATTTTATAAATGTTTTTCAGGCTGTCATCACTGAAGCAAACTGTAACCTTCCCACCACTTTCAACACGGTTTTTTGGCATTCAGGAGCAGATACACTATATAAACTAAACATGAATAACCAGGCACAACTGCAGTTTCTGTAGAGGAACTGAAGGCAAGAGGTAGATCTTTTGCCACTAACCTTGGCTAACTTGAAAAGGCTACTGGCAGCGTTCATAGCAATGGGTGTTCTGCTGCAGTGAGAATTATTTTCTGTTTGACTTCCACAGCAGTGGCCAGGAGCATTTATTTGCAGACTCTACTCGGAGTCAGCACCATGTGGGTACCAGCAGTGCAATGTCCCTCGCCCTTTTTATGCTGTGCTACTAAGACAACCCACAGTGAAGGCAGGAGATTTCACTTGTGTGGCCACTCAGCACTGCTGAAGTGACAGCCTGTATTTACCATCACATGGAAATGTGTCCAGTAGTAGCTCAAAGGACATCAGTAACTGATTTCATATACTTTGCCATGGAAGAGTTACCAAGCAGCAACCGTATTTTGTTACCCACCCTCGGCTACAAGCAAGCCAACAAACTTATGAACAGTCTCTATTACCTCCTCCTCAAGAGATTTTTGGTGCTTTCCTTGTCCCCTACCAAAAGTTAGTGTAACGAAGAACCCTAGGGATGCTGAAACCCATACTGGAAAACATCAGTCAGGATCCAGTTAAAGTGTTTCAACTTTCCCGAAAGCACGCAGGCTTCCATACCTCCCACATCTGCAAAGACCACAGTGCAGCATACAAAAAGCCTGGAGACACTTGGTACCTGCTTCTCCAGCCCTTCCCAGCGTTACAGGCACAGCACCGCAAGCCTGTGTGAGCCGTACGTCCAAAACCAGCCGCCACGGGCGGCTTCCTGGCTCGGGAGAACCCATCCTAATCCTGCCTCCTACTTCTTGTCACCAAGTTGAGGAGGAAATTTTGGCAGCCTACTACTCCAGCTATGTTTCTGTCCTGCTGTAGGGAACACGCCACTCTAACAATTACTGATTTCTTTAAGGCACTTCTGGGAGAGGCTGCTGCGGGACAGGGCTCGGGAGGGCTGGGCGGGGGTCCGCCACCACACGCCTCTCCTCTTACCACCCCAGGCTTCACTGCGTGACTCGCGGGACGACAGCTGCCTTGCGGTGACAGCCGGGCTGCCGCCCGCACCCCTCGGGGTCCCGGGAACTTTCTGGTTTCTCCGAGCCCTCCCGGCCCGAGCGGCTGCGGGGCGGCGGCACTTACCGATGTCGGAGTTGCAGAAAGCGTCCTGCGGATGGATGGGGACGCAAGTGCAAGCCTCCACCACCAAGTCCCGCAGGCTCCAGCTGCAGAGGAACACGACGAGGAAGCTCAGCCACGCCGTCATGTTGCCTCCGAGGTGCCTCCTCACTTCTGCGGAGCGGGAGGCGGCTGCTGCTGCTGGGTTCGCCTGACTTTATTCTCGCTCCCTAACAGCCCGTGCGCCGCGGCTGCCCGCCCTGCCCTGCCCCTGTTTCCCTGGCCGGCTCTCCAGCGCAGCCCTCGCTGGGCGGGGCNCGGGCGGGAGCTCCGCGCCCGGTGCCGCGGGGCGGGGAAACCTCGCTCCGTGCCACCTGTGCCTCCCTCGGACCGCCAAGCGCCCGCCCCAGGCTGTCACTGCCTCCCCCGCCCCGCGCCGCTACTCGGGGCGCCTGGAGAACGCACTAGGAGTTTGCGGTTCGCTTGGAAATCTTGGGCTGTTTCCCTTCAATCCGTTTGGGCTGTCTGCAAAGTGACTTTAAACTGGAGGCGATGGCACGCTATTCACGCTGTTCCAAAGAGCTTTCAGACAGAGATCAGAAAATGCACAAGTGCAGCGTGCTGCTTCTTTTCTGCTTCCAACAGGAAGTAGAAAGAGGATGGGGGAAAAGAAGGACACGACCTATCTGAACTGTAAACCAGGATTTTGCCCTGAATGTTTTTAATCCTGCTCGAATGCTCCTTCACCACCAGCCAGCAATTCCCCTTCTCTGGCCTTTCAGTCAGAAAGGGATCATAAACTGCTAAAACCAAGCGGAGAAAAACAGTGTTGTATCTAACCCGGGCGCTCCCAACATTTAATCTCAAAGTATATTTTAGCAGAGCAGCTTTAGTGGAATTTATAGAAATGTCCTGTTTGTTTTGTTTTCCTTTATCCCCTTTTGGAGCGATAAATTTCTATCAGCTGTAGAAATGTAATTGTTATAGAAGAACTGGGACTGTAAGGAAGGAGATTGCCAGCTGCATGATACAGACAGCCTTATTATCCTCCAAAGGGGACTGAGGGGTGATTAATCACAGTATCAAACCAGTGTATATAACGTCAGAGTACTTTCCACGGGGTTTACAAGACTTAAGCACGTGTAGTTATAAATTATGCTGGTATTAAAGGACAGGGACCAGCTGTCCTAAATTTCTATATAGTCAGCTAAGTCTTTAGATTTACAATTCTGCTCCATCTGGGTGAAGCACAGCCTGCCTACATCTTTTCTTTAATCATATTGTCCATATAAAATTAAAATCCCCTGTCTTATGGAAGCACAAGCTTCTATTTGGAGCATCGGTAGGCAAAAGCTTCAAGATGGGTGTTGTCATTAGGGATCAAGGTTACAATGCCAGCAGAGGAAAATACAAGTTCCTATCCTCGCTGTGACACCGACAACCTGTGAGACAGCTTTGCCTCACTGTGCTTCAAATCCCTGTGTCATGGGATAATAGTGATGGGAGCTCCTCAGGAATGTGTATTAGTGAACACACCGAAAAAATCAGATGGTGTTGAGGTGCTAACGGGTCCTATAAGTATGTATGAGACAGGGTATTAAACAGGTTGTTCAATTTAGACACGTCAGTGTCTGGATCACTGGGCCCAAATTGCAATATGAGAAACCCTATGCAAAACACACTTCAGGTACTTGTACTGTCTGTTCAAGGTACTGCAAGTGAAGCTGGATCCATCAGACTGGGTGGACTGTCATTTCAGTCTCACTGGGTGCAAACACGGAACTCCACCGACCTCAGCAGAGTAACACGGAAGAAAAATGAGGTGTGTCTGACACTCTCATTTTTTCTTTGTTGTTGTAAAAATTTTGATATCCACCAACATCGTGATACACCTGGCCTATCAACATCTCAGATCAATATCTGAGAGAAGTGAAAATCTGCCAGAAACTGACACTGGTGTAAATATGGGAGAGTTTGGCCCACACACAACTAGATTATAATCACACCTCCTGCACCACCTCCCTTCGCTCTCTGGCCAGGTAACTCCCCTGAGTATGTTTCTTCATTCCCATAATAACACCTTTCCTGTGTGTTCCGAGGACTAACAAGCTAAATGCTTTGTAATAAGCTTTTAAGCTGTTGGGTGCTGTGTAAATGCTGAGTCTCTATGATACACAGATGCAGGACACATTCAGAGGAGACTGAAAAACAAACCCTTTAGTCACCTTCTCAATTTCTGAACTGGGAGGGGAAGGGGCCTAGAAATTACTGAAGTTCCACAGGGCCCTCCAATGTATGGAAGTAGCTTGTTTACAGAGGTGGACCAAGCTTGTTAAAATGACACCAAGTTTGTGCTGATTGCAGGAACTAGTTCACTTTTTGGATATAATCCAGAGAAGTAATCAAATGAAAAGGAGTGACACGGCTTGATCCAAGGGCTGGGTACATCTCTTTGGAAGGGATAGTGTGCAGGCTGTCTGTATGGCAAGGCTTACCACTATCTTCTCTACCACTGTTTAGGAGGTGATCCAGAAATTTTTTTAGTGCTTGTATTATCATTGTCTGGGGTAGTAATACCTGTGTTTGGTCAGGGCTTAGCTGATTCACCTGCTTGTTTTACACTTAGATATTCCGCTTCAAAGAGATGAACTTCTCTACAGTAGTAGGGATGCAGTTTTTTCAACCAGGACTAAATACTGTAAAAAAAGAACAATATTTATTTGCCACTTGAAAAGTACACTTCACACACAGAAATCAGAGTGTGTTATTTTTGTACAGTACAGGTAAGTCATACTCAGGAAAGCTCAGTCTGGGCAGTGGCCTGCTTGAGACCTTTGTTAAATAGTTAAATCTGCCTATACACTCATTTTATCATCTGTAAATAGAGATATTCTATGTTATCATCTCATAATATCCATTGGATATTTAATATTAGCCTCTCCCCTTTAAGATCTGCCAGCAAAGTGAACTCTGAAAGAGCCAAGCAAGGATTCTGAGTGTTTATTTATATGAGAAAATATTGACAATGGCGTCAGAGTAACAGAGAAAGTCAATGAAGGAACTGAAAGGAGAATTCTCTCTGAATTCCTGTGCTATGCCCTATTTGCATGGGAGAAACTGCAAAGGGAAAAAAAATAAAACAAAAAACCCATCATTCTGCTCCTTTGCTCAGATTAAATTTTAAGCCTTATATGGCCATAAAGAAGGAGAAAATAGAGATCTTGATCTTCATATGAGAAAATTCGAGTTCGCATTTGTTTAATGTCACCAAATAAAGAAATCTATGCTATTCCCGTCCTCCATCAAGAAACACACTGCTGAACACAATTAAGGATCTCTCTGCCTTACCGAGCAGCCACGCAACTTCATGCTGTGATCCTGTCGGATCCCGCAAGCCAAGCATGACTGGGCTGGGTCAACAGCTGGTGTGAAAATTCCCAGGGAAAGCCATCAAACCGTCCTTCTCCTCTCCGTCCTGCAGGAACGCGCGCGGCAGTGCTAGGGGGCAGTGCACTGCAAGACATGGTTCCGACCCTCGAGGATGGAGCCAGCTCCTCTCCAACACCTGAAGAACCGATTATGTGGAGAAGGAAACATGTTCGGCTTGGTCTCTTATTTAAATTTTAGGAAGGAGAACTACCTTCTGCTTTCACAGATACGCACATTAGTTTATACCAGGAGCACGTTAACATCATTTTCCTTCCACAAGACCATCCTGGAATCAGGGGCAGAGACTGAGATACGAACTAAAGGCATGTTCACTTGCCTTCTGATCACATTTCATTGTGAGGGATGCCGGCTGCTTCAGTACAGAAGGGCTTCCTCAAACTACAACAACTGCTGGCAAATAAAACCCAACACACCAGGGTGGAAGGCTGAGAGAAAGAGTGAGAGAAAGGGAGGGAGAAAGACCCGACTACCACCAGAGAAAAATACCCTGACAAATGTCCCATGTAATGGCTGGTAACACTCCAGTTTTAGAGCCTATTAATTGCACCATTGTATCAGTGAACTTTACATGCTATTCAAAATGAGAAGACTCCTTCTTCAAAAATGTATTTGATTCTATAAATACATACCAAAAAATTCATTTCATCTCTTTCTCTGAGGTTGCAAAGGAATTATGTCACCTTCCTGTCTGCAAGCCAGACATAGGTAACACTCCATCTCATTCCCAAGCTTTTCACTGGAGGTACACCATTAAATCTTCATCAGCTCTAGCAGTTCTATACTGTGTTCACTCTTCAAGGAGCCTTTACAGATTGTGCCCACCGAGAGCACCCAGCCTGGGAGTAGACTGTAGGCACCATGGAATATTACATTATAAAGGGTTGTGGAATATGAAATCACCCTCTCAGTAGTGTGGGGTTCCTCCAGTCAGACTGTGATGTGGCATCAGCTGCAGAAGAGTAACCAGGAAATATCTTTTAACAGCCTTATTAAGCTGCAAATGTTTCCTGCACATGACCGCGCTCTTTGGCCCAAATCCAGCAAAACACTAAGGCACATGTTCAACTTTTAGCACACAAGATGCTCTACTGAAGTCAACAGAACCATTTACATACACAAAGTTAAACATAAGCTTAAGTGCATTTCTGGACCAGGGCCAAAGGGCTCAGTACCGTGCAGGGTTCAAGCCAGGAGGCTGTGATTAGATGGTCTGACAGAATCTGGGAGGGAAGGACACAACATGATTTGCTTGGTTCTACCTGCCTATGCCTCATTCCAAGCAATTAATT
Organism: Daphoenositta chrysoptera; assembly: GCA_013397915.1. NCBI lineage: Eukaryota > Metazoa > Chordata > Aves > Passeriformes > Daphoenositta > Daphoenositta chrysoptera. The sequence continues at coordinate 294,520 of VZRO01004918.1, read as the reverse complement.
TTCTCTCATTTTTGTTTATAATAAGTCTTTCCATTTCTCTTGTTTTGCTTTCCTGCTGCTGTAGTCATTTCCAAATTGAAGTTTTGATTTTCTTTTTTAAACCATTCTAAACTGCGTCAATAGCTTTAAGTGACTGAACAAAGAGATTTCACATAGAAGAAGTGCTTCAAATGGTAATAAGAGCTGGTGTTCCCAGAGCTTTGGAGGCTGCACTAAATACAGAAGAGAGTGAGAGCAATTGAGAATCACATTTCTGTTGTTCCTTTGTATGAACTGATTTCTGGCTTATGCAATGCACAGTAATTAAAATGACTGGAATGACTCACATTTTTAAGAGAGCTTTAAGGCAGCTCTGTGGCATTGCAGCCAGCAGAGTTCACAAGCAGATTCATGGCTGCAATCGAGGTTTGATGTTTCTATCCACATAACTTGAAGAAGACAATATCTCTGTAAAGGCCTTTGAGGGGAGTTTGAGGGAGAAGAGGTAGACATAGAAAACCAGTAACATCTTCTCCCTGCATCAGCTCCATGAGCAGCTATGGGGCAAGTCTTCCTTTCGATGAGACAAGAGCCTCAAGGTTGGTGTGGTCGTCAGAGACCTCATTTTCTTCTCTCACTGGAGCTTTAATGTCCTGCTCAAATTCAAGTGTGGGACAGCACTTACACATTCTCTATCTCTCGCTGTAATCAGAATCTCATAGTGCCTCCTCCAAGGTACTGCACAGGAAATGTCTCTACCTATGAAAGATGGTTTGCATGTGAGAACTGGCCACTGTGGTTGCTGTGTGTATTTGTGGGGTTGCAAGCAGCTCCCTGAGGTTTAGCAGAAAGCCTGGCAGACTGGCATGTCTCTCTGCTCACAACTGGTTATCCTCCCAGTGATGAGGTTTGCTCTGCTTGGCAGGGGTCAGGGACTATCTTGGTGCTTTTCAGTCTCCCTGGCAGAGTCCAGAATTTCATTTTCATCTTTCTCAATTTTTTTTTTTTTACTGAAGATGGCTGACCGCTGGTTTTCTCTCAAGACCTGGCCTGGCTTTTCACAGTGATGATTGGCCACAGAGGAGCAGGAGAGCTGAATACAGCCTCACTCAAGAGGGGAGCTGACTGACCTAAAGACGTGGCCTTTTTGGCATGTTGAGAAACTAGATCCTTCTTCCCTCATCTCTCTGCCTCTCACCAGCCTAATGAAGGCATTGACTAAGCCTGCTTCCTTATCTCTCAGCATAACCTTTCTCTCCTTCTCATCAGAGGGCACTGTCAGGACACAGCTGCCTCCACAACCCTATGTGAGTGTAGGGAGGTAAAGGAAGATCCCAGGCAGGAGGCAGTAATGCTGTATCTTTAGACCATCCTGAGGCTATCAGAGCTGCAGTCCCCCCATATGCCAGTCCCTAGGATGTGTCACTGGTTTTAAAGCATGTTGGAATCACCTGAAATCTCCATACTTGTGAAAAGCAGAGAGTGCAGCACTGGGGGGCTGGCATTCCCTCTTTTTGTTTCTTTAATGAGCCTAGAGATAGTAGTGGGCTGTCAGGTGTGAAGGAAGGATCTTTTCCTTTCCTGAAGAATAGGTGCAAGTGCAGGAAAAGTTGCTGTCTCGAGTTGCTTCTCCCTGCACAATCTTCAGAAACTTCCTGTAAGAATAAGCCAGTCTCTTCATCCCCATAGTGCAGGTGTTACCAGTCTCTCACCTGAAACTGCAAATTAGGGTATTAGTTTCAAGGACAATTTCTAATGACAAGGAGAGTGCCCCAACAGGGAATGAACTCAGTGATTCCTGTCATGCATGCCAGCACACGATGTCAAAAGTGAGGAGCAGTTCCTCTGTGTGGAAATCCCGACAGAGATTGTTGTCTCGGCATAGGATTTTTCTTATAAATCCAAACTGACTTTCTCAATGCTTTTCCTCCTGTGTTCCCAAATCAATGCTGTATTCGAAACAGTAGCTGACTGCTCACTTACATCAGGCCCTTCCCTCAGACTCATGGTCCCAGCCAGGAGAAGCTGGGGAATTTCCGATGTGAGATTTCAAGGACGGATCTCTTTCTTCTCTATAGCAAAAGGCAGCGCTTCAGTTTCCTCACTCTTTTGGAATTTTCCTCCATAAATCTTGGCATTTTGTCTCATTTGTGTGAGACAAAAGATGAGGGAATAGTAGATCTGCAGTCTAAGGCGAGGACTCTTATTTGTTTATTGTTTTGCTCTTCCCAAGTGAAGAGTAATGCATTCCTCAAAGGAACTTTTCAGGTCAGCAGTGTGAGTTCCACACCTAATGTATTAATGTCAGGAGTGAAAAAAATCAGTGTTTGATTCAGCACAGATGTGCAAAAATAGTATTCTTTCTCCACTGAAGACAGAGGTAACAATCCACAGCCCTTCTTCCCCTTTCCTTAAATCTGACAGCCTGTATCTCTTAGCTGTGCCCTTCTGTGTGCTTCTGAGGGGTGTTTCAGTGAAAACTACCCAGAGCTGGCAGGAACCAGGAAGGTGTAGTCTGTATGTACAGATTACATACCAGGAGTTGAACTATGAAGGGAGCAAAGCTTGACCATGTGCTCTGAGCAAGAAAACACCTCTCTGTAGCTTTGGTCTTAGGCAAAGGGACACCAAATCTCGCAGAGAATGTTGACCAGGGGGTTGACATTATCCAAAGTACCCTGCTGGGGGATCCTGGACTGCTCCAGAGCAGTGGTTCATCTCAAGTGCTAAGAGGTTGGAGAGGTACTGAACACTTCTAGCAGAAGCAGGTATCCAATAGTAGCTTAGCACAGCACATTCTCTCTCCTCTTTTCTCCCTCTGCCTGCTCTCCTCTCCTCCCCAAGGTAACTGCAAGAAGAGATTGAACTCTCACCACACAAGCCAGGGAGGCAGAGGGGTTCTCCCTAGACACCTAGCTGAGGTCAGTAAGGAAAGTGCTCTCAGAGTGAAAATTATGCAATGCATGGGAGGAATCTACAGCTTTAATCATAGGATAATTGATGGAAAGTAATAAACAAAGGTCTGAGCAACAGCAGTTTCTACCAACAGAGATACGATTCTCCAGCACTTTCCCCAGCACCTGACAGTACAAAAGACAGTAGATAGACACAAGTATTTTATGTGCTTTCATTTAAGCTGTGTCTTTATGTTCCCTAGATTACAACCCAGCATTTTTTAACCAAAATCTTACTTCCTTTTCCCTCAGTTAAAGTTCAGCAGAACCACCACAAGACAAATGAGTGGAATGGGAAGGCAGGGGTGGAGGTCTGCTCAGTGCCAATAAATCCTTAGGGCAGCTAGGACAGAAGCACTCATCTGGTCTCCCTTTCCTCACAGGACTGCTGTGGGTGTACCTACTGAAGGCATTTCAATTCTCCCTCCCAGTGTTGAGATTGAATGAGTTATTGCTGGAGAAAACCATCTCCCATTGATACTTACATAAAGTCATTTTTGTGCCAAAGAAGCAGGATCATCAAGAAGAGCACAGTCTGCCTCATGAAAAGAGAAGGAGCAAGCTAGGAAGGGAATCTTTTATTTCATTTGAAACTGATTTCCCTGTCCAGACTAAAACTTCACCTTTGAACATCATATAGAATGGCAACTTAGCCCGGAGAGGCTAGTACAGCATAATCTGTGTATGGCTGTAAGCAATAGCACTACGGAGAGCTGGCTGGAGGAAACCAGTACTAACTCCTAGTGAATGAAAGAGCACTTCCTCTTCCTCCTGCTCCTCCAGAACCTACCTCCTTACTTAGCTTAGACAGTGTCTCCAATTCCCCTAATGTGTTTCCACAAGTATCAATGCAATTACTTTTAACAATCTTTTTATTCTTTTTCCCCTGAAATTATAATCTGAAGGGTCAGGCAGTCATAACCATTTGGTCTTATTTTGAGAAAAGGCTTTTAAAAATAGGAAGGAGAAAATAGGAGAACCTGGTGCTGCCAAAAAACCCCAATTTATTTCACCAGGCATTTCTGGGAAGAAGGAGGGAGGGCAGCTTTTAAAGCTGTGCCTGTGGCTGCATGTAAGGGATAGTTCTCAGAGGATTCCCTTAATCAGATTCTGAAGAAAATGGGCTGTCTCTTTGTAATTCACTCCATGTCTTATTATAAGGCCATATGCTCTGGTCACGTGAAAATTTACAATCTCAAATTTGCTGGCCTCAGAGAATCTGAAAGAATTATGCAAGAAATCATGTTCCATCATAACTGAGGCCTCACACAGCCGTGCTTCCTAAAGACTGCTTCTAACTCAATATATGGCCCCTCTAGGGCTTTGTAAGCCCTTCTGGGGAAGAGGGAAGGGAAGGAAAAAGGGGAGCTGCTGATCATTGCCATATGTGAGAAGCATCCCTGTCTGCACGTGGGTGTGACATCCTGACGTGTTGTCACAGAGGCCGAGCTCTGCAGAGCCCCCGTTTCCTGTTTCCAGTCAGAATCTTGCTTCCGGAGCAGGAATCCCATATCACTCTGAACTGCAGTTACAAAAGAGGAAAATTATGGCCAATGGAGGGGTAAGGGGTGGGGGAAATCCTCTTAAATAGCCATGTAGGATGTCTGGGCAGGGATGTGAGCCAGGAGTCTTCAGAGACAGTAGAATAAGTGGGAGTTCAGCAAACAACCATTTTCTTCCTTTCACTAGTGTTCCTCAGAGACCTCCGCACTCCAGTTCTCATAGCTAATTTTAGCTATTTGTGATTGGCCTGTTCCTAATGTTCCTTTCCTATCTCTCTCACACACACTGAATCTTGGGATACTCTCTGTGGGCTGACAGATGACGTGCAAACCTCTAATCTGCAGGTCAAATATCAAAAAATGAAGTGGGATCATGAAACTGGAAGCATAATTTGCTTTTTTTCCAAATAAGGGAGATCTATCCATATTAGAAGTTCTTAGCATACCAAGTTTATGAGGTTTTTTTAAAGTATATGAGGGGAATGACTTATTGTTTAAAATGTTATGGTACCCACAAAAGATGTTATCATCCCGTGGACACTGCCTTTCCTACGCAGACTATGATTGAGATGCTTTCATTATTTTTTGGCGCTGCTCTTTGTTAGAAAAACCAAAACCACATTGTCCCAAACACTGAACTGATACGTAACAGGCAGGGTAAGTCCCTGCCAAAGGGCACTAAGTACATGTTAGAGAGGGTTTAAAATGAACATAGTGGCGATAAATGTGCCATGTCAGGAGTGAAGGAGCTGGCAGCATGTGTCATTTGTACTGCAGATATCCCCTTCATGGAACTCTCAGTCTTACCTGCTTTACACTTTCACTGGGGTGAATTAATGTCAATGCTTTCTCTACCATGAAGTTTGCTCTACAGTTTGTCATGAGTCTGATGTCTAGAGGCATCACAGGGTACAAAAGCAGGGTAAAAGGGTAGGGATGACTCCTCCTGTCTCAACCAAATTTTTCCAGAAACATGAGCAACAGGTGGCTCTTTTTCTTCCCCTAAATTTCTCCTGGATTCCGTGTCCTGATCGCCCCTCCTCTTCACATACAAATCTGTAGAGGATGCTCTGCAGGCACAAAGTTTATGCTCTACATGATGGAGGTGTGGGACTGTGGCCAGTTAAAGGGCATATGGGCCCTCAAGGGATCTGGAAGATATACTGGCTCTGTAAGAAAATTTAGTTCAGGGCCTGGAAATCAAGTCACTAACCTTATTTTCAGTTGACTGATTTAAAAAGTCTCAGAGTCAGGTGAGGAATCCTGAGAAGCTGATTAGGAGGAGAAAAAAGTAGTTATTATGTCTCTCAAGGACAGAAAAGTAGTATTCCTTGAGCTGACAGAGGCCAGATTTACGTTCTTAATTAGACAGACACCTCTGGTTTTGTGTTGGACCAGATATAAAAGACTGACTAGGGTATCTTGGACAAGACTGCCTGTAGCACCCTGTGGTGGCTAGCAGGAAGCAGTCAGTCTGCACATGAAACAGACCTCATGAGCTGCTTTCCTGAGAGCTCTGCTGGTTGCTGCAGGTCCCTTAATTTTTAAGAAGTGTTGGCAGCTTGTTTGACTATGAGACAGAGGCAAGTCCTGCTTAAACTGGAGGAATGAATGGGGGGAACTTCCCCCCCACATACCCCATCTCCAGGTTGTCCTAATAAACCCTGAACAGATGGATGTGGTCATGTGAGCCCTTGAAACTGTATCTGTTTCAGAGGAGTAGTGGGTGTGGTGCTGCGGGCATGCAGATATTTGTGTTGCCTTTCACAGAGAAGCTCACTGTCCTCCAAAGACTGAATATCAACAAGATCCTTCCTGTGGTGACTTCCAGTTCTGCCTGAGCCAGCTGTAAATTCCTTTGAGGCTAAGACTAAGTAAACTGGAATCCTGGGAGGGCTTTGGTACAGTCCCAAAACCATTTCCACTGAACCTTCCCAAAAATATGGTTTCTCTGACCCAGGAATGTGAGCTCTGTAACAATGCAAAGCTGAAGTCCTAGACTGCTGGAATTAACCAGTATTAGCTCATTGCATCTTTGCACTCCATCTGTCTCAGCTAATATGAAAATCATTGTCCCTCTGGGAGACAGACTTTGTTCCATTTTTGGGTAGCACCTGGCACAATGGGGATGTTAGTATTGGAGTGAGGTGCTACCTCTATATAAACAAATTTTTAAAAATCCTGCGACCCCTAGCTTCTCTCTTTGCTGCTTTTGAGTTGATTATTTAGGAGTAAAAAGTCATAAAGCATCAGAGTGAGCACAGCAGAGCTAACGGCTGCTTCAGCCAGGAAGCGCCTGAGGAGCAGGGAAAACTGAGACTGGAGTATGAATTTCTGTAGCACAGTAGAACAGAAGCCATGAGCTGGTACAGACTGGCTGAAGCAGGAGACATCAGAAAAGTAGTTATGTACACAGAGAGCTCCTCTGCTGGTCCCAGCAGAGCTGGAACAAAACTACATTTACTTTACAGCAGGTGAAGGTCCAGTCCTCCAAACCCAGGACAGCTGGCCATTCTTGACCACCAGACCTACCAGCTGCCTTCTCACTTGCCAGACCTTCCACTTTCGCATTCTGTCCCTCACCATCTGTTTGTCCTTTTCATGCGAGAGGTCCCTTCCAGTTGTCACCCTCTGAATGAACCAGTTGAAATATTTGCCTCCCCTACTGTGACAAGTTTCCCTCACATTTTCTGTGCTTCGTTGCTTGATACAATTTCTTCTCTGAACAAACATTTGCAGCCTTCCCCTTTTAAACACAATGGTTCTGGAGTGACAGAACACCTCTTGGAGCAAATACATTCCCTAAAAGCCTTCCCCATGATGTTGAGGCCCCAATTGTCAACACCATTTCTTCCAAGGACAGAGAACGTAATCCAGGCCTCCCTCCCTTTGCCTGTGGTTTCTCCATCGTGGTAAAGTCTCCAGGGAGCAAACAGCCAGAACAGCCACCAGCATGCCGGGAAGGGCATGTCAAGGGTGGGAAGGAAGAGTGGCTGTACCACATTGTGTTCTAGGCACGCTTAGTTGGCAGATGATCCCTAAGGGACTGCTGGATGCTGGAGTATATTTAGGGCAGCTTCTGGGCAACTTGAGCTCACACTGAGAGAGGTAAGGCAAAATCATGCAGCTGCCCCCAGCTGCTAGGGGCTGTCTTCCTTCCCACCACTTGTGAGCAAGGCCTGAGCAGAGCAGAGAGAACTTAGACCCACATCACACCACTACACACAGCAACTTCTCTGCCTCTTCCTATCTGCCAAAGTAGGAGGGGGGCAGTTCAAGTGAAAGCTTTCTCCTGGAGTGAGGAAAAAGATAAAGATCAGCTAAGTGGTTTTCTGTGCTCACACTCTTCTTTGCATCCTAAACTAGCCCCACAGACTGACGCGAATGATCTTACTAACTTGTGCTCACATGAAATAGACACAAACACAGAAGCGGGGAAAGCTGTCAGGGCTGTTCCCAGCTCTAAAGCAGCCCTCTGACAGGGCTAGACTGGTTGTTCTTTTTCTCCCCAGATGAGAGGCTGGTAAACACCACCCCTAAACTCACTTCCAGCCCCAAACAGCTATTTTGCCAAAGGGTGGAGAAGCAGACCTCCTGACTGAGGGTGGAGCAGTTTGAAGGGGAGGAAAGCAGTGACTTCACTTCTTATTAAGTAATAGCTGAGCAGGGTGTGCGTCACTCTGAAAAACAAGACTTTGGGTGGGGGCAAAGGCTCTCTGCAGCATCTTATGCATGGAGCCTTCCCTTTTGTGGGAAGTAAGCAGAATACACCGTTCTGAAGAGGGAAGTCAGAAAGTCAAAGATGTAGGTTGAGCACCTCGTAACCTTATTTAAAGGAATCCAAGAAGAGCATCAAGGTGAAAGGACTCATAATGGTGAAGGTTGTTTGGGCTCAACTTTAGGATACACTTTCCTCCAGCAAGGATAGAGAAACATGGGAATAGATCGAGTCCCTATGAAAAAAGCAGCAGGTGGGGGTCAGCTTTCATGGGGGGCAGATAGCACTAGAGTCTATGTACAAATACCTGGGGGATGATGGCAGAATAGTCAAAGGTGTCTTTGTGATCACAGATAGTTACCTGCAAGGGGACTGCTGTGCTTAGGTTGTAGACAGCCTCTTCTCACCCTGTGCTAGTGAGCAGGTATCACAAGATCTGGATCTATATCCCCAAATAATCCTTTCCCTACAGCTGACTCCTTCAGGGCTGTACGGACAGCCTCAGGCCAGTGTGTTGCATTCTCTCTTCCTGATTCAATTGGCTTCTGCCAGTCCTGACTACTGCTGAAAGAGTATCTCAGGCTTGAGAGCGGTCTGGTATGTTAGACATCATTCAAGGTTGTTCTGAGCAACACAATAGTAAGAAGCAGTCTTGGACTCAAAAGGCTTCAAATGTAACAAATATTTTCATACTGCTGATACTGTTCCTACTGCTCTGAAAGTGCAGCCGCTCAGAATGGCCACCAGAAGAGAAGCTGTTTCTGTTTCACAGATGGCTGTGGGCCAGCTGTAAAAAGCCTTCCCAAAGGCTCTGTGCAATGCTTATGGCATCATCAGAGTGCACCTCTGGCCCCACTTACAGCAGGGACATAACCAAAGGCACTTATTTCCTCTCCTAGGCCTCCCAGGTGGAACTTAGAATCCCTTGGCAGTGTCCTAGAGAGGCATGGCAGTGTGGGGACACATCCACCTCATTCCTCTGGCTAGCACAGGGAACGGCAGTGCAGCACATCAATGCTGGGGTGTCCTTCACTTGTTGGGTATTTACCCACGGTCTTGCCTGGGCATGTTTGACCTTAGAAGATCAAGCTGTTGGGTTTAGACCCGTGCTACCACTCACATGAGGTATTTTATATCCAGTTCCTACACGCCTTTGCATACTGCAGCCACGCATGGTGAGCACGTCTCAGATGCAGTCAAGAATTCAGGCTCTGCTTAGGAGACGTGTAAAAGCTGCCAGGCTGCCAAGGGCTCAGGCACTTAATTTTTTTCCTGTATATAAACTGAAACCTAAGTTTTGTGGTACCAGCCTCCCAATGGCTCCTCATGCAGACTTTCACTAGAGGCTCATCAAGTCTGCAAAGAGCTCAAACACAGGCAATAAGCAGCTTTCCTCACTCCTGCCTCAAGTATACGAGAAAGGAAAGATAAAAAATTAAGGAAGGAATAAGTGTACCCTTCCTGCCAGTCTGATTGACAGCAGCAAGGGCAGTTCAATTTCATTAATAAACAGGATTTTGTGTTCCAACTTCCAACCTGAGGAAAATAAATTAACTGAGTGTTCAGAGAACTTTCCTTCCTTGCTCACAAATCATAAATGGCTTAGCAGAACAGCACTGTTTTGGAAATAAAGTAGAATAGGACAAAGGAACATAAACAAAATAACAGGCATCCACCAGCTCCCAAAATGATACTTGCCAAAGCCCTTTCTCATTGCTTGCTGGCAAAGCTGCTAGAGCAGACCATTGCTCCACTGCTCTGGAAACACTCCACTCACAGCTGACAGTTCAGGGGGACTGCTACACACCTGCTGCGTAGCAAAGCCTTCCTCAAGCTGGAGCTGAGATAGGGTGGGAACCCCTGACCAGTCCCTCTGGCTTGCTGCTTCTTGCAGCTATTCTAACTCCTTTAGCAGCTCCTCTGAAGTGGCTCCAGCTAAGGATCTCCCACCACCTGCAGTTTCTGTTAAGCACTCCTAATCTTCACTGGGTCCTGGCTTTTTGTTGCTCAAAGAAAACTTCTTCAACAGACTTTCCTGGTCCTCCAGTTTGCTGTATTTTTATCAGCCAAGACTGCAAACCATTACATGAAGCTAAGGGTGGTAATCTACTATGGCACAGCTAGTCCCAGCTTTTCACACGTGGTAATCCTCATTATCCTCATTTTTATGATGATGATGAGGTTGTTTTCTTACACAAACCCTCCCATATGTGCTAGCATATGTTGATCAGTATTAGGCCCACCTCTAGGATTTTCAGGTCTTTTCTCTCCAGTTGAGGCCAGTAGAGCAATTCAATTACTGGTTAGCCAACAAAACAGAAAGGAAAACACAGTGTCCGAGTTAGTTCCTTGTATTTTGCAGTCAGCCTGAGCCTCTCACTAGGATTCACTAAGAAATAGTAGTCGTCTTACATAAGCCTCAGGGCAATCCTGAGTTTATAACCATTTAAGACCCTACTGCCATATCTGTGCTGCAGACAAGTGAACTCAGAAAGGCTAAGGGATTCTAGTGAGTTTGTGAGTTCCAATGCTTCTCCACCCCTTCCCTGTTTTCTTAGAGCAGGCACTATTCTCTTCTCAAACCAGGGAATTAGTAACACTAATGGGGGAATGTGTCACTCCTGCATGCTGACCGTGACTCACAAAGTCAATACAGCCTTCACAGCTGAGAGGAACAATGAGCTGTGCTCTCAGTTACGCTTTTTTTGGCTACACCATCACTGGAGCCCAGAACAAGGGCACTGATGTCATGGCCATAGGCTTATTGTGTGAGTATCATATATGTCAGAAACAAACAGTTTGTCAGTGACAAACTGCCAATTTGATTAATTGTTTTATTAAAAGGGAGCTGGGGACAAGCAGAGGGGAGTAGCCCCACTGCCAAGCACGACAAGGCAGAGCATACAATGTACCAGCGCAGGCACCTACGCTGGGTGCTCCTCCCGTAAGCAAGTGACCTCAGGAGAACCTGGTGCTGGTTGAACAGCACAGTTTATATCAGCTNATTTTATATATTTTATATATTTTACATAAACCAGCACAGTTTATATAAGCTTTGACTTGCTTCGTGATTGGTCAGAGCACTTTTGATGCCTTATTTGCATGTCTGATATTACTGGTTATTTTAAAGGTGCATCCTAGACCAGTCATTTTCCTGGGGGCTGATTCCATTGGCTCGTTTTATTGTCCAATCTTGATCTTCTTTGATGACATACAGGATGATGTCATGTAGTTGTCAACGTGATGATGTCAGTCTTAGAGCTGTCCAGAGCATCCTGTTGTCAAAATAGAGCCCACGCTTTCTTGATGTTGCTGCTAGAGCCTGCACTTGTCCAACGCTGTCACTTGGGCCATCCTCTTCTACCCCTATGCAACCCAACTATACACTTTCACAGAACTCCAACAGAACTCTAAGTTACAATTAAATGGATTCCAAACAGGTTACAATTAAACATACAAAGTAAGTAACAGACTCATTTTAAACTAATAACGACTGAACTCAGAGACAAATTGTAACAATGGAATAGTTTTAAATTTAAAGCACTTCCTCCCTAGTGCCTGTGCGATTAACTTTATTAACAATCTAACAGTGGGACCAAAACACTTATAACAATATACAACACTACAAGCTCTCTGTGATCGATTACTTCCACATTAACGTAACTTGGGGCATATATACACACAAATAGTTGCCAGAGCCAAGAGTAAGTCATTTGGAACAGATTATTTTATTTCAGGCTTTTAACAAGAATGCTTGTCATTCCCAACAGGCTCATTCTGGAGAGGTAGTACCTAGCTCAGTACCGAGCTATATAATTTAGTCAAGACCTCAGCTATAAAGACAGAAGTTTGGAATGTAGAAATGGGCAGACAAGAATCCTGCTAGGAAATAGCTTACATTTTTCTGACAATTAGCCATTGTTGCAAGTCATTATGTAAATAAAGGGTAAGAAGAAGTTCTGCAACAAAGAACAAAATGACTCCTAACCATTCTCAAGAAAATTACTTTGAAGCATTTTGTGCACTTGTATTTGAACAAGACTTTTCTCCATTAGCCTCTCAGTGGAATGGGGGATTGTTCCTTCCTTTCAGAAATGTGTTGTGTGTATTAAGTGGTCTGTCAAAGGAGGCGGTGTGGAGCTGAGTATACAGTGACATCGTAATCAGAGGCCAGCCCCTGGGTCAACACAAGCAAGCTTGAACTTGCTGTAACCTGCCTGGAGTGCGTGCTGATAACCAAGGCTGGGAAGTTCACAGGCGAGCTGTTAGCAAACATCCTCAGCCCAGGAACTGCACAGCGCTGGACCCTGCACTGGGCTCTGAGCAGCCCACACTGCTGTTAAACCAAGCTCAGGTAATCTGAACTTCACGTGGATGGGGCTGCAGGAGCTACTGTCCACTTTCTGCAGGGACAGCTGTGCCAAGAGTGACAGTTCCCTGCTTTATAAAACCCTTCCCTAATGCATTGCCAGGTGCCTCAGGTGACAGGGCCTGCCTGTGCCCCATGTTATGGGCCCCTTTCATCATTTGCTGGGTTAAGCCAGGATTCCTCTGCCCAGAAAAACAGGGGAAGCCCTGAGAATTCATAACACGAAATGTTATCTCAGGGGAAAAAAACAGAGGCATGTGTGTAGAGGCTTGTTGAACTGTGCATTCCTCTAATAGTTTCCCAACGCTGAGCACCAGTGGGACAGTCACACACTTTGCTACATGTTCCCAACAGGCTGGAGCCTTTATCTGCTGGGCAGGCTGGTGCTGGAGCACTGCCAGTCTCCCTGGAGAGCAGCTGTGGCCCCCTCGGTTCCTGTGCCTCTGCACTGGGCAGCAGATTGGCAGAAGCTGGTGCAAAGCTGCCTGTCTGATTAAATTTGTTATTTTGCAAAAGGATTTAGCATTGTTTGTTGGTTATTACTAAAGAAAAATCCTAAGCTGGTGCTTTAACCTGTTTTAAACCTTTCACAGGGTGAAAGAATCTGGTTCCTTTGCTTCCAAGTTGTAAACAAGGAGCAGAAAGCTAAGAGAAGGCAGAGAAAACAAAAAAGTTTTAAAATACTATTTTTCTTATGTTCCTTTTATTTTCCAATCAAAAATTATTTTAAAATTTCCAGTACTAAAAGGCTGCCACATCAGAAGGGTGCTGAACTTCGCTTCTGAGAAAACATCTGACAACAGGTCATCAGCCACCATCTCAGACATACTCCAGCTCCCACACATACCTGCTGTCTCTCCAGGCATGTGCTAGTAAGCCCATCCAGAAGGCTTTGTAGATTACAAAGATGATGAGACATGTTCCTGTTTCATAATTTTTCCTGTACAAAAAAAAAAAAAAAAGCAAAAGAAGCCAAATCAAATAAACCAGTTATTCCAAGAAAAGCTTTTGATATACAAGATTTCCTCTGGCTTAATTGAGCTTGTGGCTGACTATTTGTTAAAACGCTTTCAGTGGAGAAGGTTGTAAGTCAGCAGAGACTGGTAGGCTACAAATGAAGATAACTGTAAATGTATTGTTTGGGTATAAAAACTAAATTCAAATATTATTGTAGTTGCAAAGCCAGGAATTGCCCATGGGAAGTGCCATGCAAGGGCTGACACTGAAGTTTTAATATAGATTCTCTGAGCCATGCAATATAGATCATTTGTTTCACGGGATTCCTGTCACATCATTTCTGCAATTAAAAAAAGGAACATACTTAGCTTTGTCCTCCTGTTCAGTGGACGAACTGCAATCTTCTCTAGTGCATTGGATTTAAACAAAGTTCTGAGAGCAGAATGACTAAAACGCCTTTTGAGTTCATGGCATTCAGCAAGATATCATATCTAACTGTTTCAGAAACATCAACAAATTTGTTTTCACAGCAGTACAGTAGATATTATGTATTTTGTAAATGAGAGGGTGCCTGCTAAAAGTGCAAAGTCAGAAGATTTGTGTACTTGATATGGAATGACAAGAACATGGATTTTAAGTTCCTACCATGCTGCAGTACTTTATATTCAAAGTCCAGGTGCAATTGCAAATGGTCATTTCCTCTTGCAAGTCAGCTGTGGCTCAAGCATTCAGGGGCTCTGGCTGCAATACCAGCTTCAATAGCTTCCACCCTGGTCAGCAGAGCCCTTGCCTTCCCACCCTACAGTGAATCTCACAAAACGCACACTCTTTCGGTTTGGGGCTTGTTCTGCAAATAGGATCAGGGAATCAATTCATAATAAAAATAACCCCTCTTGGCCTCAGAGCACAGTCTGGGACTGGAGGGTATGTCAGGCACGCAGAAGTTGATAGATAGCCTTGTCACAGTCATCCATGGGGAATCTGGCTAACTTGCCCAGCAGCACACTGGATGACAGGAACACTGGCCAGCTCTGCAGGGCAGCAGTCCACCCCTTTAGTCCCATGGTGACTCTTGCTCCTTCTGCAGTCCCTTTTCCTGTGGTGACCACTGCCATCTACTTTGCACAATGCATGAGGCAGGGGGTGCTGCAGAGAGCCCTTGTGAGGCTTTCACAGCCATGAGTAGCCATCAGGTGATGCTCAAATGTTGCTCAGGTAACTTTCATCCTGGATTTCCTAAGTTTCTAAGCACTTGACTACACAACCATTACAAATTTTTTATGCAGGCATTTTGTGTGCAATATGCAGCATATGTAGATGTGGTGCTTAGGGACATGGTTTAGTGGTGGACTTGGCAGTGTTTGGTTAATGGTTGGACTTGATGTTAGAGGTCTTCTCCCACCTAAACAATTCCATGATTCTATATGTCCTCATTTAAAGTAACCGGAAGAATAAGAAGAATGAGTAAGGGAGCAGATGGGTATCTGGACAATGCCGAGAACCAGAACCAATGCTTTCTCCTTGCTCTTTATGCTAGATTCTTTGGAGATAAAGGAGCTTGGAGGGATTACACCAGCAAAGGTTCCCCACTCTCAGAACCTGGTTGTTGCTGTAAACTGCAGAGCTGAACTACCTGTTGGTTCCTTGCAGAAATGCTGCCACCTGCAAAGTGCTATTTTCTATTGGAAGCAAATGGCTACTGTGACGTTCAGCACAGGCTCCTTCCTAACCCAGGACCACTGCAAATATGTCAGAGTCTCTGTTGGACACAGAGCAAGCATGACATGGCTTTGCTTCATGTCACTGCCTAGCAAAATCCTTTCTTTGATCTCTCATAAGGAGAAATACAGAAAAGAAGAAACCGTTCCTCTGCAAGTATTGCAATCACTAGGATGGTCTGTCTAGCTCCCCTCCAGCAGGACCCACTCCCAGAAAACAGCTGGAGAAGTCTCAAGGCCTTTCTGACATCTGCATAATATAGGGGACATGCTCATGTCTCCTGCTTCCTTTAACCATTTCAGCAGAAGATGGGGCAACCATGTCAGCCACTTCTCTTATACTCTTGTGCACTAAGATAACTTCCCCAGATCCTTATATCAGCTTTAGTGACAATCTGTGTAACTAAAATGGCACAAAGCCAACTACTGAAGGGGCTAAAACCTGGCACAGGACTAGCTCTTGTGAAGTTCATTAAAATAACAAACTTCAGCTAGGTCATCCTTAAAATAATCTCTTTTGTTTCTTTTATTGCACCTGATCCAAGCTCCTCATTCTCAGTTTTAAGGCTCAGAACATCTGTGCCTTCCTGCCCCAGTCTACCATTATTTTTTTAGAAGTACCTTCCGAGGCTTACACTTCTCTCTTTGTGCTGCACTGCTTCCTTCTCTCCCACTCCAAAGTCTATGGGACAGACTCAGACACAGCCAGCTAGCTACCCTCAGGGTCTCATGCAGCAGAAAGTCATTGTGGGGCACACTGTACTGAGGCAAAGTGACAGCAACCCCCTTCCCACTTTCTGGAAGATTATCAGCAGTTCACAGAGGAAGTGCACAACTAAAATAATCCAGCAACATGCCAATCCCACTTATTCTGAGCCATGCCACTTCTTCAAAAATAATAATCTTATTGGGTGGCAGGTGCACCATTAAAGGTGTATTATCATGCATGAAAGAATTTTCATGTTTTTTCTACCAGCTCTTGTTTCCCATACAATTGCAGCCTTCTCATTCTCTTTTCCAGAGGCTCCCTAAAAGCCTTGACCAACAGTTTTCCACATTTTGATATGTCATACCCACAGCTCAGATTTTCTTGTTATTATATCTGTCATTACAGTCTGCAAGATACTGAAAGGCAAGCTTGCTACTTGGATTTTCTGTAATGACCTCCCCATAGATATTTCTGTGTTAACAAGCATAAAGATAATAATGTAAATAGCAGGAATAATGATAAGTATATGGTGAGTGGTAAAATTACTCTTGAAATCAGCCTTAAACTTGAACAAAATGTAGTAATATCCTTTCTGGAGAAGTCAGAAGCACTCTCCTCTTGCAGGATGAAAGGAGCTAAGGAATGTGCTGGCTTGTCACTGACTCCCTGTCCTCTTGGGCCTTTAATAGGTTTCCTGCTCCTGAAGGTTCAAAGAGCAATTACAGTCTCTGGCAAAAGTACAGCAAATGGAAAACAGATTCTCTGGCTTTCACTAAAATGCCAAGAAAATAAGTAACCAAAAGATGGAGGACTCAAAGTCACCTCATAGCAGCAGTTGACCGAGCTGAAGGGAAATTTCCCTCCATGCATCCCCGAGGCCAGAAGTAGTCCCTGCCATGTGCAGGGGGTGTTGGGAACCCAGTTTGCAGACCTGTCTTCCTAAGGAGGCTCATGTTAGTGGAGAGAGATGATACCGGACAGCTGGAAACATCCTCTGGGCTCCAGCTCCTTCACCTCTTTGTTGGGGGTTTGGTTTTGTGCCTTTGAATTGGCTTTTAGAGAGGAACAAAAGCAAGGTCAGGGCAACTTCCTTCCCTGCAGCAAGTCGTCACATGTATGGAGGCACATATCCAGTACAAGGCAGCTGGATAAGCAGAGATAGGGGCTAACAGAGGAACCAGCCATGGCTACCACCTGCCTGATAATGAATCAGCTCATTCAGGCCAAACAGCCACCTGCCTGGTGCAGTGCAGGAGAGTTGTGAAGACAAGTGATGGAATATGGAGGAAAAACACCCTTAGACTGAGGATAACCCTTCCAGAGAGCTGCCTGGGTGTATGTAGCACAGGAGGTTAATACATCAAGAGGGACTAGAGGCACAAGTGCTGTGAGCTGCATACTCATCTCCTGTGAAGACCTGCACAGACACACAAGGTGGGCTCCACCAGGGCAGAGCCACACAGGAATTACCTCAGGGGGCTGCACAGCCCCTTAACCAGTGCTTAAGACTAAAAATGAAATCCACAGGTACAGCAGGACCAGATTTAGGACCAGCAGAGCACTTTTTCTTCCAGGTTAGGGCTTTGATATAATAAAAAATTTGTATAGCCTAGGATTAATTAGTGAAAGTTAATGTAAGTACATGTTCTGTATAAAAGGCAGCCTTGCACAGTTTTCTCTTACTCCTGGCTCTAGAAAATGCACTCACATGACCAGTAACTCCTGCAGCATTAGCACACCATAGCACTGCTGTGTTGTGAGAGAGGCTTCTTTTCCCTGAGAAGAGATGCTGCTCTACCAATAGGTTTCTTGCTTGGCATTCAATAAACTCTGCCATACAGGGCAAACTGAATAAGCCTGTCTGAAGTGAAAAGCCCTCCAAGTTGCTTTCCATCACATTTCATTTCCACCTCATATTACTTGAGATTAAATCCTATCGTGGGTGGCAGGGAGAAATAGCTAATAAGTCTGAGCATCAGCAAGAATACCAACTTTGTGCTCAAACAAGGATGCTCAGTATCCAGTGACAGTACAAGTAGGTAACCCAGCCAGCTTAGCAAAAGGAACTTCTCCATTAGGACTTAGTTCTGGCACTTTTCAGTCGTACTGCACTCATCTGGGATGTAGCTCAGCCCTGCAGTTCCTCAGGTGTTGAGAGGAAATGTATCCTCATAATTAGACAGTTGTGATGAAATAATTGGTAAGGATTTCTTTGGTCATCTTATATTACAAATTGATGCTTCCTCTAGTTTTCCTTACTGTCTACAGAGTAAGAAGGAATCCATTCTCTCCTAACCATACGGATGTGTAATTCCCCTTAACCTAACAGGAACCAAAGATAAATTGAATGCTAAAGAGGACTGGTAAGGAATGACTGAATGAATAAAAGGTCCCCTTATAACAGCTCTGACCTGGACACGTGAGGTGGTCTTAATCCCTGACCTCCTGCTAACAAATATGGGCTACAGGCAGACAGTCTGGATATGAAATATCCAAATCCAGAGCCAGGCATATTTGGAGAGTGAATGGGTTTTTTTGGTCCCATCTTTTCACACCAGAAAGAAGGACTTGCAGTCAAAAAAATTTAAAGATTAATTTATTTAATTTGTTCACCTTTTAAAACTCTTTCAATCTATCTGGGGTGGGGAAATAAGTCTGTTGTAATTAAATGTTATGACAGAATGCCAGGTATTTTTTCCTGAAGAAGATGTTTTGAGTTAACATGTTTGGACAACACAAGGTGAAAGTGGCCTTTTCTAACTGCAGTTTGTTGGCTCTGTAGACATCAGCTAGCAGTATTTGTTCACTGTCTCTACCCCAGGCCTCATCCCTCTCCTGGAACTGCATAATCAATCTAAATTTCAATTTTTGTAGGTAAGAAAGAAGCAATAGCAGAATGGGAAGGGAAAAGCAACTATTTTGAAGCTTCCAGTACAACAGAGACACACCATCTCCCATAAATGCCTAATTCCAGTTTGAACATGATCTTTCCTTTATCAACCCCATACTGTTGCAGACAGTCTTTTTGGAGAATCTCGGTGAATGAATTTAGGAAACAATACCCCCAGTGCTGCTTTAGAAATGCCTAGAAATGGTAAAGCTCTGCTATCTTCTGGGCTCTTTGATGCCAAGGTTGGAACCAAGGACTTCTAGGCGGGTTAAAAATCAGCTGGACCACAAGACTGAAAAGGTAGTGATGAACAAAGGCTTAGCATCTTCTTATATCTAGTAAAAAACAGCGTGCACAAGAGGTTGATCCTGTGGTCCATATGCTTCAACAACAACCTGGATAACAGAGACGTGCACTCTCAGCATATCACTGCAAGATGATGCTGGAAGGAATCCCTGCATCCCTACACACTGGGAGGGAACGGGCAGAGATACTGAAAGTCAGGAGGTTACAGTGGATGTCAGGCTGGATGAGCTGATCACGCATTGGCACCGCAAGGCAGTTGTGTTCTGCACTACATTTAGGAGCAGCATGGCTGGCAGATCTAGGAAAGTTCTGGTGCCTGACATTGATGAGGCTGCATAGGACACGCTGTCCATTGCAGAGGGACGGCAGGAAACTCCAGAGTCCAGCAGAAGTCTACCACTCTGACTAGAAAGTGGTCAGAGGCCTGGAGCCCATGACTGGCAAGGGTGTGTTGAGGCAGGTGAAGGGAAGGCTGATCAAACAGCCTGCAACTGCCTGAAGGGAATTACAAGCACAACAGATCCACATTTTCCTCAGCAGCATCAGATGATACAACATTGAAGAAGAGCCACAGGAGCTGGCCATTAAGAAGGAAATTCATATAAAGACAGTGCAGGTTTGGAACAGACAGGCCACAGAGGTCACAGAATATCCAATTTTGGCAGTATTCAGGATACAGCTATTCAGAGTTAGGGCTCACCAGATGACGTGCTGGCAATAGTATTTCTGTGAATAATTCTGTGGGTGGACTAGACGACTTCTACAGCTGTTCCAATCACAATATCTGTTGTTCTGTGATTCTTTACAGCCACTAGTCAGTGAATTTGACAAGGGGATTTCCCAAAGTTCACTCTACAGGTAGAGTTATTTCCTAGCAGACTTAGATCATTGCATGCCTGACAGCTCTTTTTCCTTGAAACTATGGTGAGCAGCATTATAGTTAGATTTCTTCATGCCAAGCAACATGATTCCCATTTATTACTCTAAGTCAGCCACAGATCATACTTACATAGAACTTGAGTTTGACATGGATGCTCTTTGGGACTAATATTGACATCAGCTGCACAATCAGCCTCTTCTCTAATCAGTCCTTGGTCAGAGAGGACCTCACCAGGCAGTAATATAGGATTTTAAAATCTTACACTTAAGTGAGGTTTTGAGAGCACACTCAGACTGTTCCTGATGGTCAGAGACACCTTTTGGATTTTCTCTTTGGTTCTGAGAAGCTATAAAGATATTTTCAGAGTTATTCAGCCACAATAAAGAGATGTTGCCACAAAAATCCTGAAACAAATGGTCAATTGGCTTCAAATAATATACTGTCATCTAAAAATACTCTGAAAGCCCATGCCTGTGTCCCAGATATATACACCATACCTATGCAAGAAAAGGCACTTTTTCAGGTGAGAGCAATACAAGAATCATCCCTTGCTGTGACAGCTAAAATGTGAATGCTAGGTCTTCTTTTTACCAGTGTAGTCTCTTTGTCACAGAGTAGTATCCTGAGAGAGTCCTGGCTACAGACACACAGCAATGACAAACAGCCAAAGTCTAAATCTGGTAACAGCAGCCCACATTTCAGTCAATAACCCTTTAGTTGAAAAGGCTGACTGGTACCAAGGAAAACCCAAAGTGTTGCATTTTTACAAAGAATGCAATGCTTTTACTCCACTGTTTATGACTAATGTATCACAAGGAGTCAGAGCTGCTAGTTAATTTGTAATAGTATTTGTGAATCAGAAGAGGGACGGTCTTGTGGTTACAGCTGGACTGACATTCAGGATGTCTGGGTCCAATTCCTAGTCTAGCATAGATTTTCCTTTGTAAACTTTGGCAGGCTGCGTAATCTCTCATCAGTTCCTTGCCTACAATTTTTTTCCTCCCCTTGGCTTTTTTGCTGTCTGATCCATTTAGTTGTGAAGTGTTTCTGTAGTTTCTGACATCCGGGAAAGTACAGAGTAGCGTGTATGATGTAACAAATTATGCTTTGAGCTGCAAGTTTCTCTAAAGCACCCTAAAGGCTGGTGGTGTTTGCTTCAAATAGCAAACAAACATACACGTGAAGAAACCAGCCTGGACAAGTGAATGGTTAGCAAACAGAAACTACATTCAAAAGTAATTGTTGATAATGAATTCCGTTAAATACCTGCTGCTACTATTACTTTTGAAACCAGTACCAGCACAGACATATTTACTACCATTTCATGCCAATCCGTTTTAAGTCATGGTACAGGTTTCCACTGGTATTTCTATCACCTGTACTGTATTTAAAAAAACAAGTATTTGAGGTTTTTTCTGATCATCAAATGTGAAGCAAGAATTTTATGTTTGACATTTTAAAATATTCTTTACAAATTGCAATATTCAAGTGCTTATCAGTGATGTCTCCCAGGGATGATACCTCTATCTTTCAACATAGAAAATAGTTTTAAAATTGAGCCTACTGCCAATTAGGTTGCTTTGCAGCCTGAAATTTTCAGGGGTTGATTGAAATGTCAAGAAAATACAAAAGCAAATGTGGACATAATTATCTCTTTCTTACTGTCTCATTGCAGAAGAACTCTCTTGAAACCAGGAGGTCTAGATTTAAAGAAATAAAATCAAGAATACACAAGTAACATTTTATTCACTTGGGTCTTTGGACCTCAGAATGGAAACACACAGATCTCAGGGTGTTAGAACTAGAACTTATTTTTTATTCTACCAGCGGAGCTCTATACCCTTACAGACATGTCAAAAGCTGTCCCACCGAAAGAGTAAAGCACAAATATAAATACAGAATGGGTGTTTAATTCAAAAACAATGGCAGACTAATGAATGTGCCTGGAATCAAAGAGAGAAGGTAGATAGCTACAGAATTAGATAAAAGATGCCAAGAGGAAAATACTGACAAAGAAAAGCTTCTGATTTCCTATCAGAAATACAATAATCAGGGTAAAATCCATGCACAAGTCATATGAGTTTTTTGTACTAAGCAAGAAAAGACAGTGTCCACAAAGTCCAGCAACACAGTCAGGTGAACACTCATTGAAAACAGGCTTTGTGCATGCCAGGCATCTTTCATTCTGAACTGGGGGAAGCCATAGGTTGGAGTTAGTGGGACAGTGTCTGTTCTGGGAAACATCATGAGCTGGAAAGTTCTCCAACAGTACTAAAGGGCAGCAAAAGCAGAGAATGCAATGGGGCTTTGACCCCTAGAGAAGATAACATGACCCGAGTGGAAAACAGCTGCATATGCGTTACCTCTGCCTGCAACACAGAGAAGGATCCCAACAGAGGTCATTGTGCACAACAAATTGCAACTCTTCATTATATACAGCTCTGAATGCAGTACTACTACCAAATTCACACAGCTCTGCCTGTGGAGTTATAAACCACAAAGCCTGAGGGACAAAGGAGCAAGCCCCTGGGGAAGTTCTGCAAAATTAAAAGTAGGAGGTGATGGACTCAATGAGTGTCCTAAGATTTGCCATACTACGGTGAGAAAGGTTTACAGAGATTTTGGACAAGCATACTGCACTCTGAAAAAGCATTAGAGGGGCTCTACAATATTCCAGAATTTACCAGAATCTGAGGCCCTATCAGTTGGCCACTCTTCTACACCTTACGAGCTGATGAGGACTTTTTCCCCTGGAGCCTTTGAAAGCCATTAAGAAAGTAAATATTCCTTGAAAGTACCATTCTCCCCTTTCTTTAGTTACATTCAGAGATAAAGCAGGTTCTCCTAGCAAAAAAAAGTTTGAAGAGAAGCAAATGTTGTATAACCCTACTGTATGATCCTAGGCTAGCAGCAGAATGGGGTAGGTCAGTTTTGAGGCTCTAACAAACACCACCTGAATCTGCCACCTCAAAACATGGGAAAACGAGAACTAATGGCCTCATCTGAGGGCTCAGCCTCCCTGCTGCCATATGGTGCACTTGACAACATACCAAAACAGCACATTGTTAGATAAAGGGAAGACTGTAAAAATAAACAAAGTAATGTACTATAAGAACAGTGAGGTGGAAGGACTAGATTAATGACCTTTCCTGTAACACAGCCATCATTTCAAGCCCTCTCAGTTCTTGGTGAAGCAGCTGCCAGTGTTGTTTTAGAGGCACAATTTGCAGTTTCTGCTGGCTTGTGCGCAAGACTGTCACAGCTGGAGACCAAAGCCTGACCCCTGCTTCCTCAGGCTACACAGCACTTCCAGGCCACTAAAACCAGTCCATTTTAGCCCATTAACTATCTCTACAGGTTACTTCAGCTCGCCACCTGCACTGACTTTGACAGCCACTTCTGGTCATCAGTAACACCTATGTTTTGACAAGAACATGCACAGTTTAGACACACACACACTCCATTCTGTCCAAAGAAAGGGTTTTTTTAAACAAAAATATTCTAATCCATCCTTTAGACTGGACTTTCATTTCCCTAAAGTAGAGCTATTGCCTAAGATGAAGGTGTTCAAGCTCTTACTGTGCATGTTTAGGTACAACTGGTTTGCCCAGCCTATGGCGTGTAATTAAAAGCCACAATATCCCTCCCTTTTATATTTGGAACTTTTCTAACTTCATGATAAAACCTAAAGTTCCAACTGAACAGACTCAAGCCTACCCATGAATCCCTTTCTGTCGCTTCCCAGGATGGTGAGAGGGGACACTGTCCTCACCAGACCACACATTTTTCTCAGCAGAGGGATCTTCCTCCCCTTCGAACTTGAGATATTCAGCTCACAAGGGAAAACCTGCTTCAGTAGTTAAAAAGATGTTTAGTGTTCGTATTACAACATCTATAAATCAAAGTAAATGCCCTCCTGTTAATCTCTGTCAGACAGTAACAACAGCAGGTACATTACGTGGTATTTACTTGCTGGGAAACAGGCAGAGGGCACACACAGATATACTTTTCACAAAGCTTATACACAGCTTCTCTGCTTGTGCCAGCTTTTGAAACCACTCACCAAGGCTGGCTTCGAGCAGGAGACCTTACTTCTGTCATTCCCAGGATGATCATTTTTGTCCCACACTTGCTTTCTCACATATCAGAATGTCATAGAAGATAAACAGATACAGCAGAGGACCACGATGGGAAACAGCCCCACCCAGCTCGTGAGGAGCCATCAGAAATGAGCCTGTGTCAAAGCAGCATTGTTTTGCCTCAGACCCTGAAGTACACTGTGGCAGTCTGGTCAGGGCCAGGCCTTCATCCTGCCTTGAATGTAAACATGCATGAGGCTTCTTTTACCATGTGTTTTGGGAAGGAACAACAGCTCTTGGCAAGCAATAGGAAAGAGATGACTGAGAGGCTGCTGGCATGCTCCTTAAGCTGATGTCCTCTTACAGTCAGACTAGAGCTCTGGGTACATGCACTTAGTCACACACACACAGCTACCAGTCCCCAGACTTTTGTTATGGCTAAAAAATTAAATTAGTTTTGTTTGGCTGGAGAGTTCTCCCTCCCTCTCAGAATTGTTGCAGTGCTTTCTTGCTCCAGATGGCAAGGCAGCTGCTCCCTCAGAGCACCTACCATCCAAACACCAGGATAAATCTGTCAGGGGGCAGCAAGAGCAGGACTGCTGCTTAAAGGGAGGTGAGCCAGGAGCCAAGGGGGAACCTTATTAGCCAGGTCTCAGTCCCGCATTGCCAGAGAGAGGCGAGCCAGACAAACCCAGAGATGACAGTCAGGTTCAACCAAAAATTCAGGTCAAAATGCAGTACAATGGTGATGGGACAAGTTCTGAGGCCAAGCCACAAAGTCAAAGAAAAGGATCAGATCCAGTGCTCACCAGGCATGTCCATAGCAACAAAAAGCAAGCCACGAAGCTAAACCATAAGTTTAGATTCAGTTCAACAGGCTTCATAACCAGACAGGAGAAGGGCAATAATTTAACAGGAGACCAGTGCTCCTCCACAATAGATCAAGCAAGCAATGCATCCCCAGGGCTGAGCTTAAATAGAGCCCCTGGGTGTGAGCTCCAGGTGATGTTTCTCAGGGTCATTAGGGCCATTACGGAGCTCAGGGCTCTGAAAGAGGCTTCATTTTATTTTGTGTGTCAGATAATAATCTGAGGAACATGATCAGGCTGAAAACTGTAGGTATCTTAGGAAATTCCAGAATCAGGGTTGGTTGTACAACTTTCTTGGCTTCCCTTATGCTTATGCATCTGTGCTCCAGTCCTTGATGACTGGATCTCATACTGACTTTCTTTCCACAAGTTTTCTGCATCATTTAACACCCAGTTCTGACTAAATGACCTGTTACCTCCTCATAAGTTTTGGTCTACTGTTCTGACACGATTCAAATTCTGTCCTGAGGTGAGAATTATTCTTTTACCCATGGGCATTTCAGTGTTCTCATTGCTGAAGTTTCATAAATAATAAACAGTGCACATTCAAAACATCCCTTCCAGCTAAGGGGAGATTATCAGACTTTCATATAGATGTAAATTTGAGCTGGTAAGGGATTACATTCAAAAGTACTATATTTCAGTATCTTAAGTGAGATATCTGAGAATTTTTTACATAAAATTCTATGTAGAGTTTTATATAATCATAGAGAAGTTTCAACTGACTTCAGCTGCAAAAATGACTACCTGGCACTTGGATTAGT
Organism: Daphoenositta chrysoptera; assembly: GCA_013397915.1. NCBI lineage: Eukaryota > Metazoa > Chordata > Aves > Passeriformes > Daphoenositta > Daphoenositta chrysoptera. The sequence continues at coordinate 268,826 of VZRO01004918.1, read as the reverse complement.
AAAGATAAGGGCTGTTCGGTCACAGAGTCTGACTTCCTGTATTTTACAGACCTATATATAATTTAACTAGGTTATCCTTGTAATTGGTTAAATACTTCAGGATTATCCAAGGAATAAAACACATAGCTAGGAAGGCAGTTAGTCTCGATTTGAAGACCTGAAGAGATAAAGAGCTGATGATTTATTTGGGTTGATTTTTGAGGGATGATTAATTGCTCTCACTGTTAAAGTTTTATGCCAAATTCCTCATATGAATCTGTCTAGCTTCATCTCACAGACATAGGTGCTTACTTTACTTTTTTCCACTGGATTATAGATTCTTTTTACATCTGGTATTTATTCCTCAGAAACATATTCGTAGCCTGTTTTCCAGTCACATTTTTAAAAGTTTGGTAAGGCAACTCACTAGTGGACATGTCCTTCAGCTCTTAAATAATGTCAGTTCTTCCTTTACACAACAATTTTTAAGACTTTCTTGGTTTTTTTTATATGTAAACACAAGTCCAAGGTATCACTCTCTGGAGTTAATTACAGCAGGACTGAAAAATTTTCAAGTGAGTTTAGGTGTCCAAAACTAAGAAGGCCAAAAATTGAGAGACAGAACATTAATTCCTACAGAGAACTGTGATATAAAGGATTTTCTCAGAATTTCATTTGGACTTTTTGGCACATCTAGGGACAGAATTCAATTCCCTAAGATGTCTTTCAGCTGTCTAAATCATCAGAGTGCCCTTTTTTTTTTTTTCAGCTACTCCCTGACACATAATTTATGTGTTTTCTGACTTCTGGAAGAAATGAAGCAGGGGTCCTCCAAACAACCTCTTCCTTAAGTCCAGATTTAGCCTTGGAACAGGTCTACTTGGTGGACCCTTCTGAAGAGGACCTGTGGAAAAAATAGCTCACAGTCATGTAATTAAATGCTGATTCATAAAGCTTATGTACAAGGAAGGAAAATGCAGTTTATGTTTCCTAAATTTTTGGCTGCTTAACTTTTTGACCTTAGTAAGGCTCTTTTCACATGATATATGTGCAGGGCAATCCCTCGGCTTACCACAAATCACACTGGAAAAAAGAATTCCCTCTGGCAGCCTTATATTAGTACATGCATGACTCACCAAGGTTGGCACTTCGACCTGCACTTCATGAAGAGCAGGCATGTGTTTGCATTCATCTCCTGTGGCCATAAGGAGATCTTTGCAAATATTTTCTGCTAGGAGAGAACTGGTAACAATCAAGACATTTAAAATCCACTCTGGACTCTGAAGGGAAAAGGTCACGTTGCAGACAGGCTTTCCTTCCCCATTCCCTCGAGTTCATCTGTATCTGCATCCTGGGTCTGTCCTATCCTGGCTCCTTAGGCAAGCCCCATTCTCCTCATGTAACTGGTTTTAATACCTGTCCTATTCTTCCCTGTCATAAACATGGTGCCCACTGAGTCCTGGTGTTTGTCACCAGTGCCGCTGGCCTTGGCTGACCCATCCAGTGCCTTTATCCTGGCTCTCTATCCATGCTGTCTCCCCTCTCTGACTTTGCCTACTTGCTTATTTCTTCTCTCAGATTCCCTCCCCAGATATCTGTTCACTTACAGAGCACCTCTTTATTTCAGACTCTCTCTCCAGCCCATCCCAGTTTTCTGTTTGCCCCTTGATCCCTGTGAGGTACCTGCCTTCCGTAAGATCCGTGTCGACACCCTGCTCTTCCTTGGTCCCTAGTTCCTTGCCCAGCCACTCCTTGCCCTCCTCATTGCTGCACATCAGATCAGATCTCTGCTATCTTTCCACATAGACACTTTGTCTCACTGGTCCCCATATACTCTGCTCTTGTCTCCCATCCTTATTCTCACCCAGCCAGGCTTTACTTCTAGTTTCCTCCTTCACAGCAGTCTTCAATCCCAGTGTCATCAGCTGACTTTCCATTGCTCCCCAGACAAATCCACTCCTTCCCAGAGCTGGTTCTTGTTTATCCTATGTTTAAACCATGGCTCTCTCGGTAGCCCTGATGTTAGCCCAGCACAGGGAGTGTGGCACGCACAAAGAAAGGGACAGAGATGCCGAAATGTCATGCAGTAGCACATCCCATTAGCTCCTCGTGAGCACAAACTGGTGTCTGTCTGCATGACAACTCTCACTATGCTGGAAATGTAGGGCAGTTTACTTGCCTTTTATTGAAGGGTAAATTACTGTGAATTACCCCATTTTATGCAGAGTGAGAACGAACAGATAATTGGCTACGTATCAGTTCACACAAAGTAATATGCTTCCCTACATTTGTTTATTCATGTTTCCACACCCACAGACTGCCTTGCTTGAGTTCAGCAATATTTGGAACTTTTCCTTGAAATTGCAGGGGAAGATCTCAGTGAGCCTCTGTACTTAGAAACCTGCATAGCACAGGGAGATGTTTTGATATGCTTTGGGTAGGTCTTTGGCAAGACTGTGCTTAGCAGGTGCTAACTGCAGGTACCAGGGGTATGAAAATTGACCACATTTGGCCAAATTTTTATAATTATTAAAGAATTCATGGACTGCTACACCTCATTGGTTCTTTTCATAGCTGAAGTTGTCAGATTCACAAGGAAGCAGTTACGGATATTCTTCATTATGGGCAAACCAACTCTTCCTTTGCTTGTATCTCTGGCTTTATGTCTGTTAAGCCTCCTGGTTTACTTGAAATATTCCATATATTCTTTTTAAGGGAGGCACTCAGGGTGGAATGTTCCATCATGAATGGTCACCAGAAGGAAAAGTTTTCAAAAGGTAAACCAGTATCTTATAGTAAGTTATGATCAGCCACAGAGATATCAGTTGATGGCAGGTCTGCATGGAACCTGCTTGTAGAGAACAGTGTTAAACATACATTTATATATTGACAAAGAGCAGTCTGATGGAAACAAACATGAGCACATATATGCGAGCCCAGGACTGTTTCCAAGCAAGAGAGATTATTATACATTAGTCTAGCATAAAGCTGGGCTGAGTGATAGGAAACATATGTTTCTTGGTACTTGTGCTTGCACAATGGTATAAAAAGGGTCCTGACATTCTATATTATCCGGACAATTCTGCTATTGATGTGTTGTGAGTCACTGCAAACAGACCATCATATGTTTCTGAATCACTTCCTGCTCAAGGGGTTTCTCCACTTCTTCCAGAGACTGTATATTCGGGAGGAATTCCGTGGGCTAAAGCCTTGGAGACCCATTCTAAATGCTTTCTCTTTCCTTTCCCTTCTGTGCAGCTGAATGACTCAGACAGGGGATGACACCTTGAACCAGTGTCACTATTCCCTTATTGGGATGGGAGAACATTATGGGGAGTCCAGAACGAAATTTAATTCTGTATTTTATTTTAAGGACATCCCTTCTGTTTTACTTTATTTTTGTTGTTGGCACTTTACGGTTTATGGGGTTTTTTGGGGGAGGATAGGTTTAGAAGTTAGAAAATGGTGCTGTGATAAAATAAAGGTTATTTCAGCTGTTTTCAGTACAGTTGCAATGTGTTGCCCCTCTGTCCCAAAAGTATTAAGGCCCAGACCACAGAAATGGTCCTTAGATATCTAAGTACCTTGGAAGCCTAATTAACTTTGCAATTGTTAATACTTGTAACTGGCTTTATTTAGATTCCCAGAACATTCTTAGGTGGTTCTCTTAGATCTGTGCTGTTGATTTGTTGTTATTCTGGTAACACAAGAGACTGTAAGCCTGGCAGAAGATAGCAGATAGACCATCACAGAATTGAAACTTTTGTGTGATTTACAATGTCCCAAAAGTCCTACTTTGCATAAAAAGTATTGTCAATAGACTGTTTTAATGCATTTTCATAAAGAGGAAAATCTCAATTTAAGGGAAACATATTCTTCTCCTAGTGTTTAAAATGCTCCTGCTTTCATTTGACATTTCCACTAGAAAATACTGCCTTGATGACATTTTTTCACAAGGAGATAAGCCATTGTGAATTACTGAAACCTTGCATTTCAGGGGCTTTTTAGTTTGCTTTTCCCAAGTTATACTGGACTGATACGTGCTCTTTTGGCAAATCAGTATTGCGACAAAACTACAATCAGTTTCTAAGTAATTGCAAAATTATTTTGACTGCAAGAGATGCTTATCCTGAATGCCAGCTAATACAGTACTTCCTCACTAAATGGCAGTAAACAGTAGTCCTGAATGAGCTGTGCCTGTTGTTCAGAAATTATTTAGAGCTCTCATATCTGAAGGAAATATGAGAGATATGAGATATGAGAGCCCCCATTTCACTGGGGCCTGATTTTCAGTCCATCAGTGCATAACACGGGCCTTTCATCTAGGCAGTTGCTGCTGCCACTTGCTTTCAGAAAGTGTCTTAAAAATACAGTTCTCTGTATGCACCTTCACCAACAAAAACATAGAATGCCAGATACTTTTTTTTTTCCGTAGATCACCTGCTTTGTTTTCATGTAGGAGTGGATGGTTCCAAGAGCTCAGTTCTTAAATGTTTGTTCTACCTCATCTCTTTCTTTGTAAATGTGCCAGGCTTCAGTGTCTAACATTATAGGCATTCTTCCCTCTTCAGATTTTTGCTGAAGGAAATCTTTCTCGCTGACAAACAGCTCATCTTCTGCAAAATCCTATAATTTAACAATGCTAAATGCAGGTCACAGTTAACTTCCTTACATCCTTACTCTTCCGCTGTGTAGTTTCTCATTTTGGTAATGCTTCCTACCAACCTGTTGTACTGAGTGTAAATTTGGACCAGTAAAAAAATGTGTCATACTGTGTTCATCACAGACTCAGATATGCTAAAACTGCAGTGCTGTGTTAGCAACTTGCTATGCCAGACAAGTAGACCTAGCAAAAATGGGTACGATCACCTTTATGGCTATCTAGTAAGGTTGCCTCTAAAATAAATACTTTATTTCTCCAACAAAAAGAAATTTATGCCAGACTGCATCAGCTGACCAACTGTTCCCATACCATAGGAGTTTTCACTTGACTGGCCCGTGATTTCAGTAATTAACAGGTTCCCTTTCCCCTGGAAGATATCCTCAAACTCTCTTTCAATTATTTTGATCTTCTGCCTGTTAGTGAGTTACCTCTTTCATTAAATTAAGGGAGTGTCATGTTCTTATTTGTGGATAATTTTTTTCTCTTGGAGTGATTATAAATTGTACTTCTTCCAATTTGCTACTTGCCTGTGAGTTTAGTCATAACTCTAATAGAAATTAGCTCACCACACTAAGTCCTGAGCTTAATTTGTTTATGGTCAATTGCCTGTAGTTTTACTTTCTATGTTAACATGCCTATTCCTGGCAACACTTCAGCTTGCACCAGCATCATGTTCAAGACACAGGCATTTCCTTTGCTTTTGAGAAGGTAGTGCTTTAATATTCTGCAGCACTGCTCACTGGTCCCATGAAGTGTTGCCTGCAAAGATGGTGCTATTGTCCTCTTTGTCCATGCTGGGCAGTGTCTTGGACAGTGATAGAAATTGCTGTGGTCCTTGAAGATTTTTCCAAATACAAGACATTGTCCTGACTTGTGGTGTTCATGAACCTGTGTGCAGCTTTATGAGGCAGCTCCATGCTCAGTGTTCCATTCTGCTGCCACTCTCCTGTCTTGTAATGGCATCTTCTGTGGCATAACAGCACTGTCTGTCTTGTGTCGCTTTGAGTGTGAATTAGGTAACTTCCTTTGGCTGGCAAATTTTAATGGCATTTCAAAAAAATAACTCTGGGTCATCCAGGAGATTTTGACTGCTTTTTCTCAGGTTCCAACCATGTTTGCTGTCTTCCTAAAGACTCAGCTCCTCAAGATCAAGGAGTTTGGCTTTTCAAACCCCCGACAATCCAAAACTCTGCTGCCCTTACCGCTGGTTATCTTACTGCTTAATGACATGTGGTTCACATGTTTCATTTTTACATCGAAGCCAGTACTCTTCAAATTCCTGTGATGCAGCATCCTGGTGAGCTGCAGATGTCAGGCTTAATTCAAAACTATTAGAAGCATCCAGTAATTCAGAACCAGCTATTGTCGAAAATAAAGCCACCTCTGAGTGATGTAGCAGCATTCAGCTGAAAAGTCACCTAAGCATAATTTCCTATAATCACTGAGCAGGGGAGGCCAGAAGGACACAGTGGCCACACTTCCACACACAGTCACTCCAGTTACCACTCCCCATCATCTTAGAGCAAACCAGGCTCCTCTTTTCCCATGGCCCCCAATGTCTGCTGGCAGACAACAAGCCCTGTTTCAATTTTCAAGTTACCCTCCATACTCACAGAGAGCATTAGCTTCAGTAAGGTGAGGGTTGCTCTTCTATTTCAAGAATATTCTTAGCTTTTTTTTTCACCTGTGGGCACCAGGGTATTAGTCAAAATCAATTTCGTTCAACCAAATGTAGACATGTATCCTGTAGGTGTGTATATTTGACCTGATCACCAGCACTGTCTTCGTCATCAGTGGGGAGGAATACAGGTATTACTGTGGAAGAGCTGTTGTCAGCCTGAGGTATGGGTCTCAAATAATGTGGACAAACCAGGGTCTGGAACCTCCAATTCATCTCTACTGGTGTTAAAGTTTGTCCAGACTGGCTGAGGCAGATATAAAAATGAGATTCATAGGTGTCTAATGTTGGGTAACAAGTTACTGATTGGAGGAGTGTGACAGAAACCTGCTTTATTCAGTTTCTCACTCCCAGCTCTTCAGCCTGAGTAACATAAACCTGGGCACAAGAATGGGATCTATCTAGAACTTATAAATGTCTTCAAGCTTTGATCATGGAAGAAAAGTAGAGTGCAAGAAGGCCAGTTTCTGCTGGAAGGGATGCAGTGGCTGAAAGGATGCAGCCACTAGGTTCCAGTTTGCCAAGTTTCTGCTTCAAAGTGCAATTTTAGACATAATGCTGGGTGCATCAAATATTGTTCACATTTTCCTGACATTCCTTACAGGCAAAAAAGAAATCCTGTAAAATCACCCCAGAGAAAATCAAAGCAGGGTTTGTGTCATATTGGCAGCAATGTCACAGGAAGAGAGTGTTGTGCCTTTTCAGCTCTGTAGACAGATGCCAGAGGTCTGCCAAACTGTCTAGTTTCATTTTAACTGTGGGAAAGGAGTTGCAGAAGAGAGCCCAAGTTAGTGAAGGCTGATCTACATACAAAACATGCAACGGGCGGGCAGACTTGCAGTTGTTTGGCGCGTGCTCTGGGCTGCCAATGAGGGACATCATCCTTCCAGCACAGCACCAGGCTCCAGCTGATCCATTGCCATCTGCTGGGGCAGCTGCCTCAGGCTCAGCACTCCCTGTCAGGGTGGTGATATGACTGTGCTCTGGCAGGGATGTGGCTGCAGACAGGGGCTGTGCTTTCATCATGCATTGCAAGAGTGGTTACCCCAAGAGCTGCTGCCTTTTGACCCTCATGGTGGATCTGTGCTGGCCAGGGCTCTGTGGCACTAGGCTGGTAGGCAGCCCCAGCAAAATGATCTCTGGTTTGCCAGGGAATGCCATCCCCATTGATCACTTTTCAGTTGGCTTATATTGATTTAGCTTAATTCAATGCGAGGGTTTTGCATGTAGAAAAGGCTCCGTGAATGTTCCCATGAGGTCTAAATCAGTTCTTCTGTCTCTCTTGCTCTTTAAATCCTATTGTCACTCATGTGTAGCTTTCCTGCACTCAGTACATGCCTGTTCTTGGGGGGAGTAATTCCCAGGGGCTTAATTTTAGAGAGGAATGTTCACCCTGCTGTCTGGGAATGAAGCCTGGCATAGCCAACTTAAAAGACTAGACAGATTTGTTGCTGAGTTTAAAAGACATCTTTCCCTTGACTGGGATTTGCTATTGTATCCGTTTTGCTCTCATCTTCCCTTTCAGCATATGGGAGGGCTCAGGTTCTTTCCAGACTTTTTCCATCTTTGGAGCCTCTCAAATGCACTTGCAAAGGTGCTAGCAAATTCTCAGTGTTGCCTCTTGCCCTCTGCACATCATTGAGGATGTGGTGGATTTGATGGAATCTGTGCTTAAAGAATCCATCATTTGACTCTCTGTTTACACAGAGCCCTGGCACTCAGCACAGACCTAAAAGAAGGGTTATTTTTAATTCTAATGAACTGGTACAGAAGGAGAGAGTTCTTTGCCTTCTTCCTTCACTTCACATAATAATTTTAGTCCTAATGAAGGACTCCACACCAATTCTTTTTCCTGTGTGCCTGTTGTTTTTCTAACAAACATATGTGTTTGTTTATTTTTAGATTATAAAATGCAATTATTGTGTTCTCTGAAGTACATAAGTAAAATTAAAAACATGTTAAGTCAACTTGCTGCTTAATTTATGTTAATTAAACTATTCAATAGGAAGGATGTTCCTAGTTAGGTTGCTTCAGTGGGATCTGGATTTTATTCTTGGCTCTGCCACAGATTGCCTCTTTGATGCATGGCAAGTCGCTTAATCTCCCAGTGTTTCAGTTCTTCATTCCCCAAATGAAGATAATTCTCCTTCATCTTCTCTGTTTTCACTATAAATGCTTGAATCGGAGTGTTTACAGTGTTTTGCACTGTATTCAGCATAATATACTCTAATTTATAATCATATATATTGATAATAGGTCACCTTGTCTCCAAGAAAAAACACCTCTTCAAGTTCTTCCTAATGCACGGATTTGCAAACAACTATACTTTCCACCACACCCAGACAGGCAATTTCAGAGCTCTGTCAGATCATGCTCAAAACTGAGTTTTCATCAGTGGAAATATGCTGATCTCGGGTTTCCAAACCTTAGGCTTTTACTCTGGAAGTTAAGAACGCAACCTCAAGAAGAGCTTAGTTCTTTCATTGCATCCTTAAACTTCGTCTAAGCTAAGGAGTGTGTGAAATCTCATCAGAAGTTTTACTACAGATGAGGTCCAGGCCTGTGGGTTAGGTAAGACAGATCTGGCTTGATCACGCTTGGGAAAACTCAGTGTTGTGTGAATCACTGAAGGACCTGCTTCACTCTGATGGTTTCTTACATCTCCAGCTGTCAAATAATCAGCCTCAGAAAAGAGTACACTGGGATGATCTGCTCCTGGACTACCCCCTAACTAGCCAGGTAACTGTTTAGAAACAGGGATGATCTTCTGTCACAACTTTGCATTCATTTGTGCTGACCATCTTCCCACAATGCCTGCACTCATCTGCATTCCTGTTTATTCCCCAGTTGTGTTTTGCCTGGATGTTTGCATTATGGTTTTGTACAATGCCTAGTGCATCGAAGACCTCAGCCCTAAGGTGGCAGCTCTGAAGCAGCAGTTACCAGAGGAGCTGCCCTCTGTTTTCAGTCAGTGCTGGCTTTAGCTGAATCATTTTCTCAAGCTGATCAAGCCCATTGAACCCTAGATCTAAGCCTTTATTTCTCCAAATCTGGGAACTCGGACTATATTTGCAGTAAAGAGGGTGAGATTGGTGGGATTATGGTGGGATTATGCTTTTCTTTTATCACCTGACAGCACTCTGACAGAGTGCTTTTCAATGTCATCTGCAGTCACTACAAACCTCCCAAAAAAGGCCATGGTATCTGTGGGGCTTCCTCCCTTCTTGCTGCCTGAGTCTCCCCGAGCAGTGTAAAGGCCAGGTCAGCTCTATGATCTTTCTACCTGCAAAAGTCCCAATGTTGGCACACTTCTACTGACTAAAACTCCTTTCTTCGCTTGACATGTATTGTACCATTCTTTGCAAATGTAACTGAGACATATCTAACATGAGGTTCACGATGTGAGCTCAGAGTGCCAGTGCTTTGACTGCCAGGCCAGCTGGTCTTGGGCTCCTATCTCACAGGAAAAGAAGAGTCCCAGCCTTGCACTACTGCCAGAACACATGCTGGGTTTTGGCCCCACACTCCAAATGGACCTTCACCAAATGACACACTTCCCACAGCCAACCTGGCAAGCAAAGCCCCTGTCCCAAGCATGACCCAAAGGGCCAAAGTATCCATTCTCTGCTGGCTTTTGTGGTCGTGTTTACAGAGAAAAAATGGTGAGCAAAAGCAGTAGCACTGATCATTCTTAATGTCATCTGAAGTCACTGTAAAGCTCACTCCTTACAAAAATGTCCTGCACAGTTTAAATCTACCCTTCTCATTGCTGGATATATTTGCCTGACTGCATTTTAAGCTACATGATGCAACTCACCATACTCATGAACAGCATGAACATGCAACTGAGCTCTCTTGCTGGCTATTGCTTGGGGGAAAAGTTCTGGCCACCAGCTGACACTCCCAGGACAGATCAAACTAATGAGGCTGAAACAGAGGTCACTGAGGTTCAGAGGTGGTTCAGTTTGCACCTGGGTGTTTAATTCTTCATGTTGCTGGTTCCCATCAATAAGCTGTAAGCAGAGGAGAGTGGTAGGAACCAAGAATCAGGGTGTCCATGGGCATCTGTCTCCTGCAACAGTCATATTGAATTAAAGCAAATAGCCTCTTGAATTAAAGCAAACAACCTCTGCTTCACCCCATTTAGGTAGCTCCCTAACAATTCACATCTATTCCATACAGCCATTTCTGTCTTCCTCCTGATTCACTGAAAAATTCCGGCTCACTCTTTCTGTAAACTCAGCATCCTGTCTCCTGTTGAAGTTACAAGCCAGATGTTAGCTTAGCCAGTGATTAACACCTTCAAAAGGCCAGCTTTGAATTTCACTGCCAAGTTCACCCACCTCTCTGGGCAACTCCTTATACATCTTCTCTTCCCTTCATTACATATTTACAGTTGAAAAATATTAGAAGTGATATACTACTTTATATCTTGAAAGCACATTAAAAATAATCTTGGGTGTTGGGAGATGTTTTAAGGCTGTGCTTGGAGAAGAAGGACCTGTTTAATCCCCTTCTCACATGGATTGCTTGTAGCTCTGAAAATCTGATCTCTGGCTCTCTATGCAGTCCTGTGTACCACCTAATCACCTCTCAACCAGCCCAGTGGATCTAAAGAAGTGAATTCAATATAATTAATGTCATCTTTTGGTGGGGGCACAGAAGGTTTACACCAAATTTTACAAACGAAGGATCCTCATTCTCCCTCAGTCCCAAGTCAGACTTTGTAAGCTTGGACAAGTAGTCTCACCACGTTAAAGATTAACATTGTCTTTGTCACACCCTACAAAGCTTAGCTTGTCCCAGTTCTGTCTGGGCTTTATGTGTGCAGCATCACCAAAGAAGCTCTGCTCCTCATTGACAAATGGAAAGTAACCCTTTTGATAGATAGTATTTTAGAGTATTTGATCTTGGATCCTCTCACATGGAGAAGTACAGTTAGGAGCAGGCAGATTTTGCCTGCGAGTATTTTGTTTTCTTGTTTCTTTTGAAGTAAAAGAGGAAATATGGGAACCATTTCTAAATTGCCCATGCTTCAGAGTGAGAGAAGAAACCCAGAAACAGATAAAGACTGACAGCTGGAACATATTGTGGTACAAGGAGGCAATTAGCTTATGGCATTAAAGAATAAAATCACATATAAAAGTGATTTGTGTCTCCTGGCATTACTTGGCAGCCTGGAAACTTTGGGGCAAATGAGGTCCGTGGTCCCAGGCCGGTGTTGGTGTGGCACAGAGATGTGCCACCCTAGAAGGAAGAGTTCCAGCCTTTCCTTAATGACCTCATCTGAGACCTCACAGATGTGTGGGAAGAGACAAGAGGGAGGAAGGGGTCAGTGGCTTCCCCTTCTCTCTGAGCTTTCCCAGCACTGCTCTGAATTCCTGAAAAACCTTGCTTCTCCCTGATGTGGGGACACTTTGAGGCTGCTTTGGTCCATGTTCCCCATGGGACCTTGCATCATAAGCTGGGTGAATGGCTGCAGCCTCTCAGCTGTCCCCCTACTTTCAGTCGGCCTCAGCTTTGGGCATGAAAGGCCATCCTCATAGGGATTGCTTAAAAGTTACATCATTGAGCAATAAAACGGTGAAAATACCTTGGGGTAGGAGAGGAGTTTGAGATAAACATTCTTTACCAGATATTGCAAAAGAAAGCATGGCCTCATCAAAACGAATGAGCTAACTCCCATTGCCCTCAGTGCTCTGACTCCAGCCCTTACGTGTGCTGCCACAGTGGTGAGGACAGGACAGCACCAGCTGCATGAAGTCAGACAGCTGGATTGATGGATGCAATCCCATTTCCTGCCCCAGTTACAGTTTTACCATCCAAAGCCTCAACTTAATCAGTGTACTCATAGTGGATTTGTTTCAGGAGGGATCCCATTCACCACTCCCAGTTTCAGAGAGCTGGTTAATCCTTCCAGGGGCAGGGTTTATATATCATGCCTCATAAACTCCCTGTGTGAGGGTTTAGGAAGAAAGGACAGGATTTGTCGTTAGCGCTCTGTGAGCGTGTCTTTGCAGCAGGCACAGAGATACCCAGCCAGATGGCTTCACCCCATTAACTTCTCACAGGCAGAGACCAAGGTCCAAAAATACACAGCAGCAGCCATAGCCATGTAGGCCAACCCCTATCCCAGAAACGTCTGGGAACAGAAACACCCAAACTGTCCCTGCAAAGGCCGTCTATATGTGACTTTTTTGCCACATTCATCCAGCCCTACATTTTCCAGCTCCAAACTGGTGAGCCTGCATCATGATGTGCGTCATGAGCTTATCAGCCCAGAGGATATCCATGCAGTGTCCCACTGAGGTTTTGGAAAAATTCGCTCCATACAAAGGATCAGAGCAGATTTTGTGCTTTTGGGAACCCCTTCCACCAAGGACTGGTGCAGGATCAGTTTAAAATAACTTCACTTAGAGCGCTCCATGGAAATCCCCTGCAGTCACCCTCCTCACGATCTTTTTTTTTCTGGGAATCAACAGGCCTCAAAGGGCAGTCTCAGAAGAGGCCGCATCTGTACAGAATTTGCTTTCATCCCCGCAAGGGTTCCCAAACAATGCCAGTGCCAGCTGGAGGTTTGCTGAATGGTATGAGAACCAAATGCTTTCTTTGCCTTCTGTTCATCCATTAAAACCTTGTGAGTCAAAATTAAGAGGACAGGAGTCTAAGCTTTAGGAGGCTGTGGTTTCTCACAAATGCCTTAAGCTAAGTACTAATGAGAAAGTTAAAAAAAAAAAAAGGAAGTCTGCAACCCATCACCAGAGCAATGCCACAATTAGAGGCAAATCCAGTGGGCTCTGCTTTACATTTATGAAGCAGACAAACTAATTTAACTAATTAGGGCTGTCTAAAAAATGCATATGAACTAGTACTCTGTCCTCAAGGCCCAGTATCAGAGGTTCTTGCTACTTAAGCCCAAAAGTGCAGATACGTAGCAGGGACACCTGCTCTTCTCTGAGTATGGAATTAGCCAAGCCAGCTCTGCATGGGAAGTTTTGAATAATTTCTTTATTGTCCCACCCACAACTGATGGGTGAAAGCCAACCAGTTCAGAAGTCTGCAAGGATAACTGTATACAAAACTCTCTTTGATTTCAGAATTTAAGAAACAAAACCAAGAAAAAAATGAGAAGTCCATTTGGCTTTTCCCATTTGAAACTAATTTTTTACACATTAACTTAACTTTACAGCTTTTATGTAAGCCTAAACAGTTAAGGTATTATTTAGCTTCTTTGAGAAAGCAAACGTTTTTCTTTGTCTGTGCAAAGATTTGTTGTTGTTGTTTAAAAGGCACTCCTGCTCCCCTAAAATTTGGTCTGTGTATTTGGATAGCAGCAGTTTGTACAGCACAGAAATTCTGCAGAGAAGCTCAGCTGCTGCATTACTGAGATGGTGCCAATACCTCCACGAGAATTAAACCCATGACCACAATAGAAGACTTCAGCAACTAGTTTTGAGAAATAGTTTAATGGCATGAAGTTTGATGGGAAGAAAAGAGGTAGAAATGTATTAAAAAAACAAGTTTTCAAAGAAACCCATCTTTCCAGAATAGTTTCAGACTTTGGCTGTACCTGATTCTACCTCCAGCCGGAGTGCCTGGCATGAGCTCCCCTGATGAACCCAATGCCCTTTTTTTGGGCACATCCATGTGGGTTTCTGCCCACATTCCAGAATCCTACCTGGATCCCACAACAGCCTCAGCTCTGTGCCTGAGAAAGAAACAAATGCCTTCCTGTACTGGGCGTGGACCAACTCACTCACGTTTGCCTCATTTATCCCTGAGAAGTGGAGATATGGTGGGATTATGGAAATCAGCTCAGGTCTCCACCTCTTTTTCCAGTAAAGGGTGAACCCTTTCTCTCTAAACAAACAGAAGGAGTGGGCTCACAGAGACCACAGCATCCTTTGCCACTCCAGGCTTGCCCAAGGTAAAGAAGAGAGTCTATGTGTTACTCCAAAAGGAATTTCTCTGCTTCCTGCTATTCCTGGCTGTTGCAGCCTGCAGTACATCAATGTGTGCTCAGCAGGGGAAAAATGCTGCTGGCCGAGGTGGTGGTTGCAAGATGAAAAAGGCTGATTTGCTCAGTGGTTTCTTCTGTCTTCATCTGAATGCTTTCAATTCAGGAGCCCCTTCCTTGTTACAGGTGGGAAAGATGTACACAGAAGCCAGTCCCAGCTGAAAATAACTCTGCCTGTGTCCTGTGTGGAACCTACTTGATTTCCCTTTTGCATTTTACTCCTAATATCAAACTAGGTTGTCTCTCAGCACTGAGTTCGCAGACAGTTAGGAGCACAGGTCACCTACAGTTTCTCCCAATTCATTGAGAGCTCTAGTGTCTTTAGCAAACAGGTGGAGCAGGATTGTATCTTACCTCATGGAATGAGACAAGAGGGAGACAAATAGCCAAGTGCTGCCATTGTGGGCTCATGCCCTTGAAGCTTAGCCAGGAAAATGTATTTCTCAGCTCTAGAGGGGTTCCAAGGTTTTGGATGTTTACCTAAACCAAAACTGAAATCCCCAAAATCCTCAAGAATGAAACATGGAGAAATTAAAGGCATGTCAGAAAAACTTCATTTTTGCAGTTTGAAAGCATTCCATGTCCCATTTGGATTGGGGAGGGGGGAAGAAGTTAATTAGTGCTCATTCACTGCATCATTGAAACATGATACTTTCACCTGTCAAAATATAAAATTTGCCCCCTGAGACCTCATTCTCTTTCCCAAGCAACTGCTGAATTTTGAGAGATTGTGAAATACAGCCCTACCTACAGGTTTTGGCTCCTACTGAAAACATGTAATTTGAAAGTTCCCAAGAAATCTCAAAAGACACAGGCCTAATTCAAACATGGGATACAATGGCTGCCTTTCATGTCCTCAATGTCTCTGACATGAGCCAAAAATTAGTCTGGATGAACACAGATTTTTATCTGGAGAAAGAAACGTGAAACTGTGAAGCACAAGAATGAGGATGTAGGAAGAACAGAGCTCAAAACTTGCCCCCACCTGCTCTAGGTCCCTACAAAAGATACCACAGAAAATTCAGGGTTAAGAAGAGCTGTTGCCAGGTAGAAATGTATTAAAGAAGCAAGTTTTCAAAGAAACCCATCTTTCCAGAATAGTTTCAGACTTTGACTGTACCTGGTTCACATTCCATGTGCAGACCATGGAAGAGGTAAATTAATGGAACAGGATTTACTCCCCACATTTATGTTCCAGAGCACAAAAAGTAGGAGACATGTATTTCACTCCAGGCCACATCAGCAAAGTATTTGAACTCCTGCATGAGCCTAAAGGCTCAAAATTCTGAAAATATGATCCAGCTGTAAAATAGAACAAACAAACAAACCATATCTCAAACATTTCTCATGTGAGGCAATACCTGGCTTTCCAGGTCAGCAGGCAAAAGAAGTGTGGTGTAAATATCTGTGGCTGTAAGCCAAAAAAGGACCCACTGTGAATTCAGTCTAGAAAAGGTAATCCGTGGAAGTTGTCATATGGGAATTGTATGATATCTGGCTGCATGAGATAGACCATTTGTCTGTACAACCAAAATGAAATACTAATGTGGGAACATCCAAAGTTAGGGCAAAATGCAAGATAAGAACTACTCTCCTGCCCAACCCACTGAGACAGACAGAGGCTACATTAACAGTGGCAAACCAGGCTCATTCTCTGGCAACTCTGTCGTGGCCCAACCACAGTCGTGCTATCAAGCTCTCCTAGCCTCCAGTGCTCTGTGGGGCATGTCTGCAGACTTATGCTGGTTCTATGATGTGCTTAGGAGTTGTTTGGGAGAGGGTTATTCATCTTGAGACAGAACATGCCAGAGGTTGGTCTAACAATTTAACACTATAGGCAAATCAGGGCCAGTCTCCTTGCTGTCATTGTTCTGTTTACTAGTATAGATGTGGCATGAGATGCCAGCTGCAGCATGATACTTCCCATAATCCTCATTCTCCATGTCCAAAGTCCCTCCTGAAGCATTAATCAAGATTATTAACTGTGCTTTTTAAAAAGTATAAAAAATTGATCTTTCAAAGAAGTCCAACTGTGACTGCCTGGTCCTCTGTGCTGCAATTTCTATAGCTTTCAGTGCTGAAGAATGGCAAGAAGGAAGGAGGTGGTGATTCGTTGCCCAAGAGCTTTCAGGAGCCCAGAGAGTATTTCAAATGTTCCAGTATCCCATTGCCTGTACCAGGCAGCATCCATGGCTCATTGCTCGTGCCAGCATCTGACATGGCAATGCCAGCCAAGTCTGCACGGAGTCATTGGCAGTTACAATGGCATGAGGTTGACAAGAAAACTTCGGAGCTATTTCTGTGGCAGGCAGATATTTCTCAATGAATGTGCTAACAAGTCCAGGACCCGCTTCTCATCTTACACTGACGTAACTGCAGCACTCTCAGATGTGCTACAGAAGGTTGTGAAATCACAGGTAAGCCCTTGGAGGCATGTAGGAGCCTCCCAGCTTTGCGGTCAGGGCATGCGGCTTCACTGTGTGTTAAAGCTGGGGGGAGATTCGTGTGCACTTAGGTGACAGAAAAGTACCTGCAGTAGACTGTGTGTGAGATTAGAGACCAGCAGTAACAGGGGAATTATTGGCTTCAAGTGAGACTTGTTGCAAAATATTGTTTTCCTCTGTGAAGTTTAGGGAAGTTTTTTCCTCTCCAAAGAAACCCCATGCTGCCCATTTTGAAATCAGTGAGAATGCAGAGTTTTCCCAAGAAGAGGGACAGTCAAGCCTGCCAAGGGAAGAGAGGTTTGTTGGCCAGTATCTTGTGAACCTCAGGGATTCTTGGAAGAGTGATGGCTTTGAAAACTCCAGCATAAATTAATAAATCATTGTATTTTCCATCTGTCTCCTTCTTATATCTTTTACCATAGCTTAGATGCTACAGTTTTTCCAAAGGTGACCCATCAAAAGAAAATTCCTAGGAAGTTCCCTACCCTGTTAACAACTGGTGTTCACCATCTCTTCCTTTGCAATGTGTTTACATGGGGGATGGAACTTTCTAATTAGAGAAGAATATAGCAAAAGGCACATAGTTCTGGTCAGGGGAAAAAGGAAACTCAAGAGTTCCTTCTTCTCTTTCACTGCATCCCACAAAAAATATTTGGACAGTTTCTCAACATAAGGAGTTGGGAGAATGTATTTACTCTCCTAGCAAAAGAGGAAAGACAAGAAGCTTCCTTAAAGGCACCACTGCAAAATAGCTAAGTGAACATCCTGCATTAAGGAATTACAGAAGTTTTCTGTGTAGTCAGAACCTTTAAAAAACCTGACTGTGATTTGATACGTGGTAATGGGGATTTATTGACCAGGATTGCTAGATCTGTGTGTGAATACAAGCACGCACATGTACATGAACACGCTGCATTTTGGGATTTTTTGCTGAGAATCTGCTTGTCTGGATATGTTCATGTAATTCTCACATTTGAAGCTCCAAATGAATGAGAGCAATATCAAATGCTCTCACTCTTACCCTCCACTAGGGGAACCCAAATGCATCCTGTCTCAAATAAAGAATTTACGCAACATTAGAGGTGGGATCAATGACAAAATGTTCCAGTTTGTGCTTACCCCTTTTTAATCAATTCCATGACCCATTCTAACCACAGCAAGTGTTAGGAGCCCTGAAACATTGGTTTGTGGTTTGTTTACTCGAGGATGTGGGTATTAAGTCTTGCTGCTGCTGGGGTTTCTTTTTTTGATTTTATTTTCTGTTTTGTTTTTTAAAAGCAATGGGAGAATCAAAGGATATTTTTTTACCAGTCAGCTGCCATCTCATCCATCAACTGCCTCACTGCTTCGGGTCCTACCTGTACAATGTTGTCGTGATCCAGCTGTCATTGAACTCCTCCTGTCACAAGTATCTCATTGCTCTTCTCATCATAACCCCTATCTCCTCCTTCCTCCTGAGACCTTTGCAGGTCCCTACTCCTCCTCAGGGTTTACTTCAGCTGTCTTGAAAGCAGTCTTGAGGCTCTCTTTCCCCAGATAATGGTTTTTTCTTCATTGTGCTCTAATTACAATACAGTAATCAACACACAGGTGTGTGTTTTACAGGAATCCATATCACATGCAGCCCTGATCTTGCCATGCCTGGCAAGGCTGGCAGGCAACTGATGCTGATCTTCAGCTCAAGTTTTTAGTAAGTGTCATGAATGGATTTTGTGAATTTAGTTCAGCTCCTGTCTTTGCCCACGCCTATGGCAGCAGGCAGGAGATGTATTGAAGTGACCAGCACCTCAAAAATCCACTTTGTTCACAAGTTCTGTAATAATGGCTGATTCGGTCTATTATGAAATGAATTATTTATTAATAGACAAGAAAACTAACAGACAAGACTTAAAACAGACAATTACTACACAGGGATAAAACAAAAAGAGACACTACTAGTAGGTTGACATACAGTGCATGATAAGGTATCCTTTTGAATTACAGCTAGCGAAAATNAACGGTATCTCTTAAGTCAGAAATATTTATTTTATCTCTTCCACCATCGGCACTCCAGACTAAGATGTTAATTCTTAGATGGGCTTGAATCACTCTTGGCACGAGAGATAACCCCGCTGGGCCTTTCCACCCCCGGGCTATCTCTTTATGCACCAGCTATTGTGGTACAGAGTGGGGGGGAAGGAGTAGATGTCCTGCCACAGCAAGATACTTCCATAAACACAGTGACATCGTATCATGACATCACTGTTTTCCTGTAGGTTTGAATCAGCTTGCTTGCCCTTACAGGAAATTATATGCTCACTGCTCCTTCAACTTAATTGACACCAGGGAAATGCCACACACTTTACTTCCAACATTTAGCTTACCAGTGCACAAACAACATTCCCATCATCTATTAGGTACCCACCCAAAAGAGACTTTGTTATCATACAAGTAAAACCAGCGAAATAAACATAAAAATCAGCTTTTGGGTATAAAAGAAGAATTCAGAATATTACTTCTGGGGGAAGGGTGAAGGCAAAATTACAATACCTGGTGCCATGGGGCCTTCTGGCCTGGTTGAAAACACTGGATGCTATGGCAATACAATACTGATGCCAAGAGACCAAAGTTTTAATGACTCCACATCCCACCACCCAAAATCCTTCCTAATATTACTCATGATGTAATTGCAGCCTGTACTATTCATTTTAACATTGACTGGAAAGGTTTTGCAGAAGAAAGAATAGTACTAGAAACTGAAAGTTCATTGTATAAAATGAACTAAATAATGTGAACTAATGAGCAAAACAACACATAACAGAAGGAAATCAAAAAAGACCTTCTGCTTCTTTCCATTGACTACAGGACAGTACAAAAAATCACAAACTTAAAATCAGCATCTCTCATGCTGATTGACAATTCAGGGTCTTAGTGAAACAAAAGAGTCAAAAGCATTGTACTTATGGTTTAGATCAGGTTTCATAGAACCATAAAATGTTAAGGGGTTGGAAGGGACCTTAAAGATCACTTAGTTAAAGAGTGATTTAAAGAGTATAAGAGTTAAAACCTAAGGCATCGTTCACACCCCCACTGCCGTGTGCAGGGACACCTCCCACTAGACCAGGTTGCTCAAGGCCTTGTCCAACCTGGCTTTGAACACTGCCTTTCTAAGATTCCTCCCTTCAGATCAATTTAGATAGAACTCTGTTCTACTGCTCCACCAGTAAAGAATGGAGAAAATATTCATAAATTTACAAGAAGTACTGAAGCCCTCATTATTTGTTGGAAGGGAGGAGCAGAGGGTAAAGGGGAAAGTGTCACAGTTTACAGCCACGTGTTTTCAAATAAAGGCTAATGTGTGCATACCAGCACTCATTTTACACACCAGTGCCAAAATTGATATAAACTGCAAAGTGGTCTTTGCAGTGACACTACACATAGAGCAGAGCCCTGAAAATCAGGGGCTAAAATGGTACACTTTGGGCCATCGGTGTTCTAAGTCGGAAATAACTTCATGACTCTCCCTTCACTACTACCAAAGAAGACTTGGCCGAGTTACTAGTTCAGGATTCAAAATGCTGTTTGACACTTAACAGGCCTCTACATACACCAAGCTCTAGACATTTATGTAAACCTTTGCACCTCAAGGCTTTGTCACAGCCTCTGGGAATACATTTGTAAGATTTTAATTCAAAGGGTTGAGTTATGCATATGAACTAACACCTTGTATATGATCACAGAGCTAGCTATAGCACTACAGTCCCATCCCAAAACCTGCAGACATCATCTATAAGAGTCCTAGCAAGAGTTCATGCACATTTTAAAATGTTAAATGTGTTTTTCACTGTTTTTCTGAGAAGAAAAGTTCCCTTACAACACATAGACAGACACAGACATATGTCTTTGCATGATTTCAGTAAAAACATTCTTTTCCTATTATAATGTGGTACTATTCTGTGATTATAATAATCTTCTTTTCCTGGAAATTTATGACTCAGTATGTGTAAATACTAATCTCAGGGGTCTGCCCTTGTGGTGGCTTTGGCCACCCTCAGAACTTCTCACCGTGTCTGTGTGTGAATTGCATCAGAGTTGGTGTATAATAGATTCTTCCTTCTTTTGGCTTCCCTATCCATCTGGGTGTTTGCCAAGTATGCTGGCTGGCCACCTTATTAGCAACAAAAATGGAACTCGAATTCCAGCCAGGCTCTGGGAAGCTGGAGGTCTCCCCATTGACTGCAGTGGCGTTCAACTACTTCCACCACTTCAGCAAGGGCTTTCCAGCAGCGGTTGTGGACTCTGGTTGTTTTAGTCCTGTGGACTATGGAGAGCTTTTGATTACACTTCAGCACAGGCTAAGAGCACTCCACTGTCACTAGATAAACTCATTATATAATGCAGCTCTGTGTATGTGCCATACTCTCTTGTTGGTTCCTCCATAAGGCAGGTTCATGTATGTGGAAATTTGGTGGGTTTTCAGTGGTGGAGGCAGATTCCTGGCTAACCATGCACCAGCATTTCTCTGGAGCCACAGCTTTCCCAGCGAGGCTACCATGTGTTCACAGTCTGGATCTGTCTCACCCCAAGCCCCAAGCGCTGTGCCTAGGACAAGCCACATGTGACCCCAACATGCTCTGACACCAGCTTGTCACCCCTATGTGGGATGAGAGCAAGCCTTAGTAAGAAAGCTGAGCTCATGTTTCCAAGAAGCAAAGAGAAAGGGAGACGTTTGCGCAGCACATTGTCATTGCCGGTGGTATTTTCCAGACTAACAGTAAACTTGGGTTGTTTACTGGATCCCAAACTTTCTTTGCATGTATACAGGAAAACAGATGCTTCCCGCTCCTGGGCCCCATGCCCGAGCAGGCTCCCTTAGCAACACCATAGGCAGAGGACAAAAAACAGGGCAGCAGAGGCATTGCTTCCTGCCTCTGTCTGCTTTGAGCTGGTGATAGAGCATTATCTATCCCACACACTTCTGTGGCCTCCTTGCCAGGGTATCAGGCGGGCTCAGAGCATGCAGTCTGCTTCTCCCATGCTGTAGGAACAGCTGCAGCCTCCGCTCCCAAACAGGGGACAGAGGCCAGGGCTTGCAAGCTCTTTGGCTCAAACAGGGGGCATGGGACAGGGATGAGAGAGCTGGGAAGCGAGCCATGTCTCCCAGAGCCCGAGCAGGTGAGTGCCCAACTACTAGGTTACGTTTCATCTTCCAGCATTAAAGGTCTGGTATGGTCCATCCATAGCCCTGTCTTCAGTACACCTCAGGTGCAGTCCTCCAATTGATTCATTTATGCCAGCATAAATTAAATTTCAGGCTCTTACAATCAATTAAAGAGGCAAAGGTGAAATAGAGCACAAACTCATGTGCCTCAACATGTACTTAACCATTTGACTTCAGGATGGCCACCTATCAGTCTCTTGCCTCTTCTTCTGAAGCAGTGGTGCTGGTCCCTGCCTGTGCCAGGACTGTGATTTATTGTGCCCTTCTGTGGTCCGAAGAAAATCTTTCAGCTTTCTGCCTGAAGAAAGTGACACAGGCTGCTTGAGGACGTGATGCACTCACTGTTCCCCTCTCCTGTGGCATTTCTTTATATAAGCAGCTGAACAGCAAAACATATCAGTGTTCATGACTAATTTTGTTATTTATAGTAAGCTCCCACAGATGGAGACTGCAGCACCATTCTATCTTTAGGGCGTAGTGCCTGCCTGTCCATACAGACAATTGGTAATTAGCACAAGAACAAGTTGTTTATCTATTCTCAAACTTAAATAAATAGGAGACCCATTTATCTATCCAAATTCAACTGACTCCCTTTGACAGATCTCCAGACTAACTGCTTAATAAATAGAGCTCATCGCTTTGGACATTTAAGTAAAGACAGAATTGTCTTTAAAGGAAATGAAATATGCAATAAAAAATAACCAGTTATATGCTGAACAAATAGCATTTAAATCACAAGAATCATGCACAAGACAAGATGAAGGCCACAGGGATGCCAAGCAGAGGTGTAGAGATGGAGCAACCAGTATGTAGGGGAGATGTGGTGCATACATCCTACTTACTCCTGACATGTGCCCTTCCTACCAGTACAGCCACTCAGCTCTGAGCCCATCACTCCAAGTGAATACTTACATGAGCATGAAACTGGAGAAGTAAAGGCAGAGAGGATACTTGCAGTTCTTCAAGTAAAATCCCAAATGTGCTCTAAGATGACCTTCTATGCCTTGGGTGGCAGGCGCCTGCCCTATGGAAGCACCCCACAACCCAGGGAGAACATATGACTTTTCCTTTTTTCAATTTTTATTGCTGATTCCAACCCTTCTTGGTTTTCTTTTATTCATTATACCCACCCCTGAAGATAGAGAAGAACAGGCTTTATGAATAGATGGACTTTGTGAGTTGCACCTAAGGGTTGGACCCACTTCCTTCTCTCCTTGTCCCCCCACCCTCCCTGCTGATGGGAGGGGTACACTCACTATTAAAGCCAAAGCAGTCCGTGTAGAAAAGGACAACCAACCTTTTTCTTTCTCACCATTCAGATGTTTTATGCATCTGAAAGTGTTCACTTACTCAAGTTTGCAAGTGCAACTGTTTTACAAGCATAAATGTACACACATCCACATGTACAGGGTGAGAAAACTGCTATCGCACAGCGGAAGTGGGTCAGATCTGAGGAATTCTGCCAGGCCTCCATTTTCAATCATATGGGACCCAGTAAAGAGCTGTTTGCTCACTGCCCTACCATCCAGACAAACTTTATTCGGTCTTTGTTTTCTCCAGTTTACAGCATCCAGGAAGGGGATAAAAGCTACTAAATAAAAGAAAATTATTCCAAATACAGTGGCTGGAAAAAAATAACTAATGAAAAAGTCCTTCTTTTGTCTTTCAGCTCACAACTCCGAATTTTCCTGTAGTGGTCAAGCTGGGACATGCTCATGCTGGAATGGGGAAGGTAAGTAAAAGAAAAAATCTATATATCTCTGGAAACAGATGTATATGCGGCACAGCATTCCTGTGATTACACATGGCATGTGACCAGCCAGCAAAGGGGTTAAACCTCCTCACAACCTATCTGGGTCGCACTGGCTGTTCCTGTGGCAGAAAAGGCCTTTTTCCACTGTCACGCACTTGGAGACAGGCAGTGGTATTGGGTTGGAGGCTGTCTGGGATGCAGGAAGGAGGGCTGGTGAAGAGTGGGGGAAAAGCTGGCTGGGCTGAAGTCATTAGGCTTGTCTTTTATACATTTTCTCCTCTGCTGAAAGTGGCACTGTTGTTTATTCAAGCACCTGTAAAGTGCAGCTACATCCCGTAGCACTCACAATGAGGAGCTGTGGAGCTGGGCTTCTGGAGTGCATTATGATGACCTTATTCAAAAAATGGGAGTCCTTCAGTTATTTTTTTCCTCCTTGCAAGGAAGAACAAGACCTTACAAAGCAGAGTGGCTGGTTGCCTGCCAAGGAATCCTGACAAACAGTTCACTACCCAGAAGGACCTGTTTGTTTTTCCCAGGCTCTCTGGGATCTTTATTCCCCCAGTGAATTAGCCCCTGTTTCTTGGGGTGACTGGGTTCTGCTTTCAGTGAGGCATCACCAGCACATTCCTGCTGCACTGGAGTCTCCTCTTTCTTGCATATATCTTTTCAAAAGGCATCCCCTATCTGTCTAAAATTTGACTTGCTCAGAAGTATGAAATTCTGAGGTACCATCTCTGAATCCAACTGAGTGGTACATGAATTTAGTAACTGATACACCTGTCACAGTGCCTCCCTAGAGCAGACAGACCTTCTCCTGGCCTCACATTTTTCCTGGGAAATAGATATGGTTACACCAAATTTAAACTTGGTACAGTTTGTTTGCTTGTACTCTGGAAACAGAAGCCCTTTCTGGCTTGCTGGATTGCACATGGAAGATCTAATAATCTTTGTTGCTTTGTTTGCAATGTTCCCCTGTCTGGATGTTAGCTGCTGGGGAGGAAGTGGGCACAGATCCCTGTGCCAGTGGTGGAGTTGGCTTTCAGCATCAAGGAACAAACACATAAATAAGCATAAAATGTTGGTTAATGTATTGGTGCTGCCTATGTTAAGTAGGCAGAGGTGTCATAGAATTAGAGTGCATGCAGACAGCCTAGAGGTGCTTGTGGGGAGCCACTAACTTGTTCCTAGGAAGGATTTCATTAGCAAAAACCAACCAGGACAAACCAGGAGGAAAACTTCTCCTCTGAGACCCTGCAAGCCCACGTGTCTCTGACTGCTCTGCCATTTCACCTGCAATGCAGAGAGGGCTTCATGTGTCTCATGCAACAAGGACCCTTAGCAGCCACAGAAATGAGGGTAGAATCAGAGGAAAGTACTCCAACCTTAACAGCAACAGCATTTCCAGTCAAAACTGTCAGCAGAGCATTCAGCTTTTGTCTTCTGCACCACACACCAGATCTTCTTCCAACTCTTACCTTCCCTCCCATTTTAGTCTTTAATTATGTTGATTTTTGCTGTCACAAGTTACAGAGGAAGAGAGTTTCTATTCAAACTCCTGGCACAATTATATTTGGGAGGGTATGTAGGAAGTCGTTCCAGATAAAGATGGGCTAACAGCCAGCATCTTAGAAGAAAGAATTGAACTGAGGCCAAGTTTGCTTTAGTCCATTATCAAATTAGTGACTACTAGCAAAGTCTGGATGTGCATTTGGGTGCAGAATTTCAACACTGCTCTGTTCAGTAGGTGGGGAAGGTACTGGAAGCAAGGGTTGTTGACCTTACGGTTTTAGTTTGGGCCCTTCTCCAGCCACAAGCAACCTGAAGGAAAATTGAGACTGATTAAATTTTCTTTCTTCAGTCTCACTGCATTTCTTCGCACAGAGCAAAAAGAGAAGAGAGAAAGGTAAAGTAAAATAAAGAACAACTCAGTTGGTTTAAAACACAAGTAACAAGAATTTGTTTCGTGCTTTTTTTGAAACAGTAGGGTTCAAGCCCAAGTGGGACTGACAAAAGAAACCACAGAAAATATCAGGAGAAATACAGAGAAGCAGAATTATTGGTATACTAGAAAAGTAACACCTACCGGTAAAAAAAAAAATCAAACCTACAATAGAGTAGTGCAGAAGAGGGAAGTTTCCAGGAGACATTATGGTGTTTTTAACCATCATAATGCAAAAGCAATAACCAGTGAGATTACAGAGAGCTAAATTATTTCCTTGCACTGGTCTTCAGAAGTAGAGATGATAGCAGGAAATAGCAGGTCTTTAGCTATAAAATATACACCATATGAAAAGAGAGGGGTTTGCTTTTGGTTTGATGAGTGCAACAAAGCAAATGTTAATAAAGCACTTGCATCAGGTCATGTTTTTTATTAAAGCCATGACTGGAGAAACAAAGGATAAAATAACCAACGTATTAGCCAAAGTACATATGTGAGTATTAAAACAGTACTTACTGCAACAAATTATGCCAAGATAGTGAGCCATGTGTTTGTACCTGTAATTGCTGCTTCAAAGGATGTGAGCATTCAGATTACAATGTTATTACCAAGAGAAATTGTCAAGGAAGTACTTACTTTTTTTTTTTTTTTGTTATTAATGATAAAATCACATGTAATGGGAGGCACCAACACTTAGAAGAATGAGAAAAGATGGAAGTCCAGGCACTGTTATTCTTTATTTGTCTGAGGCAGTGGCCAGGAGCCAGAAAAATTCTGGATGGAGAAAATGCCTCTTCCCCAAAGAGCTCCACCATCTGCTTGCAGGGAGATTTGTGTCATTTCACAGTTTTCTTCAGCTTCTCTGTGTTACAGACCAGAGGAATTATAATGATTACCTGATACTTATTGCTAATTCATGTTCATAAGGTTCTTGGCAGTACAAGTGTTGAGTGTTTATTGTTTTGCAATAATTGCTAGGAGCATAGTTATAATAGACTTTCATTTTCACATATTGTTTGTTTTGACATAATTTTCACAAAAGTCACTCATCACATTTTTTAATGAGAGGGCTGAACAACGAATCCTCAAAGCTAAAATGAAAAATAACCACATTAGGACTTGTACAAATAGGCTCTATTGACTGCCTTCCCCTTAAGGGTGGGTCATCACAACTGTCTTTAGCTTGGGAAAGGAACAGCTATTATTCAAGACCAGAACCAAAAGGGGTAGCAGTGTACCATTTGTGAAAGAAATGCTCTTGCCAAGTGGTGTGTGCGTGTGAGGTGCACATGGAGATGGAGAAAACAAATTTGCAATAAAAGGCATCTTTTGAAATTTCCATTGAGAAATGCAGAAACAACAGCCTCTCTATTAACTTGAACAGAGACACCAGTAATAGCCTTCACCCAGGAACAGACAATCTTCTAATCTAAAACCAGAACATTTGCCCCTCAGCCCCTCCCATGGTCATCGTTGCCCTCCTTCCAAAATTTGGAGTCACTTCATATTTCAGTGGCACAGGAAAATCGTAACAAGTGCTCTCTGTGCTGCTGGTCCTGTGCAGTATCTATACAAATAAAATATCTGTAGAAATACTGCTTAGACAACTGTTTACAATGGAGTCAGCAGAGAAGGACCTTTCTCGTGTAGTACTTAAGCTGCCCAGACTCACAGGATCAACAATACTCAAGGACTCTTCCAGGGAAACCATGGATGGACACGGAGAGGAGATGTCTTTCCTTGTGCAGAACAGAACTGTTGTTAACCCAGCAGTTGCTTAGAGATCAAGGCATTTTTAAGCACCATGCAGTTTGAGCCTACCTACCCCAGAAGTGATTGGGGATCTCTGTTGAATAGGGAGAGCACTGCAGTGAGAGAGGAATAACACTTCTTCCTGACTCTGGATCTCATAATGCCAGAGCCCATGGAAAAGAATAAAGCTCTGAGTGTGTTAGTATTTGCCATTTGTGTGCTAACATGACCCTAAAGTGCCCTAGGAACAGAGCCTGATATTGCAAATTCTCTCAAATTCACTCTGATCTTCCTGATCAGATCATGAGAAGGAAATGACTGCCAGATGTACAAAGAGAGGAAAACTAGTATCTGTTCATGTGACTCACATATATTTATATTAATTTTATACATGTATCTATATTTTGCTACTCCTACTTTATTTTTAGACCTCTCTAATTAGGTCAGTTTGAGAGTCACCTCCTGTCCCCTCCTGCCCCATAGTTATGAAAACACCTTCCCAGTAGAAATCCTGGCTCAGATGAATTTATTACATTGTAGAAGAAAAACTTGTTGTTCATAATAGTATGGTCAGAGTTATTTTCTCTCTTACTGGATGGGAAAGACTTCTCTGCTTCTTTTTTTCCCCTGGTATAAATATAGCACAAACTAAACAGAGCCACTCTGTAATGTAAAAATACTGCAAGGTTTTTATCAGGAAGGACAGCTCATCACCTTGTCTCTCTCGGGACTGGAAATAGAATGTTCCAAAAGTGAGAGCTTTGAAAATCCAGTGTGCCAAAGAGGAAAGGAAGGGGAAAGGGCTGCCTCAGTTTGTCAAGGAACAAATATTTTCTTTTAGAGAAGACAAATAATGACTTGACATGTAACATTCATTCACAACAGAGCAGCCCAATCACAGCATTCCTACTGACTCATGAGTGAGGATGTTCCAAATGTCTTGAATATAGCAAAAACATCCCCATTTCTTGCACATCAGTCTGAAAGCTTTTGTTGGACACAGGAAACGGTGGCTGACCCAGGGCACCAAGGACCAAAGTGGCCAAGAGCTAGGCTCTGTATTAGGAAGGTTCAATGAATTAAAGGCAGCATCTGAGGAACTTCAGTGTGAGGATAATAAGGAAATGCAGACTCCATTGTGACTTCACTATTTTGGGGTGGGTAAAACTGAGGCCTAAACTGATTGTGTGTCAGCTGGATTGGATATCTTCTGAGAAGGAGAGATTTGGGAAACAGTCTGCACAGATCTGTTCCTGAAGACCCACTATCCCAAGATGGTAAAGTCCCTGCAGAAAGGCTGAGAGCAGGACAAAAATCACAAGCTTGGTGTGGCTGCACCAGTTCCTCTGGAGGAAAACACTCAGACCGTGTATTTTCACAAGCCTACCAAGACTCAGTTAGATACCACGTTGCCAAGTCCAGCCCTGGCTCAGCCTTGGACACTCACCTTCCAGCTGAACCTGGCTCTAACCTCAGTCTGGACACAGAAAGTGCTTCTGCAAGTTATCTCCAAAGTGATGTGTGTTTAGCCTGTAGGGCAGAGTTAACCTCGAAGGCAGAGTTCAGACTGGATGATGCTCAAGAAAGGCGAGGCTAGGGCAGCCCTAGCAGACTAAGATAATTATGGCACTTTGGCTAACTGATTATTTTTTCATGTGGCCACATAATGGAAGCAAAAGGGGACTGCAAAGCAATACCTTGCAGCGCTTAGGCTAAAGATGAGGGTGGAGTGCCGTAGCCCTGGGACCCTGGTGTCCAGGAACATCTGGGATGTACGAGAGGCAGCAGATTAGGGAACTGTGAGACAGAGGAAACAGAAGTTTCTACCCAGATAGATCCCACACTGAAGGAACCTGTGCTCACACAGATCTCAGGTGTGGCTCAGACTGCCCACAAAATTGTCACAGTGGAGTTTTAACACTGCCAGAACCCATCCAAAATCCTGCCTTGCAAGAAGGCCTCAAAACAAGGTCTGCAACAGGGATGGGGCAGAATGTTTCTTCCTGACCTGCAGCTTGGACTGCTCTCCAGCTGAGGGCAGAAAGGTCAGTGCTCATTGGGCAGGCTGAGGATGCAAACAGGTACCAGATGCAGATCGTGCAGTATCAGCCTCTGAGATGCCACCACAGGGTAAAGGGATAGTCACATCTCTGTGAGCATGTCCCCAGCAATCCAGCCAGACTTCCCTTTTCAACAGGGAGTACACTAGGGCATCACTGGTACCTGGATTAGAGAAGAGACCCAGAAGTGAAGCAGGAACTATCCGAGGTAGCTCTCTTACTCAGAAAAGGCATTTGTCAACACACTGGCCCAAACCCTTCTTAACAGGTCACTAAAACACTACAGCAAACAGCAACTTATGGCTTCAGAATTAGTCTATTGCTGCTCAAACAGCCAGCACAGCTAAGCAAACACGCTGTTTGCATTCCTCTATACAGTTATTGGGATATAGCATTTATCCTAAAANCTTCCTGTTGGTTTCTTTACAACTTCTTTTATCATTTTTGTGTATTGGCCATTTTAGAAGACAGATTTGGCTCTTGTTAGGTAAATTGATAACTTTGCTCTGGAATTATTTTTAATAGTCCCTTCTTAAATAATGCCTTCTGGTGTCACACTACATCCACCCTGGCTTTGGTTATGTCTGGGATTTTTTCTTCTGTAAGGAGAATGGATATTTTATTGACAACTAAAAGGGTTACAAGGCAGGAGGAAATGAATTATACAAAATTTAAAAGTAGAAAGCTAATAAAATGGACTCAATAGATAAGGCAGGAAAATAAATCTAATTTGACTGTAACTTGAGTGCTTCCTGTTTATGAAGTAATAACTGTAGCCTGGGATAAACCAGCATTAACTGAGAACACGGCTGTTATTTTGTCAAATTTGGCTGGCTCTAACAATTAACAAATGGTGGCTCAGATTTCAGCTTTGGTGTGGTGATTATTTTGATGCCTGGTAGGAAATAAGGCTGTGATCTCCTAAAAGGGGACCTCTGTGAGTTGCTTTCTCTGAAAAGTCCATGGCAAGTACTCTGGCACAGGCCAGGGAAGATGCTAGAGCTGTTTCCTGAGGACTGTGCAGTGGTGTAGCACTGTGGGAGTCATGTTTTTCATTTTTCATTTCTTACTTTGTGTCCTTGGTGAGTCCCCCCTCTTCATTAACCCAGCCAAAAGTCCTCAGGCCCATTAGAGAGAACACTTTCAATGGCTTTCCTTCTCTCCCCGAAGGGAAGAGGTGGTGGAAAGGAAGAACAAATGGACCTTTCCTTTCCATAGCATGCTGTATTTTTGAGGAAAAATCACATTTAAAAAGATGAGCTACTTTCTAGCGATATCAATATGGTCTAATTCCAGTCTGGAGGGGGAAGCTGCATCCTTTCCTCTGCTCTGGGTCAAATGTTCCTGGGCTGAGGATGCAAACATTTCAGTTTGGGCTAAAGACATCCGCTGCACAAGCACAGCACTTTGTTTCAAATCCCACAAACGTCTTTGTTCCAAGTAGGTCATTATATAATGGCTTTTGTATTTTCTCACTCCCAAAAGGGTCCGGAAGTACATGTTGTAACACCGTGTCCGTGTCCACTGCTCTCACAGTCCGTCCTGCGATCATCTCATCTGGGTGGGACTCTCTTGCTTGATGTCATTCAGCCTAGGGCAGCTCTTATCAGTGCAGCAAGAATACCCAGCTCCAACACAGCCTGCATTGTTCCCTCTGGTATTTTGCAAGTCCAAGCTCTGGGTTTCCTCTCCCATTCTCCCCACTGCCTCCAGGGCATTCCTACCACTTCACCCTGCCCCGCACATGCCCACTCAGACAGAGAGGGAAACAACACAGCCTAAAGCAATGTTGCTCCTCCTGGATGCCTTGTAATGGTTGCTTTCACATATCCCCTTTGTGTTTGTTATTTCCTTTTTTTTTTCTTTTGGTACCCTCCCTTCCCACAGATGACTCTCATCTCCCTCTGCTCCTTTCCTCAGCAGTTCTTGGATAATGAGAGCACAGCCCTCACCACAGCAAAAGGGAGAAGGACTAGGGGTATTTGGTGGTCAGCAACAGGAGAAGCAAAGAGAGCTCTTTTTCCTATTCAGGCATCTAGAAATGGGCACAGGTGAAACTGGTTGCACTTTTCACCTTCCCCACAACTGTTCAGTTTTTGAGAGCTTTTCTGCAACAGGATGTGGCCGAATCTTTGGCCTATGTGTAAGCTGGCACTTACTCAAAACCATTGTAATAAATAAGTACGCCCAATTCAATAGAAACAAGTATAAAATTTATTTAGTGTCCGAGAAAAACGAACACCCAAAGCCACGATCGAAAAGGAGACAGTGCCAAGCCCGGGGCTGGCCCTGGGTGAACGTAGGTTTGACCTCTATCGCATCAAACCCCCCACCGTTCACATCTACTGCTCCCAACAGCCGGTTTTTATACAGTTTTTTCCCATGAAGTCCGGATTTTGACATTTCTTTTGTCCGCCAGCATATTCATGAGGTCCTGTATTCATGAAACTGGGATGGACAAAGCATATCCTGTATATGATT
Source organism: Daphoenositta chrysoptera (assembly GCA_013397915.1). Lineage (NCBI taxonomy): Eukaryota > Metazoa > Chordata > Aves > Passeriformes > Daphoenositta > Daphoenositta chrysoptera. Next base: position 236,860 of record VZRO01004918.1, on the reverse strand, counting down.
AATTTCTCATCATCGGGGGGTGTTATCTGATGGGTCATGATGTTCCTTATCTTGATTTTGAGATGGTCCATCAGCTCTGCCGGGAATTTCTCGGTCCGGTCGTTAGCACTTGAGATTATGCTGGGAACTCCCTGGTCTGATCGTTGGCACCTAAATTTCTGCCGGGAAATCTTTGGTCCAATCGTTAGTATTTGAGATAATCAATAATTCCTGCCGTTAGCACCTGGGTTGGGAGGGGTTTCAATCAGTCCTGCCAGTAAATCCCCTTTGGAAATGTATCCTCCCAATGCCTCTCCTTTCATTGTGGTTCTGTCTTTAAGATGTAAATGAATCCCTTGGGCGAGGCCACAGTCTCTCTAGGCGAGTTTCCTTATATTAAACTAGTAACATATTTAATACAAACATATTCGAGCACGAATTCCCAATTTTATTTATAACACCATCTAGAGCAAAACAAGTTAGCAACAAGCTTGTCCTCTGTTCCCTAGTGAAGATGTCTCCCACCCTCCCATGGCTGAAGGCAGATATGTAAAACCACTTGTTTGTTCTTTGCGAAGAAAGACCAAATACCATTGCATGTGCTTCCTTCAGCTGGCTCCACACAGTCTGGCATCACCTTCCTTTAACACACACTGATGCAACTGGGAAACTTTTCTGGAGAAGAGACTGATGGATTGTCACCCATCAGTGCACACTTGGCAAAGCGGGGTTGCAATCCCCAACTGTGGTCTCAAAGCACTACCAAAGTACAAAGTGAGGGTAATAATGTAAAGAAAGTCACTCACTTGGTCATCCTTTTCATAAAGTCTTGGTCTTTTTTCCACAAATTAATCCACCCTTCCTGCATATGTCCAGCCCTAAGGAACAAGACTTGTACAGGTTTCTCTGATGCACCAAACAAGTATTTGCCAATACACTAAAGGCCATGGTTAAAGGTATGAATGAGGTGAAGTTGTCCACTATGTTCTTGTTACCTGCTTGTTCAGTTTTGCTTTCCCAAATTGATGAGCTTTTGTAGAGGTTTGATTATATCATTAGAACTTCTACTGTTTTGGTCCTTCTTCATTTCACTTTTTTTTTTTTTTAATAAGCTACATAGCATTTCCCATAACTGGATACCGATCTGTGAAAAGCCATCTTCTCAGAAAAACTGTAGCTCATAGGTCAACTGCTCTTTCTTTTCCAAGTGTGACCCAAGTCTAACATCCAACCAGCTGTCCTACCCACATGCCCATTGCCTCACACTCACACTAATTGCCCCAGGAGTCACAGACTCCCCCAGACACATCCTTTTCCTTCAGAGCTTGTGTCTAGTCAAGAGACCTGCACCACTCCTCAAAGAAAGTCTGGAGGGGGGTAATGTGAAACGGCAGGGAACTGAAGCCTGGAGGTGGCAGACCATCAGCTCTCATGTTGGTTTCCTGGAATTGGTTTCTATTTCCTGACCACCCAAAATACTCTCTTTTCATCCATCTCAAAATAGGAAATAGCAGTTCCAAAGTTTGAATGAAGTAATGCCTCTTAAGAGATTGAATATTTTTCTGAAGCATCTTTAAAGCAAAGAGCATTAGCAAGAGCCATTTGGACAGAGGTCTAGCTGACTCTCTGGTGCCAGGTTTACCAGGGCTGGTGCATGAGGAAGGAGAATGGGATGGATTTGCTCTGGGTTGGTTTGCTCTGGGGAACTTCTCTCTTTAAATCACAAAAGCTCTGCTCTGTCCTCAGCTGTGTCTATGTGAGGTTTAACTGACATTGTGCTATTCAGGTGCAGAGATGACTTCTGCTCACAAAGTATTCATGTTCTTTTTGTTCTTGTCTCTTTTTCACTGAATTCTGATAATCAAGGTCAAAGTTGAGAACCAGCACGACTTCCGGGACATGGCCAGCATAGTAGCCATGGCAAAAACCTATGCTACCACCGAGCCATTCATTGACTCCAAATATGACATCCGAATCCAGAAAATTGGCAGCAACTACAAGGCTTACATGTGAGTGCATGGCTATGCCAGAGCGAGACGGGGAGAAGACAGTGCTTTGGATGTGATTGAGTCAGTGTCTGCTCTAGGCAGGAGCAGGTAGATGACTTAATCCTTGAAGAATAACCCTGCTGTTCTCCTCCCACCTCTGAACTCAGATCCCTCATCCACCAATCATCTTCTCCATTAGTCACTGTCAGGTCATTGTTTCTGGAATGTAAATCTCTGTCTGTCTGTTTCTGAGATTCAGTTAGTTCCCACTATAATGACTGTGTTCTGCCATCACCTCTCCATCCTGTTGTTGAAGGGCTCATCTTTCCCAGCAGAATCCTTCAGCTCCAAGTACCCTCTAGTGGGAACTGAACCCACCCACTTTCCACCTGGGGAAAAAAATAAGAAAGATTGAGCCAGCTGCAACTCCTGGAGTTCTACAGTGTCCAGGCCATAACAGCAGCCCATCCTTCAGCCCACAGCAGCACCCTACCCTCTCCCCTGCTGGAGATCACAGCACCACAGTCACATGAGGAGCACAGAGCACTGGGTACGAACGGCCTCAGCTGGGGCAGCATGCAGGGTTTCTGTGGGCATCTTGCATGTGCGCTCCTTGACACATACAAAGGAGGGATAGGAGGTGAGACATTTCTGTGGGTACCCCAAAGCTCCTCCCTGACCTGTGGGGTAGTGAGGGAAGTGGCATGACAGAAACTTTCAGCCGTGGTGTGTTTAAAAGTATTAAAAAGCATTCAGCCAAACTTCAGTACTCACCACACTCAATTAGAGATGTAACCGCATGAGTCAGTAATACACCTGTTTCCTCTAACTACAAACCAGTAAATGAAAAAAGCCACACTTCTCCAGAAGCTTCCTATCCAGCCACAGAATTCTGGACAAGTAGTCAGCTCCAGCAGTACATTCTTCAGGTCACTAGATAAACTGCGTATGTTACCTAACACCCACAACACTGACTTCTGGCTCCATGCTTACAAAACTCCAGGCCATAGTTCTGCTTAAACATAGTTAAACAAGATAATCAAATGTACACAATCATGTATTTTTTCAGCTATAACTGCTTTAAATTCCCAGGTGGATTCCTAGCACAGAGATGTTTCAGAAAACGAGATAATGACTGAGTCACATTCTTCATGGGAAGGAAGGACATGTGGGACACTTGCCTACTTCATGTGATCTTAATGAGAGAAAATTTATTTTTAATTGAATCAGGTCAACAATAGCACAGTTGCCTAATATTACATTAACATCTCAGAGAGTCTGACTCAAATTGGCCAAAGGAAAGAAGGTTTAAAATATCAATTAAAATTCCCTATTCCTGCCAACACACCCAGCCTTGGCTCCAGAGCCTGCTCCCCAACTGCCTCTGAAACAAAGGGCAAGTTAGCCTGACCATATTCTCTCCTCAGTTATTATTTGCACTCACCATGCACTCATCCAGAGCAGGGATGAAAAATAATACCATATGATTGAGGAAAGAAAGCAGTCACACTAAGACCTAATCCCACTTGGGAGTATAGCTGCACAAACAAATTGTTTGCTAAAGGCAAAATGTTTTCATATGAAAACAGTCATGAACAGAGAACACCTTAATGAGAAATGAAGCTCATTAGCAAAGAAAGCAAACAGCAAGATTCCCCCAGTAATTTGCTAACCCAGGATGTTGACTTAGACTGAGAGAGCCATTTATGGATGTGAGCTTGGGAGAGTGGTATAGTCAGTCCCACCAGGGACTGTTCCTTCCGCCCCCGCATTAGACAAAATAGGTTATTTCTATGGTATAAATAAGTCCCTACTATGTCCAAGGACAGAGGTAAAAGCACCCAAAATATCAGAGCTCTCACTGGTGTCCCAAATGGGAGACTCAAAACCATTAGTCATGCTAGCAAATCTCAGCCTTAAAGCAATTCCAGCATCTGCAGTAGCGTCATACTGACTTACTTTGATCTGTAAGCCATTGAATCTATCCGGTAATTTTATACCTTCACCCACACATATAGACTTAAAAAGCCCCTTTTCTTCTGAGAAAAGACTGCACTGAAATTTGCCAGAATATGTTTACTTTGCACCAAGCATCTGCCAGAGGGAAGATGCTGCAGGGTGAGTCATGCATTCCTCCCTGCCCCAGATGTTCAATGCACTTCCTTCCAGCCCGTGATCCAAGGCTTCAGTTTGGTTTCCCATTGGCTTCAGTGCAGTGCCTCCAGATTTACACTGCTAACAAACTCCTACTTAGCCCATGCCTTCAGCCAGTCTGAAAACAGCAGATAAGGGGCATATGATACATGCCTTAAATTCCACCAAGTGTATTTGACTGCCATTGTAATACTGGTGAAGAGAACACATGAAAACCACTCATGTTGCAGGGGAAATTGGGGCAGAAATTATGCTTCTACTCTCACCCCAACTGGAGGCAAACAGGGGGATCATTTCCAGTTAAGACTCATGAAATGTTGTTCACTTTGAATTAAGCCAGAAGCTTCTGACTTACAGGCATGGGATATTCTTGCCACCAGCTCTTAGTAAGAGGGTAATACCCTTCCTTTGTAGTTTCATGAGTGGGATTTCTGACCTTGTCACCTCCAGTGCAGTTCAATGTGCTCTGTAGGGGACACCACATCAACTGTGTCTAAGCTAGAGCTACTTCTAGAGAGAAGTGGCCCAGGTTAGAGATGGTGAGTATAGGACACCAACAGCTTTTGATCTGCTCATTTATCCACTTACACTAAACAATGCTGAAGGTGTTGTGGTCACAAATCTGTTTAAGCAACTGTTCTCTAAAAGCCTGGCATCCCTTCTTTTAAGATACTGACTGTGCATTGTGTGCCCCCCTGATGCTTAGAATGGTTGGAAGCACTTCGACTTTCAGTCCCTTAAAGAAATGGGGTTTGAGGCAGAACATGCTTAGGAAATTTTTTTTGTCTTCAGTCTCGTTTTTCACTTCATACAATACAAAAAAGAAAATCTAAAAGAAGCTGTATGAGGAGCAGCTGGGGTCACTTGGTCTATTTAGCTTGGACGAGACTGAGGGGAGACATTATCGCAGTCTACAACTTCCTCACAGGGGGAAGAGGAGGGGCAGACGCTGATCTCTTCTCTCTGGTGACCAGACCGGACCCGAGGGAATGGCCTGAAGTTGTGTCAGGGAGGTTTAGGTTGGATATTAGAAAAAGTTCTTCACCCAGAGGGTGATTGGGCCCTGAAACGGACGCCTCAGGGGAAGCAGTCACAGCACCAAGCCTAACAGAGTTCAAGAAGCATTTGGACAATGCTCTCAGGCACATGGTGTGACTCTTGGGGATGGTGCTGAGCAGGGCCGGAAGTTAGGCTCAGTGATCCTTTTGAGTCTGTTCCAACTGAGAATATGCAGTGATTCTGTGATTGTGTAAGTTTTGGGGCACAGTTGACACCTGAACTGCTCAGACATGCTTGGAAGGGAGTGATCTTGACAGAGGTTGTGGTGTAGGGTTTGGTGTCTGATCCAGTGGGCTTCAAATAAAACAGTTCCATTTCAAAAAGCAAAGTTCCCTAACAGGAAAGTTAGGAATACAGCAGAGAGATATATTTTTAATCTTATGCCCAAAATTGGCTCAAGATGGATAGGCATAAACAAGTCCAACAAATCAGCCCAATGGCTTGAGCAGAGTTCTTATTTTGGGAGCTTTCCCATGTCAAACTTTCTTGTAAAACTATCAAGCTGTGGTTTCCTTTTCTCAGGGACAACACAGCTGCTTACATTTGGTATGCCAGGTACATTTTCTAAACACCAATGTCAAATCATCTTGTCACTAATGAGACTCAAGGAGTTCCCACCAGTACTAATGAGATTTTGGATGTCCTCTGCCACTGCAGGGCAATTTTCTGTTAAAAATAAACGTTAACAAAGAGTGGTTCTTCCCATTGCAGAACTGAAAAACATAATCCTAAGAATCCCATATCAAAAGAGAAAGAAAGGCTGAGGATTGAACACTGATCTTGCAGGCCATCAAAGGGCTAATGACAGACCAAGCTTGAGGAGGAATCCATTCTTTTGCTTAGAAAGTAGAGCAGCAAAATGGATGTTGGGTGAAGGCAACAAGCCCAAAAGTCAACTATATGGAAACACAGTTTTTCGACACAATAATCATGCTCCTTTGGCCCCCCACTCCACTCCTTTAAACATGGTTACAAAGACAATTTAAATTTCACAGCAACTATACATACCAGTTTAGCGGAGAATTGGATAAAGCACTCCAGGGTGTCTCTCACAAGAGTAAAGGGGAACCTTAGGCAGTCAGCTTTAATGATCCAAGTTTACAGTCTAGCAGGACATCAGTATTACCACTGCTGAACATAGTTGTGCAAATTCAGTGTCTTTTGCACATGATGCTGAAAACGTGAGAGAACTGGCAACAAGAACTCCCACAACCTCATTTTGAAGTACCCCCCTCATACCCGCCTCATAAATCTCTACCTAAATCTTCTTCAGCATGGAGAGTCTCCCTGGATGTATTCTGTCAGTTTGTTGACTTGTCCTAGCTTGTACACTACGGAAGGGTTATCTGGAATGTTGTCAGAGCAGGGTGTCCAAAGTCTGCCTTGGGCCTGAGGTCAAGAAAAGGAAAATGTTTACCCCTGACAGTGATGATGAAACCCAGAATCTTCCAGCAAGAGTACCTTTATTGGAAATAATCAATCAGTTGCAGCTAATGAAACTCCAAAGATTTTGAAATAAGAAATTGTCTAAGTCCAAACACAGTGAGCCACCAACAGGTCAATGAAAAGTTAGTGAAAAGACAGCATGATAATATATTCTATGACATCAGTACCACTGAAATCAAATTTAAGTGGACCCAGAAGTACAATTGAAATCAAATTTAAGTGGACCCAGAATACCAGAGCTGATATTTTGTGATGCTGCTCAGCAAATATTTGCCTGGAGAGCTTCTGTTCTGTGGATGGAGGATGCTACCCATTGCAGAACACAGGGGTGATTATTCTAGAGATCTTTTACACATATTTCAGCTCCCCTAGGTCTGATGTATAAAGAAAGTACTCACAGAGCCTGATGTGTGCTCAAGATTCCTTGGAGAATTCTCTGTCTAAATCCTCAGTCAGTTTTTCATGAGTCTGAACAACATATCCTGTATGGAGGGTTGTTCAGGAAGGATTTGGAAAGGCGTCTAGGAAGAAGAACCTCACCTCATCCCCTCCTATACAAGCACAGAGTCAAGAATGAGGACTACAGTATGAGGGAGGATGCGTCAGGAGTCTATTTTCATGTTTAGGTTATGTTTTTGGTTTGTTTTCCTAGGAGGACTTCCATCTCTGGAAACTGGAAGGCAAACACAGGTTCTGCGATGCTAGAACAGATTGCAATGACAGAGAGGTAAGGAGGAGTGTTTCAAGACAGTATTAGCTATTCTTGGGTTAGAAGGGAGGAATTGTATTTCTGACTTTGGTTAATTGAGAGAACTGGTAAGTGAGGTTTCCTGGGAGGCTGGATAAAGAGTTTAAAAGACCGAGTGTTTTCTTAAAAAAATATTAAGGACACAAAGGCAAAATGTCCTATTTTGAAGAACAGACTTAAAGTACAGCTAGAAACCAACATTGCAATCATTAGATCTTTAGTGAATGTAACCACAGGAAACAAGACCAGCATGCTAGACCAAGCACACCAGTACAAACATGTAGGGATAAAATCAGAAAGGTCAAAGCACAAAACACAAAATTACATGAAGTTATTCTAAGTACATTACTAATGAGAGGCAGACACAGAAAAGTGCTTTTCTTCTGCTTAAGAGGAAAAAAACTGTCAGCTGAAGTGCTGAAATGACTTATTGCTTTAGGGTCACAAAAGTGGTCACTGTCTTAGCTAAGGTCTTCTCACTGCTGAACAGAGCAGAAAGAATTCCCTCATGCATCTGACAGACTAAAATTTGCAGATGCTACTTTCATGTATTCAAATCACTGTGATATTTGCTAATATTGCAACCGCATGACTGTGGACTCTTGGTAACATGCTTTGCTGTAACTCCTATCTGCAGAACTAACACTTGTTCTCGTCACTTTTCTCCATCCCATCTAAGTAGATTATTCATAAATTTATAGAATCCATAGATTACATGTAAGCATTCATCCCTAGTGAATTTAAGATTTTTTCAGATTATACCTTGAATTTGTCAGGATCATGATTAATTCTGACTGTCCAGTTTTGGGCACAACATTTGAAGAGAAATAGGAAGAAGCTGGAGAAAGTGCAAAGGACAAAAAACGTTCAGAGAAAACCTAATGAACTGTTGAGAAAAACATGCAACAATTCTTTGTAGTTATATGTAGTTTTCCACCTTTTTCAGTTAGCAGACCACTGATATTTTTCCAGTAGAGGTATAGACTAAAGCACAATGAATCCCTGCCTGCAATGCAGAGGTTCACTCTCCTTCATTAGCTGTTGCAGACCTGGAAGAAGTTGTCCACAAGCTGAACACCACTTCATCCTAAAGATGAAAAAACCAAAAGAGCATATGATCTTTACATATATGAAGCCTGGGAATAGGCATTTCTCACCACTTACACTACAAGTACAGTAATGTAAGAAATAAATTACAGCAGAAAAGGTTCCTTTGAACATTTCCTATATTTTCTTACAGTAAGGATAGCATAGCACAGAAATCGATTCTCTGAAAAGGATGGCAAATCTCTGTCCTCCTTCAGACCAGATTAAAGAAATGCCTCCTCTTGTGAACATGAGAGTTGTGCAGGCAATCATCCAAGGTCCCTTCTGCACCTTTAGTTCTGTGAAACAGGGAAGCCAAGCCCCAAATCAGATGCTGAAGGTGACTGCCAGACCCTAATAGTACTGTGGGAAGTGGACATGATGATGTCCACACTGGTTGTTTATAACACAGCTGAAGCTAGAGACATGAAGGATATACATTATCTTATTGCAGTGTTGTAGGACTAAAACCCAGATTCCTGCCAGCCTGCAACACTGCATTTTGAAGGTTCGTTTTGTAGACATAGTACTATAATTAACCACTCTAGCCTTATTCAGCCATAAATGCAACAAACCCTGTTGAAATCTGTGAGTTGTCAGTGCATGAAACAAGACAGGAATGTGCTCAAATGCTCTGATGAGTAGGAGCAACCTGAAGTATCTACTGTCCTGAACAGTACTACAAAGGATTGACATGTTCAGGTAATACAGAAATGACAGTAAACCCTAAAAACATGCGATGTCTTGGTGCATAAATATGCTCTTCTTCCCCATAATACTCCTATTACACCCCAGCAGCCCTGATACTCCCAGTGCTCACCTATGGCCAACAAACACTGAAGATGTGTATCTACCAGAGTCTCTGGCATGAACAATTCCCTGAGCCTGGCTGCTGAATCCAGACACCTAGAGATGTTCCTCAGGAACACAGGTGGTTCCCACAATGGTGCCCCTGGATGCAGGGCCACAGCAGTGCATGAGGGGGGCTCTCTGTGCCTCCTGCCTGGCTCATGCAGCCCATATTCCTCCTCCTCCTTATGCTACTGACTCCTCCTCATACAATGTCTTCCTTGGGGGTCCAGGGTGAACACACTTGGTCTCCTCATTAGGGATAAAAGAGCACCACTAGTCATATAAGTCATAATTTTGCTTCTTCCCAGAGACATTGTGTTCACACAAGTAGATGATTATATTGTCAAGCTATGGGGACTCTGGCTGGCTTCAAGGACATAAATTTGTTCTTTAGCCAGAACAGCTCTTTCCCCAGTTCCTGTAGGGTCTGCAAAATGTCAGTATTTTCATGAGACTGTGGCCTTCCCTCACCTCTCTGCATCTTGTCATAGTCCTGCTTACATATATCTGCTGTTCTGAGATTATTATTTTTATTTAAATGGCTGGGACCACAGCACAGCTGCACAGGAAATAAAACCAGGCTGCCTCATTCCCTCCTCATTTGCACAGCAGGGGAATATGGTCCCCCCATAATATGCCTCTTGTCATTCTCTCTCCTCCTCTGACACCAGGATAGCTGAGGGGGCACCAGCTCACATTCCCATCCTGGGATGGCTATGGAAAAGGGCTGCAGCCTGTAGGTCTCCCTCTAATAAATAGTGCCTGGTCTACATGATGAGACTGCCTGACTAGGAGCAACACCCAAGGGATAGAAGGAGGCAGGGGACTGTAAAATAATAAAATTGAAAATACATTGTAAAATGCAGGTGCCACTGCATTACAGATCAGAGAGGGGTTGGCTACTCCTCACTAAATTCTCTGATTCTATTCCAGTGCTAATGTCCAGGACATCTTAGCAAGAGAAAGCTGCCTGCATTAATGGAGGGCTTTCAGGCAAAGCCAATACAAATGCTGAGGGGCCAACACTATTGGGAGATGAAATGAGCTAAATATTTATAGCTTGGCTGAATGACAACAAACTGGAGATCTGATGTAAATACCAGGGAGGGAAAGAAACATTTTAAGTTGGCTTTGAGGGCAGGATTGAATCAATCTGAAATGAAGGGAAACTTTAGGCAGGATTCTTTTTTCTTACTCCATCTTCTACACAAGAGAGGGAGTCAAGGACCTAGCAAAGCATATGAAGGATGCCTTGTAATAAGGGCTCCCAAATCTCTTTGTGTTCCTATGGGCAGCAGGGTGTGTGGCTGGTTTTGGTGGACTACCCAAGGACAGCTAATCCTAGGCCATGCTCTTGTGGTTTCTGCAGGTACAGACTCTGGGCAGATGCCTGTGCAGAAATGTTTGGAGGTCTTGATATCTGCGCTGTCAAAGCTGTCCACAGCAAAGATGGAAAAGACTATATCATTGAGGTGAGAGCATGGGCAACCTGAATGCGAGTCTACTTTGGGAAGTGTATCTGCAAGCACTCTGCCTTGGAGTTCACACGCACCAACGTGCTCACTTACCCCTGTGTGCTCCTGCAGTCTCTGCTCCTCTGTGCCCACCTGTGTTCTCAGGCCATGGCCCACTGATTATGTGTTCCTATGTAAGGAGTTGATTCAGAGCCCCAGCCAAACTAGCAGATACACAGCAAGGTGTCAGGGTTGAAGTGCCTTCCTTTCTCAGTGTGGAACTGTGAAAGGAAATGGAGAGACACAAAGTGCTTGACCACCTCAGCTTACCAGCAGATGATTCAGTTCATTAAAAATCTCCGTTTCTGTCTGAATTAACCTTTCTTCAGTCACTTTAAAGGGGACTTCCAAACAAAAATCTGAGCTGCATCTAATTTAAAAGAGGAAAATAAATGGTGAGAGTGTAGCAAAAAGTTCACAAGAAACAGGAGGAACTTGATTAAACAAAAAAAAGGTGTATTTTCTAAAATCTTTTGCCCAGACAGCATTCACTACAATAAGAGGCCATCAAGACAAAGCACCACAGAGTTACTATGGGCAATGTGTACTATAACATTTTGCCTTCAGGGCTAGACAGACTGTGGCTTTAAGAGCTAAAGTTCAGTGTGCTCCTTGCCAGGCCAGGAGGCAGATATGGAAGTAGGGTAAACAGCACACTCAGGTCATCCTAACAGGGCAGAGAAGGAAAAGCTGGCCAGAAAATCAAAGAGGAAACTGAGGAGATGCCCTGGAGGAGAGACAATCTGGCAAGTAAGCAAGTGCCTCTGTCAGTATGTGACTCGAGGAGACACAACATCTGACCAGCTGTAAACTCCACCAACACAGGCCAGCCAAGGAAGACGAGCAGAGCCAGCCTATTGGCTTCATGCAGGGGTGCTGACACACTGGAAAGCTATGTGTGGGAGAGCAGTCCCACCCGCTGAGGGTTGGGATGCTGATGAGAACCACATGAGCCCTCCAGTGACTACGCATTCCTGCATTATGTATCTGCTCTCCCCAGGGAGGGGAGCAGTGACCTGTCAAAGGCCATGTGATAGAAGCGTGCTACTAGCAACCAAATGCTGGCAAGCCTCTGTCTTTTCCTGAATTGATGGGGCCAGGGCTAAGGGGTCTGCTCCCGTATGCAATTCATCAGCACCTAGAGGAGCATCCCCCAGAGCAGACTGTTTCCCTGCTGTGCACTTTCAAATCTCTATGCCCCTGCAGCTGGGAAAGGAAGAGCAAGAAAGCAGGCTTGCTAGAGACAGCTGTAAGGATATTTGGATTGTGTCCACACACGGTTAGACGTGATATGTGGTTTTCATATATATTCTTGCACATAAGCCTATGTACATGCACACACAGCTAGTTCTGGGCTTAAAGATTATATGCCTCTGTCTGGGTATGCCTCTGGGTTTTCACATCTGCCACTGTGTGTGACTGACTGGTGAAAAGCACATCCGTACCCTAACGGCCACCATCAGCTTGCACACACAGAAATGCATGCTCATGCTCCTCTCTCTGTGACCAAGGTAAACAGCAATGCATCTAATATGACACAAATCAGAAGAAACACAGTAGTTTCAGATGGGTCATGCTGAATTATCCCAGTAGAGAACCTGATTGAGCAGGCCTTATATACCAACATCTAGCAGGCATTCAGATGCCAGGCCGATGGACACTGTTGGAAAAGGAGAAGAGTAGAGCAATATAAAGAGCAGAACAAAGCCAAAAATGCACCTTTTAATGCAGATCTGAGGGATATGTTGACAAGTAATTAATTGCCTTCAGCCAATTCAGGGGTACTTTTCTTGGTCTGAAACTGATCCCCTGTTTTGCTTTTTTCTTTTGATAGTGGGAGAAAAAAGTTATTTGACAGAGTGACAGTTGTATTTTCTTGGTAAGAAGGAACAGTGTGCTGTGACATTTTACAAGAAAGCACGCCTAAATGGGCTGAACAAACAAGGAATTTCCACAATGCAGTTGCAGGCAGTAATTAATTTTCACAGTGCAAAGTAGTTCTTCAAGAAAGATTCACAGAGGTAGTGATGGGCAGTTCTATGAACTGAGATTTATCACAGTGATTTGTGGCAAACAAAATCAGATTAAGACAGATGAGTTATCAACAGCACAAGAGTAATCTTGCACACATGGTATTTGCTCTTACTTAAACTTCATCTTCTTTTCTTTTCCCATGGCAAACAGCAGGATCTGTTACATTTCTTCCTTCAAAGCATTAGCACACATATGTACCGTTTTCATAGCTCATATTGAAACAGATGGTGAATTTAACAGTAGATGCTGGTAATTCTTTTTTCCTCTGCTTTAAAGAACTTTATCACTTTGAGAGAATATTCATTCAACATAAGTAGTCAGCACTGAATCAGAATTCCTTAAAAGAATGCAAATTCTCTACTGGTGTCAGCAGCCAGATTCTCAAAGGAGCTCAGCAACATGTAGGGTTTAATAATCTCCCCTCTCCCTTTTTTTTTTTTTTTTGTAATCTAACCCATTTCCACATCTCTGCTAAGTTGAAAAATATGAAGCAAGTAGAGGGCAAGCGAAGTGGTCCATGTGCTTTATTCTTCCTCCTGGAAGAATTAGATAAGCCCTGACTGCCATACAGCTAAGCTATGTTACTAGACATGCTCCTTGCTGCCCTGCAAGAAGCCCTGCTCATATCTTCAGCAGTGCCTATCATTTGTTTTGATATGTCCAATCATCCCTTATTTCCTTCCTTCCTTCCTGCCTTCCTTCCTTAGAAATCACCTAACAGTCCACTCTTGCACATCAGAGTGTGAAGCCCAGCTTCAGCATCAGATAGGTTCAGACGGAGAACCAGGATGGTCTTTTCCTGAGTCTCTTCTCTCCTGGGCACTTTTCCTTCACCCCTCATACACCTTATCAGGCAACAGCACCTGTACCAGGAGCAGCCACTGACCTTTGGCAGCTACAAAGGCCAGGTCCATATGTGCTGGCGTCTTCTTGCCTTGCACAGCTGTTCTGTGATCGTCCAGGAAGGGATGAGCTCAATCTGTCTGTAATTCACATATTCCTCTCAGCCAGTTGATTTATTCAGTATTAGCATTTGTATCTGCCCAATTCCAGACCAATTTACCCTTCCTGGAGGACAGGCAAGGTGACATCTCATGATTCTTTTCAGTTCAGAGGCAAGCAGCTGTGTCATTTTACCCACAGAAATCACTGCCATTTTCAAAGGCCTTCTCTTGTGCACGTGATTGTTCACTCCTGTATTTGTTGTCTCCCACATCTCACATTCCCCTGCCAGACACTACACATCATAACAGCAGATAGCCTCATCCCTGGTGCACCTTCACTGGTTCAGCCTTCCTTCCTGCAGGGTTCACTGCTCCAGGGTTCACTCCCCCAGATGCCTTTGGTTTATAAAGCACTATCTTCCTCCTCAGCCACTGCAGCTGCAGAAATAGGAAAAAGCAGTCCTTGAGTTGGGGAAATCAGCTCTGGGGTTCTCAGCACAGGGAAAAAATGGACCTGTTGGAGCAGATTCAGAGAAGGGTCATGAAGATGGTTAGAGTGCTGGAGCACCTGTCCTATGAAGACAGGTTGAAAGAGGTTGTTCAGCCTGGAGAAGAGGATTGGGGGAGATCTTATAGCACCTTCCAGTATGAAAAAAGGGCCCATAAGAAAGACAGGGATAAACGTTTTAGCAGGGCCAGTTGCAACAGGACAAATGACAATGATTTTAAACTAAAAAAGGGTACATTCAGATTATTTATAAGGAAGAAATCTTTTACAGTGCAAATAGTGGTGGATGCCCCATCTGTGAAGACATTCAAGGTCAGGCTGGATGGGGCTCAGAAGAAGTTGATCTAGTTGAAGATGTCTCTGCTTATAGCAGGGGTATTGGACTGGATGGCCTTTAAAGGTTCCTTCCAGCCCAGACCATTCTACGAATCTATGAAAAGCGGGGTTCGGGGTGTTTCGAGCAGAGCCGTGCCTCGGTGACTCCCAGGAGAGCGAGAGAGAGCGCGGCGGGCCTGACTCTCGGCAGGGTAGCGGCATCATCTAGTGGTCACACGGGCCCCTCGCACCGCGCCGTGCAGGGACACGGAGACCTCTTCTCTCTCGGGAACCGTAATAGCCACATTTCCTTTTAAGATAGGAGTGGAGAGGAGGGAAACCTGCGCAGGAACCTGCTGAAAGGCCCCCCGGCGCCCCTGGCTAGTGAAACCCAGCTGGGAATTGGCCATTCCCTGACACTGTTAGGAAGCATCACATGCCCCACCTCATCTCTCAACAGAAGAACAGCTAAGTGGATAGTGGAAGGAAAAGCCGCGTTGCATATTTTGCCAAACACTGACATAATTTTCTAACCTTCTCCTTTTGCCCCCTGGACCAAGTAGGCCACGGATATAAACATCAGCCCACTCTCCAATGGTACCCTAGTTTAAACTTTCTAGTTAGCTTTTCTAGTGTTCATAAAAGACACCCATATAAATCAAACAAAGCCATTATTCCGCAAGGAAAGAGCAGAATACAAACTCAGTGAACTCACCGCACTGATATCCTCTAATTTAAATCTAAAAAAAAGAGGGTGCAAAATTTTCCATTTCCCTCCAAGAGTGTACTCTTGCAACCTTGCCAGGGTGGAGTGCACTTCCGATTGTTATCTGAGCATGAGTCAGTGCCTTTCTTGGGCAATTCAACCTTCAACTCTGCTTTTCCAGGGATTTTAATGTTTGCTTTAAAAATAAAAGCAAAATAAAATAAACGCTTCCAGCCCTGATATTTTGGTACTATTATATTTACTCCAGCTGAATCTTAACTTCATCAGAGTACAGTTCTTCCTGTGGGATTTAGTTAATGTTTGCAAAGCACTTGATTTATGAGGAACTGTTGAAAATTATATTCAGCGCTGCTATACAGCTGAGGGTCTGCTGTGCTTTCAGTATTATTGTTGTGAGGCCATTTCTTACCTCAAAGACCCTTTGACAATTTTCCTTCCCCCGTCCCCACAGTCTCACTTCCCAGTTTTCCCCAGCAGAGTTGTAGAACTTGCTTGGGAAGCAGTTGTATCACAGCATTATCAAGAAGACAAGCAGAGAATAAGTTTATTTTCCTGCACTTGGTGCTGGTTTGGTGACATCCTATTCGTTACACATCTGTGGTGTTTATTTTCCCTCTCAGGGTGCAGTGCTTTGTGTTCATTAATCCCAAATGTTTCCTGGTTGCCTCCAGTTCTCATTGCTCTCATCTCCTCGGGCTTCAGTACATGTTGTTTCTCTTCTCCTGTGGGCCTTTCAGTTGCAATGTCAACCCCAAATACTGTGGGACAATGCCAGAGAGACCTTATCCATCAGAGGCATCTCCTCATGACATGTGAAGGAGAAAGTTTGTATTTAGTTGATTTAGAAACCTCCAGCCACCATGAGTCTTGGCTTGGCTCCCAAGCTGTGAAGGGAAGGAAGATGGAGAGTTGGGGGAAGTACATGCTATTTCAAAAAAACCCTAAACGAAATCCCACACCTGGAAAAGTCAACCATCTTTCAGCATGAGGAGAGTGGTGACTATAGACGTTGGCAAGGATGTGGAGACCCAAAACAGGTTAATATAAGAGGTGAGTTGAAACAGACACCATGAAACTAATGTACTAACTGTTGTTTTTCCTCCTGTGGCAGGTGATGGACAGTTCAATGCCCCTGATTGGGGAGCATATAGAAGAGGACAGACAGCTTATAGCTGACCTGGTTGTTTCCAAAATGACTCAGCTTGTAGTCTGTGCCGGATCTACACCATCACCACTGAGGCCTTGGGTATGAGTGAATAGAGACCTTATGACCAAGTTACTTCCCTGAACTTCTTTCTTTCGCTCTCCTCGCTGACTGTGTCAGACAGTCAGACATCTCAGAGAGTTGAACAGCCCCATATGGGAGTGTATTGGGCAGACTGATTCCTGCTCTTCCAAAGGAGACTCTCAGGCTTCTTGAAGTGGGCACCCCTAAGGAACACATCTCTCTCCCTTACTCTCCTTCCAGATATATGTGACATCACACCAGTAGCATGTCCATGCATCTAGACATTCTGATTTGCTAAATTCATGGATTCACACTTAAGACAGGCATTTCTAGAGGTTTTTCTAATGGCCAACTTCATTTCTGTCTAACACCGTCCCCCAGGATCAGTTTCATTCCAGTTTTTGCATCCCTGTTCTGCTTTCAAGAACAGAAAGTGGGAATGTCCACCAAGACTTGTTCCATTCCTTTGCCATCTTCATCAGAGGGAGGCTTTACTAAGGCTGAACTCATACAAGAACCTGCAACTTTTGCATTTAAACTGACCTCTTAGCTCTTCTTGTGTACATCCATTTTGAGTATCAAATGCACCTAATTTTACTGCCACATTTCCCAGGGGCAGTTCTCTGTAAATGAAACACCCCAGAACATAACCTGAGTATCCAGGTGTACCTGCAGTCTCTAATGGGGAGCCAAGTGTGAAGGTTTGAGGACAACAAATCTGTACAGCAGAAGAGACAGGAGAGTAAAAGGGTTGAGGGACAAAACTGATTGCAACACACTGGTACAATTTTCATTTCCACTTGAGACAAAAAAATGGGAGAAGGCACTTTATGGTGCTCTGCCTTTGTCATATGAGAATCCACTCCTGCTAAGCCAGCTCCCAGCATGAAGGGTATTCAGGTATTCCAAGTTTTAGCTGGAGTGAAGGAGTAACCGTTTAATAGACCCTGGAAATGCTTTGAGGCAGGGAAAGTGATACAGAAGAGAGAGCATTTACAAAGTGTAATCAAGAAGTACCATCTGAAATAGCCAAGATATAGAGTGTATGAACTGAGAGCAAAGGGCAAGCCAGCAGAAACTGAGAACATGGACAGATGTGTCTGTTTTCCATGTCCTTAATATACTGATAGAGGATTGGATTGGATTACAGCAGACCTAAATTAGGGCCAAAACAAGAACAAAACAAATCTTGGAGGGATAGGATGTCAAATAGAATAGTCAAATAAGAGAAAGGGTCTTCAACAGGAATACAGCCTAGAAATACCTGTATATATAATCAAGAAAACTAAACCCACAAATACATTAACTGGAGTTTTACTATAGAGAAAGAGCTTGGTGCCACAAACATCACAAAAATTGCACACGCTACATTACTAACATAATGTTATAACAGTTAGAAGTGTCCAGAGAGAAATAGTTAAATATGAGGCTGGTGACATGCAGAACTAGAGCTACAGGTGAAGACTTTCACAGAAGGAATACAAAGAGCAATTCTGAGTATAAAGCAGCAGTACTGAATACACAGAAATATGAATCCTTGGACATCCTATGGGTATGTATAGAATACCTATGTGTACTATTGGACCTCTCTATATTAGTCTCTGGGTCGAGAAAAACTGAGAAATTATGAAATTCAGTGCACAGAATTGACAGAGATGGAAAAGTAACAAGTCACAACAATGTGAGACTTCAGCTATCAAGAACTAAGTCAAATACCACACTGGGACAGCAATTCAGAGGGAGGAAAAAACACCTTGACTTTGCCTTAAGAAATATCCAGGTACAAATTCAGAAAGGGAGTGTGTACCATTTGTCCAAGGGACAAATATGATATCAAAAAGTAAGGGTATGACACAAGCAGTGAGAAAATAAAATTAATCAACTCCCTAGCAGTAAAACTGTATAGATGCTATTTGAGAGAACACTGTTTTCCAGAATACATATATACATTTCTGATCTGCTCCTGAACCAAGAATGCGAGAAATAAACTTGTGGAGTTAAATGACAAAAAGGACATTAAAGACAAACAGGGGGGGAAAAAATCTTCCAAATTTGGAAATCTGACATTTAAAAAGACCTTTATGTAGCATCATGCAAACAATAAAAGGAAATGTAAAAAGGACAGAAATTAATTTTGAGGAGCAGATAGAGAAAAGAATGAAACAAGTTCTTTGAGTTCATCAGAAAATGGAACCCTACCAAACAGTTGGTGAGTTCTATGGGTCATCCAGAGGTAAGGGAGAAAAATAAAACAACAGTGACAGTGTTTCGACTCTAGTAAATGTAATTGCTGAAAGTGGGGAACTTCTTTACCTCATTATGGTTTTTCCTGATCGGAATGACACAGAAAATAATAAAAACAGTTACTAAATCAGTGATGACTGATATTTTAAAAAAATTATTAAGCCCCCAACTCCAGATGGCCACATCCAGTGAACTGAATTTGGGAAGTGACTAAGCTGCTAAAAAAACCTGTGCAATATCATTAGAAATAGTCACTGCTCCAGACAATTGGTGTACAGAAAATACAAAGTATGTGGTTTGAAAGCTGTAAGAATAATGTAGAAAAATTTAGACAAGTAAGTCATAGACTTTATGAATTATCTGAAATGATAATTTAAAGAAGAATACAGAAGAACAAATAAATCAGCAGAAACCACAGCTAAGGGCATTTACCACATTAATTTTTTGCGGAGAAGAAAAAATGCCCCATTAATTTCCTTTCGATTCTTTTCCTTTCATTTCTTTGGGAATTCTTTCATGAAGTGGTAGATAACAGGCAATCAGTGAAAATGATGTAGCTAGTCAAAAAGCCTTAGGCAAGGTAACAGACAAGCTATTAAAGAAAGTATGGAGGGGCTAAAAGGTAAAGTTTTATGGTGTAGCAGAAGGTGACCTCAGATAAAGACATAGATAGGAGAGATTTTAATTCTTGCAAACAGTTAACAGAGGGGATACTTCAAGACTACTGAGCCTGGCCATGTTGATAAATGGGTTGGTTGAGCCCAGGACAGGATAAGATGTTAATGACAAATTTGCTGTCATGGCTTCTACATGAAACCCAGTTTCATGGTTACACTGGGGTTCTTCCCTTGCCTCTCTGACCCACCACCAGACCTTCCCTTCACTGTGTCTCTTCCAAAGGCAGAAGACTTTGGGCTGGTCCTCAACCCTTCATCTCTCAACCTCAAAAACCTGTTTTGCCTTTATCTCTGAGATGCCTTGGTTGACTGTAGAGAAAGGCTGTAGAGATGAATATGAGATCCAATTCCTTTTCTTTGCCTGGTCTAATCAGGATGTCTCACAGCATTAGGACAGTAAATTTCCATCAATACCAAGGCAAGGTTTAGTTCCCAAGCTATGTAGGGCTAGAAGCCATGAATGGAAAATTCCCAGATTTTCCTTCCCGTCCATTTGCAAGTCCCAGACAAATAGTGCAAAAAAATGGACTGGCAACTTCATCACATCTTTGTTAGTCAGTTGAAACCAATTTCAATGTTTCCAACTATGAAACATTTCTTCCCATTTCCAGAATCACTTAGCTCATTCTCCTGACCTTTCAGGAGCCTTGAAGACCCTTTTATCGTGATGTTCTCCGTGTAAATAATCCAGCATGTACCAGCCTATCTGTCTCCAGCTTCCCCTGTTTTCATAAACAATTTTGTGCAATAGGCTTACTCAGGCTTTTGTTAACTTTGGACCAGCCCTTTGTGCAGCAGTTCTGTTTTGCTTAATCTGTTTATTAAAATATCTGTCAAAAAAACTAAACAGCAAGAGAGAAGAAAGAGCAGATGGCACCAAATTATTTGCATTAGTCAGGACCAGGGATGGCAGTGAAGAACATCTGACAGAGCTATGTATGTTCAGTCACCACAACAGCAAATGAAACTCTATATGGAAGACTGAAGGGTAAGCTAAGCTGGAGGTAGAGAGAGGGAGAGCATAAACAATGTGCAGAACTTTCAAGTGGCACCAGCAATTCCATTGGGAAATACTTTGTCACATACAGGCTAATGAAAACCATTGCTCAGCCTATGGTTGTGTTGACAAGGGAAAAGCAGGAAATTAGGATGCAGGAAAAATGAACTGGTGATGTATACAGAAAACCCAGATATTGCTTCATCTGGAAAAATGTAAGCAGACCCATCTCTGGCATCTGCAGGAGGAATTACAAAGCTGGGAAAGAGAAGTTGGTGATGAAAACAATTCGGGGCTTGGAAATACTCCCATGGAAGGACTGGAGGGATTCTAAAGTCTCTTGGCTTTAGAAAGGAGGTGAATGAGAGAGAGGGCAGTGAAGGTTTACAAAATAATGAATGGCCTAGCATGGGCAGGTTGTGAGAACTAGTCTCAAAACTCAGAACAAAGCAATGGAGATAAGAAATGGGAAAGACAGTGAGGCTGAAAGCTGAGCAAGACTCAAAGGGTCTGGATGTAAATATCTAAACAAAATTTCTGGAACTGTTGCAAAGATTTTGTGGAGCAGATAATAAGCTTCATGTTTCAGGGCTGAAGCAGGCCCTTGCTTATTAGCAATCAAGAGGAGACCCCTTAGGGCACAGAGATGATTACTCCATAGACATTTACATGGTTCATCCCTCCTTCCTTCGGAACATCTGTCGCTGGCAACTGTCCAAAATGGGAGATGGGACTAAGAGAACCCCTCAGGCCAGATACATTTGGTAATTCCTGATTGCCTAAAAAACATTCTAAACTGTAACTTCATTGTTATTCCCTGTGAGCAAACAACTTCTATGCTCTTTATTTATCACCTCTCCATTTTGGTCCCATGAGATTTTACCAGCCAGATGCTGCATGTGTGTGAGTGTGTATTTAAGGAACACTTCATGACTCTACAGTTCCTGTATTACCTCAGGGCTTCTCTTTGGGGACTCTGTATTAACTGGATTGGCTTTTTTTCCTCTAGCCTCCACAAGTTCAGCCTGTGTCAATGAAATCTCAGACTGGATCTCTGCTTGGACAACTCTCACAACCACGGCCTCCTCCACAAGGTACAGTTCTCTGATTCCTATGACAGTGATGACTCTGAGTCCTATCAGTTTGCCTTCTAAATTAAAGGAATCAGGATAAAGGTTTCACTCATCTTCCAATTCACTGACAAGCAGGGAGCAAATTCAGTGTACTATTAAAGCAGATGCTGTCATATTCCCCAGCAGCTCAGAAAGTGGGATGAAAACTTGATATAGATCCAGTTGATACCACTGGTAGGACTTGGCCCAGCCAAACAAGGCTGCTTGAACGGGAACAGGATTCTGGGAACAGAGTATATTGTGTTTGCACAAAGCTGTGGTGGCTACAAGTGTTAAGAAGTGATGGGAAGATGCTGGTGTTGTCAGGCTTGGAACAGACATCAATGTTGCAATGCCAGCATCCTTGATCCATCTGTCCAGGAGTTCCCATGGCAGCAAGAACATACACGCAGCTCCCCCTGACAGCAGAAGCAGGTTTGACTTATGTGGCTTGGACAGAACAAGAGGTTTGGCTTATTGTCCTGATGTACACTGAGGTGATGAAGCATACGGCTACCCCGTGGGTAGCCAGATCACGCCAAACGCTCAATTCACATAACTAATTAGACCCTCATTTTTGCCACCTTCCCTTCCTTTCTCCATTTCAACCTTTTACAAAATTAACACCCTCCTCTAATTATTTTTTTCTCATTGGTCAGAGTTTTGTTGCATCCAAAATTTAGCATTTCTCATACCAAACACATCTATGTAATCTTGGCATTCCATACTATTGACAGGAGCTGTTAGTAGGGGTACTACTCCCCATCTGTCTCCAGTACTCCCCTTCAATTCTTTGTAAAGCTTTTTCTCATATAACTCCCCTGACCACCTGTGAAATCCAGCCAGCCCTCACAACACTATCTGCAGCTTTTGTCAGTTTCTCACAGTATTATCTGTCACGTCCAGCAATTTCTCATGTCACGTCCAATTGTTTTCCACATCCTCTTCAGTTCTGAGAGTCTGCTACCAAAGCAACTGAAGCCACCTGGCGATGGTTCTGGAACAGAGGTATGGATAGTGATAGGATGGAGTGTCTCACATCAAACTGCTGGGCCTGTGAAGGGACTGCTGACCCAAATCAGCAGGGTCAGCTCACATTTCCCGCAGAGTTGGTTCTCCTGTGACTCTTCCTTCCCCAAGCAGGAAGTGCTCACCAAGGATAAGAAACACCAGATACACAAAGTGTAAAGCAGGTTGAAGTGACTTTCTTTGGGGAGAGTGGAGGGACTTCTGTAGTGCCAAAGAAGGTAGAGAAATGGACAACTCTAGAGAGGAGGGCATGACACCAATTTTAGGCCTGTAAAAGAGGGTTTGCTTTATTCTTCTCCATGAAGTTACTCTGAAGAGTCTCTCCTCTTAGCAAAACCCGTCCTCCCATAGAGATGTTCTGTGCTTGTTGCCCACCACACGCACTTCCTCACATTTATGTCTACACGTCCCTTTCAGGCGGACCACGCCAGCCACAAGCATCTCAGCCTCCACGAACAAACGCACCCCCACAGCAGCGGCTCTCTCCTCAAGGACAGCAGCCCCAGAGCCCCCAGTCCACTTCTCCTCAGCAGCAAAGGTCACCTGGATCTCCACAGCAAGTCCGATCAGCAACTGGGTCCTCTCCAGTCCAGGCCTCCAAGGCAGGCACGTTCCCTCCACAGCAGCCTAGGCCTCCTGCCCAAGGCCGGGCTCCCAGCCAGCCGAGCCCCACGGAAATGTCCAAGCAGCAAACCGCCCCACACCCACACCTGAAGTAAGTGCTCTGACAAACTGCTAGGATCTGTAGATATTAGAATAAGGCTGTCCAAAAAGCACCCTGAGCTGACATGAAGAACATATCACCTGTTGTCAGGCAGCAGTCCCCAGGGACAAAGGCCTACACAACTGTGAGTGACTTTAGAGGTAAATGTGTATCCTTTGGCGTAACAGGCCACCAGTGATCTGTTGTCAGGAAGAACAGGTTGTATTTGACATCACTAAGATTTCACACTCTTCCTCTTGTTCATGTGCTCACTGTTCATCGTGTGCTCTACCCTGGCCATATCAACACAGCCACTGCCTTCCCAGCAGGGTGTATACTCCTTACAGGCTGCAAACAGCACAGTATTGGCCAGAAAGCTCAAAAAGAGTTATTCCTTCACTGTTTCCTAAGTGCAGAAGCCACAAAGGTTCTTTTTGCATTTGGTAGCAAAAAGCCAGGAGAGAAGGGGGAAGTGGAAGTGGCCCTATTAATGCATATAAAATTCCAGATGGTGACTGTATAGGGAAGCACTCTTCTGGAGCAGAGCACACTGCTGAATTATTGTGGATCTTTGGTAGCAGCTTTTGCTGTCACCCTTTGTGGAGCATATCTAGCTGGCACCACAGCAGGAAAACTGATTTTAAAAAAGTCTGATGCTGACAAGAAATTAACACAAGCAAATTGGTATGAACAGGCCAGAACAAAATATAGGCTAGGAATAAGAAGACAATTTCTGAGAAGCAGAGGAGTGACGTTCTAGAACAGGCTTTCAGTGATGATGCTTACATCAGCAAAGCAAACTAAAAGAAGCGTACTTAAGGATCAAAATTTTGGTGCTAAGGATGCAGTCACCACACTATACATATTTCAGGTACTTTTTCCAGTCTGGTTTTGTGCTGGATATCTATCAATGACCATAAGAAACTAAGCATGGTAGCAGGGAAAATTGGGACATTTATTTCAAAAGCACAGTCCTGATCTGAACTTGAACACTAGGAGATACAAAGCCAGCAGGAGCAGTGTGGTCAACCCAAAGACCTGCATTAGAGAGTTGACAGAGCAGACAGGCCGGGCAGGGCAGGAAACAGCACACATTGTGGGGGATCTGGCTACCAACTTACCCAGCCTCTGGTGCTCTTGCAGCTGAAAGGCCAAGACCATCATTCCTGGTAAGGCTGATGAGAGACAGCTGACCCCTAATATTAATCCATTCTTCTGTATTAATAGTGAAATTACTTACGGGTTTCTCACAACAGCCTCACCAAACTGCATACGTCTAGTCAGATGTTTTCAGTAACACTTACCAGTATGGACTGAGCCACTTGGCCATGCCCAATTCTGTCCCACCTCCCCCATTCGTGGATGTCTTAGCCTATGGAGATTTTCTGCGCTAACCTCTCTTTTATCCTTGAATTTGTCTGTGTGATGAAACACAAAGCTTCGAATTCCCACCTTCTCCTGCTGAGTCTGAACTGTTTTCCCTTTTCAGCAAATCGCAGTCCCTGACAAACAGCTTCAGCATATCTGAGTCATCTCAGAGAGGAAATGCCACTGAAGATGAAGCAAAAGCTGAGACCATCCGCAACCTGAGGAAATCATTTGCTAGCCTGTTTTCTGATTAACAGTCCTGCAGCTGGATCTGTGCTTTTGTCAGCCCTCACTCTACATTATGTCATACCTGATGTCATCCTGGAACACACTCAGTGAACCCAGCGATTTACAACTAACACCTGGGTAAAGGGAATTTAGAAAACTACAGTTGTTTTAATACCAAGAAAATTTTCAAATAACGGTCTGAGAAGTGACTGTATAAAAGCGTCACTATTTCATTGGGTTTTGTGCATAATCAGAATCCCATCTGTTCAAAGGACTAAGTTGTAAAGTAAATTTTACTCTTGCTAGCCCCTGTGGAGTCAACACAGTTATGACAGTGCAAACTGGGTTTTATTTTGATTTGTTTATAGTCAATAGAATTGTTAACTTCTAATTACTGAATTATTAACTTCCAATTACTGAATTATTGTTTAGGTCAAGCTAAAAAAAAATAAGGCTTCTTTCAGAAACACATGTGCAAAGGCAGTCAAGAATAAGTATCCATTGACCAACAAAGTGAGTATGCCTGAGCACAGACATCCAGTGAACTGTGGAATTTCATGATACCAACTTCATAAGAAGTCACTTTTCACAGAAAAACTATGCTTAAGATAAATATGGTACCAGGCATCAGAAAGCACCAAAGATCACACAAGCAGGTCAGCCAGATGGACTGCTTGTTTGTTCCAGATCACTCTGCTCACAGCAGATAAAACACCTGTTTCATGCCTTGCATTTATGTCCCCTGCACTTGATTCCCAAGTTCTGAGAGAAAAATGTCACGTTCTAACCCCGCAGCCTTAGCTCAAAAATAACCTAAGAAATGGATCTTCCCACACAAAAAACTTATTCCCCTGCCCCTGAAAACACCAGACTTCACATCCACAGTTCACACAAATTCCAGACAAAACCCAGCTAAACTCCAAGCACTTTGGTGACTTGGTCACATCTGGCTGTGTATGTCCCTCAGGAATATATTTAATTAATAGCAGAGCTGATGAAGTGCACATAGTTGTGTGCTGAGTGTTCCATAATACTGAACGGACACAGAGATGGAGTGAAATCCTGTCTCCCACCTTGAATTCCCACTGACTTTGCTGGGGTGAATGCAAAATGAATACAAGGTGACAAACCTGCAACAGAACTGGAAAATTATGCTTCACAAATAAGATGACCTGGGTCCGTCCAGAGACACCAAGCCACAGGAGGGCATGTATGGGATTGTCCCAAGCAGGTAACAGTATTAGTTCTCCCTGACCACTCCCAAGAATGATCCTTCCAGAGAACACAGAGATGGATCTCTGCTGGTGTGCTATTCCTCTAAGCCTGCAGCACTAAACAAAGCTGTGTCTGTGCACATATACTGGAACTGAGACATGACAAAACCCACACAAACTATGCCCATGATTGAAAAAACTCACCCTGGGTAAATCCACATATTTATAGCTATTTATACCAGCTGAGAGCCTACCCCTTGCACCCTGGGAGGTCTGTTTTTAACACACCTAATGCAGGTGCCAGTCCTCATCCCACCTCAACATACAGCTTTGAGGCCAGACTTGGCTTTGTACTTCCCTTGGCAACTTCACCGTGATGATACTTGAAAATGCCCAGGGAGGTCAGTAAGTTAAAAAAATATTTGAGCCATGGCCCAGATCTTTGCTGCCACTTCAAGGAGATCCCCAAAGCAGCATTTGCCATCTTGGATCTTAGGACTCACATGTGGGAATAAAGCCAAACAAGGAAATCCTTCCTGCATAGCACCTGTAATGAACATCTAAATCCAATTAAGTTATCTGGACCTTGTATTACCCACCCCTGAGCAGGCCTTTGCACATTTAATGGCAAGTAACAGCATAGCTTTTCCAGATTGGAAGTCCCTCAATAGACTCATCTGGATCAATGATTTATACTTCAAGTTCAGTATTACAGAACCACCTGACTCTCTGATGGTTTGTCTTCTGTTTTGGTTTTTTTTTCCTCAGTTCTGGGTTGTCTTTCAGGGTTTGATAAGCAGTTTACAATGCAGCATCATAAATACATGTCATCATCTGAGGAAAAAAAACCCAGTCCCTGCTGTTTTGCAGTCTCCAGGAGCAATAAAAGAGAAATGGCCTTGAGCAAGCACTGTCCCACTGGCAAGGATAGCAGATTAACAGGCTTTACTATATGAAGAAGAGGTAATACAACCCTGGCAGGAGAGGATTTCCTTCTGTAACACTTCCCTCAGCATGGTTTATGCCTTTCCCTACTAAATGGTCACCAGAGATGCAGAAGCAGAAATGAAAGTTTACTGCAAGAATCCTCAATTGCTTTATCCCCTGAAACGGTACAATTCCCTTACCAACAAAACATATACAAAAAAGGAATGGTGCCTAGTACGACGTGGCCCCATAAATCGACAGCAGTTCATTGCTGAAAGTGCAACAGATGGGTCATTTGCTGAGGCTGCATTTGAACACAGCAGGGCTGTCCTCTGACAGACCACAGGAACAGGACAGCACCGTCAGCTTTGATACCCAGCAGATACTCAATCTCTTCTTTGCCTACAGCTCCCAGCTATCACCTTTCAAGAGGCAAGCAAATAGCATTGCATCTACCCTCCTCCTGGCTTTAAGTTGCAACATCAAATACAAACAACGGGCACTTGCAGCTTAATTTAGTTAGTCCTTAGTTCCTTAAAAAGCACCTTCAGTTCTATTCACAGAAGTGCTTTAAAACACCAAGTTGATTTCCCAAGTTAGAATAATGAAAATCTATGTTGTGTCCTGTAACTGTGCCAACAGTACAGTTCAAGTCTACAGCTGTAACGCTCACATACTAAATGTTGGGACTAGCAGGAGAGTCACAAATGTATCATTCCATCTTCAAGTTATTACCTTTGATGCTGGCATTCTACCCCAAAATCCCTACACTCTGAAAAAGAGGAGAGAATACAAGGGGTATTCTCCTTCTATACAAATGGGAAACTCAGGTATACCCAAGAGGCATTTAGGTACCTAAATATAGCAGCAGGGGCAGTAAGAAAACAACAGAAAAACTGTAGAGAGAAGTTACATTTAAATCACAGGGCACACAAGCCCCACACCACACCTTGGAATCTTTCTCACATAGATGTGAAAACTGAGCACCTGGTCAGAGCTTCTTTTGTCCTATTTGCTTTAATTTTCTTCACATGGAAGCCAGGAAACATGAGTAGGTTTGTGTTTGGATCCAACTCATTAAGTAGCTGGGACATAGCTACACCACCAACCATATCCAGCACCTGGAATATTAGTTTACATTTCACTGTTTAGCTACAAACTGAGGAACACCTTGACTTTCTTGTCATAGCTAACTGTGGTATTTAAAGAGAAATGGAACACACAATCCCAGGCAAGCTAAGATCCAGAAGAACAGCAGTCCTACTTGTAAATGCAGTGGTATTTTACCATCTTCTACTAGTCACAAGCAGGTATGGAAGACCTTACACCTTGTGTATGGCTCAGTTGCTTCATCTGGTTGACTTAAAGTTTCATGAATACGATAAAACAATACACAGAAAAGCCAAGGATAATAGTTCCTTACTTCCAAGTGACTCTTAGTAGCAATGTTTACAGTGCTGGAAACTGATGAACAGTACAGGTAAGGAATGCTCATTTTCAGGCATTTCATCTTTTGTGATTTCTCTTTTGCAGTTTACAACAGCAATGACACACACACTTGACTTAGGAGCTGGCAAATAAACAGAACAAGCAGCTAGTTTCCAAGTATTTCTTCAGTTTTGTCTTCTAATTTTATACTGTTGGTTCTGAGATACTCACTTTATACCCTGTTTTATGAATAACAGGAACTCCTCTTTAAGGAACTTTACAGTTCTGGATAAGTCAGGTTCCCTAATCTTTGGTTCACAATACCTTTACTACAATGTGAAGGACAACAAAAAAAATGAAGGAATATCTTCAGATCACTTAGTGGTGTACATGTAAAAGGGCTGAGTTCATTACTTCAAAAATCAAATGACAAAATCCAGGATAAACTGAACCTCTGGCATCAGCCTGGCAGAAGTATGACTTCGTGATTGTCTTCACAGCAAAGAGGGCCCAATTCCAGAGCAGCACACAGCTTGCCAGCAGGGCAAGCCCTGTGACTGTCATCAAGGCATTGGCAATGGGAGTACCACTGGCACCACAAAATTAACTTCTCACATGCATTACGTGATCACTGTTCCCAGAAATAGATTGGGAAAAAAAGGAAAAGGGTAAGTTATGAATTATTTTATCAGTTAAAGCAGTATAACCTTATCTGAATATTATTTATGCATTGCTGAAGCACTCATCACATGGACAAAATTATGCAAGACGAGTGCAGTGTAGATTTCCCTTTTCTTTTTTATAGTCGGTGGAATATAAAGAATTACTGTAAACTCTTAAGAGGTCTGATTATACATTTCACTTGTGAAAATTCTTTTGGAACAAGGCAGTTCAACCACTGAAGGCAAATGTTAAAAGTTAAGGCTAATCTTGGTAGTGAAGGAAAACTATTGCTGTGAAGTAGAAAAGGGAAGAAAGAAGCAATACAACTTTTGACAGCAAAATAAAGTGTTATATTTTACTTCCACTGGCAAAACTTCCTGACCTTACCGAAGTCAGCTGATTTTATACAAAACAAGAAGAACCACTGAAATATCACCTGAAAATGCACATAAGTATTACTGATTAAATAGCCTGTATTTAACAGGAAATGTCATTACATTTCCAGTTGAAATTTTAAAAAAGTTTTAGAAAATAATGTCAGTTGTCACAACAGTCATCAGTACCATTTACATTTATAGAAACACTGAGATCAATCGTCTTAAAAAATACATAAGAAATTAAAAGTTCTAGCAAAGTTTAGTCATTCCAGTCTTCCTTTAATTGAGCTCCAGCATCAGCCTGCAGGTCTCATCAGGAGACTTTTAACAGTGGTCTTGTTAGCTGCTCATTAGTTAATAAGACTTGAAAGGTGCTCATAACAGGCTATGATAACACATTTCCTTTTGGCAAGATATAGTCTCGTACTTAAGTAATGGAATTAAATGGAATTTACTGAAGTCAGAATTCATTCTGTTTCTCATGTTGTTGTGATCCCATTTCCATTGCAACCAAGTCAGCCTATTTAATTCTTTAAGTAAGTCAGAGAGGGAGAAAAAAACACATTTTCACACCACTTTTAGTTCAAACGGAGTAAATGCAGTCATGTACTACACATCCTTATTTGTAAAGTCAAGGAGAAAGTCAAAAGTTTTGCTTCTGATTCTTTGTAAAATTGCTCTGCTTCTGCTTAAGACTTCTGAGTTGCACCATAGCATGACTTTACTCAGTTGTTTGTAAAATTAAATAATTTGTGTTCTAATATTTCCATTGTAAGGAAAATCCCTTCGCTGTATTCTTTGTGCATTAAGTAACAATACAGAAACACCTTTTACCTAATAAAATATTAAAGGAAAAAGAAAACAACACCTTTAAAAATTTCCATGAATACACATCTACCGTAACAGCAGCAGTACCCTGTTCTATGTGGTACATGGTAACTTTTTTTGTTAATAAAGATCATTAATTAGCCGGGTAGATTTTAAACAAAATCTTTCAAACTGGCAATTTAGTAAAACTCTTCAAATAAGACAGACAAGTAGAGGGTTCATATTTAAAGCGCTCTTTATCTGATGCAGCAAGGATTTGGCCAGTATTCTGGTCTCTAAGTAGCACTTCACAGACAATTAAGGGAAAGGAGGGGGGCAAGCAGAACAAACTGCTCTAAGTCGTAGCTCTTTGAGGAACAGACCTTAAGTGCCAGGTGATACAGCACTACCAGACCACAAAACAAACCCAGCCTCTGTGGTTGGGACATTACCATGCACTCATGTTCTTGACACAATCTGAAGGCAGATATTAGTGCCTGGGATTTGCAATCTCCTGCAGTTAGAAAGCAAGCTCAGCAACTACAAAACTCCCTGCAGGAAAAAGCAGCGATCAAATGAACGCACGGCGAATGTCCATGGGGCGACCCCGGCTGGGTCGAGGTGAAAACCTGTCACTGGGACCAACTCGTCCTGGAAGTGTAGGGTTTGCTCCAGGCAGGGAGCCAATGGGGTCAAAATGTGGTCTGAATGGAGGAAACTGACCTGGTGCTTCTCCCTGGCCAGGAATGAGTGAGTTAATTGGGTCTCCAACATATGGAAGTGTTGGTCTCTCATCATATTCTCCCCCAATGATCATTGGGGGATAGATTGGATTTGATGGGAATGGGTTGGGTGGAAAGGGATTAGGATAGAATGGGTTGGGATGAAAGGGGATTGGATGAGGTATGGGGGGCAGAAGCATCATGTGCCTCCATCTCAGGGCCTCCTTCTTCTGTTTCAACTTTTTCTTGTATAGCTGCAGACAGAAAAAAAAAGGCATTTTAAAGCTAAGTGTTCCAGCTTCAACAACTGCATTCAGTTTTACAGCACTTCTCAAAAAATGGCTCCTCACCAGTCTGAAAACAACAGAGCAGCAATTCCCCTGCCCACCAAAGGCCAGGCACACCATCTTTGGAAGACCTCTAACACACAATTTGAGCATGCACCATGTAACTTGTTGATGCTCCTTTCCCCTAGACTGACCAACACGCACACACAGAAAACCACACTTTTAAGCTAAACTTTAACTCAAAGTTACTGCCTCCCAAAGTCTATGCTTAATTCTCAAACTAAGATTGATCTCAGAGAGATTATATAAAAAAGCCACCTACTTCTTTCCAGTCTGTGTCACGAGGCCTTGCAATAGGATCTACAAAGAGAAGCAAAATTAAGAAAAGCAACAGATCTTGTGCCACGGATACCTGCAGTATGTCAGAACTCAAAGAATAATCAAGATACAAAAAAACACTTTTGGTCAATACACCTTTTCATAAAGATAATGCATCTTAAAAAATAAAAAGCTCCAGGTCCATTTGATAGGCATAGCATCATCTCCAAATGTTATTAAATAACCAGAGAAATCCTAAAAACATTGTCCCTGCCTTTGCCTTCTGACAGCACTTCCCTTGATTACCCTTGTTTCTTCACTCTCTTGTGAGAAATTGAAGCAGGAATATATCTTCCTTCCACTTCCTAATATTTGCAGTTGCCAATACACCAAGGTAGCAAAGGAAACAGATTAAAACAAGGAAAGCCCGCACCACACAATGGGAAGAACCATGTGGAGCATCAGTAGTGGCTCAGAAGATTGCCAACAATTTTCCTTCACAGAAAACTGTGCATCCCCCTGAATCACACCTGACCAACTGTACTCATTAGTATCACAAAGAACTGCATTTACTCACAGTATTTAAACATCATTACTGGTTGCCTGAGGAACCTCTTATCAAAACCTGTCAGACCTAATCCCTCTGTTAACGTGAGAATGTAACCAGAAAAAGATGTGCCTCGACATTACCTCGGAAATCCCGCAGATACATAAACCTCCAGAGAAGCTGGTCATTGGAAGCTGTGTAGAGATCATGGCAAACAGCAGACAGAGAGATGAGGGAACGGACATCCAGAAGTCTGAAAATCCGAAGCTTGAGCTCAAGAGGAAGGACCACTAACCCAAACACATCTGGCAAGTTCAAAGCTACATAAAGAAGGAAGAAAGTTCAGAAAAAATAGAGTAAACTCGAAACCATTTAAGTGCTGCTTCTATCTCTAAAGACCTTAAAAGAAAGAAAAGAACATTATAATCTTTTCCTTACATCCTCTCCCTTTGATGCCTGAGTTACATCATTTTTCTGAGCAACTACTGTGATATGGCTCCTTGCAAAACAGATCTCTTGCAACTCTAACTACACTTATGAGGTGCGCAAAATAGGGCAAATGACACTTTATACTGAGCACTACGCCTAAGAAACATTCCACACACCAAAGTATGTTTATAGGCTACCAGGCTAAGGAATAGGTAAAGAAAAAAAAAGACCTGCCCAATTTCATAAGCCTGCAAAAAACAGAAATATAGGGCACATGACTCACATAAAATCTTCACGCACTGAAGTCTAGAGGGAATTTCACTGAATAGTCTTCAGAATACAAAGCTGAGACCTTTTATGGCAGTAACTATGCAGAGAAAGCCTGGCTTCCTAGTGCTTCACAAACACCAGCCTGGGTTACTTCCTACCATCCTTTTCAAGCCATCAATGATTATGGTAGAATAAAGGAAGCTACAGTGAAGCTGTAGTGAAGTTCCTAACAAGATCATTCCTGAGGTCAGACTTCCAAATATGATGCTAAACAAATTTTTCTGTTTTGATAAAGAAATAGATCAAAACTCCAGAACTACCACTACAAAATTATTGTAGTAGGATTTCCTCATCATTATGCATGGAAAACAGCCACTCCATTTCCATCTCTGAAGTGGGACTAGAGCAATCAAAAATTAAAACCAGAATTATATTAACATTTTCTGAGTTACAAACATCAATATAATTTCTTTAGCATGTATATACTACTTTATGCTTACTCTTTATACGCTTATCACTGAACAGCTGTTTCTAACACTTTTCCTTCAAGGCTTTAGATAGACCCTCTTCCTTCCATCCTCCAAAATTAAGTACCATCTCTAACTGCAAACATTTTCTCTCACCTTGTCGGGCAGCAGCCAGGAGAGAGTAAACCAGCTGGTCTTTAAAGAGACGGGATAATTTCTGAAGGTCTTTGTAAACACCTGCAACCTTCTCTATCAAAGAAGCGAGAGAAAAAGCTTAATTTCAAGAGATTATAATGCAAAAATTATATAAGAATTACAGTTTTCTTATTAGCACAACTTTAATCTGCTTGTGATCTTGATGGGAGCAGCTCTGCTGCTAGAGTGTAACTATCCTGCAACAAGTCAGCCACTGACAAACTAGAGACCAGTTCCATGGTCAGGCTAAGCTTTCCCTCTGGCCTTAAAAAGCATAATTAAGGGAAAGACTTGAGTTCTCTGGAAATAAACTGACTCTAAAGTTGTCAGAACTTCCTTTGTCAGATTTCAAAGCTCCTGCCTAACAAACCTATGTTCAAAGAGCCTGCAAGCTTCATTTCTCTGACAGAAGTATTTTTCCTTTCTCATCTCTGAAGAAAGAGGAGCTGGAAGACTTTACTGGTATATTGGACACATTTCAGCACTCAGTTCTTCTACAGCCTTTCAATTAGACTTGTACATCAGTGACTACACAGAACATAGGAAACTGAGTCAGCCTGGACTGCCAATAAAGCAGCTCATATCCTTCAGAGAACATAAGCGTGGTCAGGTCTGTGTTCACAAGGATCTACACTGATCTGCCCTTCTCCCTCACCTTAGTTTTCCCTCTAATTCTGCCACTCTGGAGAAACCTATGTGGTCAGCACATGTTTTCTGACAAAAAGGATTTAACAACTACAGTGCCACAACAAGAGTGTGGGTATCACCAACTTCGGAAGTCCTGAGCTGCCAGGCAGAAAGGGGATATCACCCAGCATTGCTGTCCCAGAGATTCACACATGCTTAGGACCTCATAAATAACATATGGACCAAAGGATAAACTGAGCTTTGCAAGGTTCTTTCCTTATACTGTTAATCCAAGAAATACAATTTGTGCTAACAACAAAGTGCAAGT
The DNA here is from genome assembly GCA_013397915.1 of Daphoenositta chrysoptera. Classification (NCBI taxonomy): domain Eukaryota; kingdom Metazoa; phylum Chordata; class Aves; order Passeriformes; genus Daphoenositta; species Daphoenositta chrysoptera. The sequence goes on along the minus strand of VZRO01004918.1, from coordinate 202,314 downwards.
AAATGGCTACACTTTGAACTCCTTTTACCACAAAGATATGACTAACCCAAATGGTAATCACATTTTTATTCTTTTTTGCTATTCTGCACCTATTTTTGTGTTCTACTAAAGCATATTCTTACCCACTGTGTCACTTCTTTACTTTTCAGTTTACTACTATGAGTATCATAGCTCAGACATACCTGGGTCCTGAAAGCAAACAAAGGATGATGGCAATAGTTGGATTCTCTTAACACTTTTAATCTCTTCGTTGATTTTTAATGTTGCTACAAATATAAGAAAGAAAGACATTTCAAAATTTAAAACCCAGAGAGACAACAAAGACGACTTCATTACTGAAGTAATACATAGTCTGAAAGTTTTAAGTCTTGCAAAGAATATAAAAGAAGCCAAAACATTGTAGCAGATGCAAATCTACTTCCTTCATGTCTGGCAATCTGTACCACAGTTCCTATGAAATGAGAAAACAAACATATTTCTACAATATTGTAATGAAAAGGCCAGCTGAATCTCCTAAGGATTAATCTGTTACAATAAGAGGGACAGAAACAGTTAACACAGAGACTGCAAATGCAAAGAGTATTCAGCATCAGGAAGGGGCATCTCCTGTACCTCAGCAACCCAAGTAATAAAGGTGCAGTTCAAAGCAGAGCACACAAAAGCACACCTAAGTTTTCTCTTCCTAAACAATGGTGATACTTAGGAATGTGCATCCAGGATAAAGATGTGACTGACTTACCATTAATAGCAATAAGATCTCCCAGAGGCACACAAGTCAAACCAGCAGAACCTTCTCCACAAAGGGGATGTGTGTACTGCAGCTTATAAACACCATTCCCTCTCCATTTCTCTGGCATAGACACTGCCTTGGCTTCTATCCCCTACAAATGCAAAGAGGTAACAAACACACTGTCATACTTTCGCACTGTACCAATACTGAGGGGTGAGAAAAGGATTAGAAGTTAGGAAATGGCAGAATGATGCTTGCATTTCAACTCTTAGGTCAACCCTAATGCACATTACAACACAGTGATTATGAATATGTCTGATTATACACTATTTTCCCCAAAACTAACAACAAATCAAAGTGAAGTTCAGTGATTTTTTTATCCTCATAGGAAAGGACGTTAAGTGAGCACTTGTACCTATTTCTTTGAGACACATCCTTCATTCTGTCATCCATTCCAGCATTCTGACAATTCCACACAAATAATTTACTGCACAAAAAAAAAAGTTCACCTTTTCTGTGAACTTACAGTATCTGACAGGGCTTTAAGAATCATAGTTTGAAGTTAATTAGAAAACCTGAGTCAACTAACAGGTTTGCTTTCAATTTCAGCATGAAAAGCCTCAGATGGACTATCAGAGATATTGATACAGATACAATGTAACGACAAGTAGATTCTTCCTTTCCTCTTCAATCTGCAGGGCAATCATCTTCCCTACCTCCAAGCCTGCTCACTGACATAAACTTCATTCCCAGTGGCAAATGTATTCTTTATATAATATTTCCAATTATGGGGATGCAATGAACATAGCAGATTTATTAAATTGGTATTGGTCAACCAAACACCCACATGTGCTTAGGCAGCCTCACTGCAAGAAAAAAGATGAGAATTTAAACACCTGCCCGAGACCAAGTCATTTTCTGCATGTTCAGCCACGTATTAGTAAACATAAAATGCAAATGTAAAGGGAAAAAGTGAATCCATACAATGTACAGATGTAGTGCAATAGGTGCTCGAGTATGATACCTCTATAGATTAGTAGAGCCAAAGCCAAACTTGATACTTAGTTGAGTATGGAATTAGAGACAGTGTTTTGGCAGACCTAGGCCTCGTTAAGCACCACTTGACAGGGTATCATTGAGATGACACTGACTCTTAAGGCAGTACTTTGGGGAAGTGCTACAATCTAAGCACATCTGCACATGCTCAATAGTGTAAGGCAGGAGCGGGAGGTTCAACTGGGTCCCAGTGAGGCTGAGGACCAAAAAAACCACAGATACAGGTCTCTTCTTCCACACCTAAAAGCTGCTCTAATCTTTAGCCTGAAGACTTTCTGTTCAGGGAAATTAGAGAAGCTGACCCTTCAGCAGCCTCTGCACACAACTGACATATACAAAGGCAGAAGCAGATCCTCAGATGCATCTTGTATATTCCACAGCTTCTGCACACTGACCGGGAAATTGCTGTTTGGTGGTGCACCTACCTACCTGAGGTACATAGCCTGTTTCCATCATGAGAAGATGAACCAGAACAATCAAGGCATCAGTGGCACTGGTACACTCAGCAGAAAGGTAGAGCATCTCTAAGGAATGGGGTATTTCACCATCAGCGGCTTCACTGCACAGCATGGGTTCAATGGGATAGGAACCTGTACCTTCTTCCAGGTCAGCATCTTCTGGGACCAATCCAGAAGGAAATTCTAGGCTGGATCCTGCCTTCAGGGGAAAGCAAAACATACATTTGGTCAGAAAATTACACCTCCATATACATCAACATTATACATCTGCTTATTCCAGCCTGATTTCCCATACAAGTTGTACAGATTCACTATACCTCCATTTTCGAGCACTCCAGATGGAGACTGGGATTATACATGTAGCCTTTGTATTTTTTAATCTTTAAAATGCAAACCCCTCATGAAAGAGTCTGTTAATTTACTGCATATACTAACTAAAAACAAAGTGATCATAATATATTAAACCTTCATCGGAATTTTTGCAACATACACAGGAATAATTTAATCACTGTAGTATCACCATTTATCTGAACTTAGCCAATATGCATGGCAAGTAACCAAAATGGTAACTTGGGCTGCCAACAAACACAATAGGCCTAAACAGCAGGGGGAGGGGGAAAATCAATCAATCGTGTGCACCTGCTGCCACTTGAGGACTGTGGCTTCACTGTAGCTTCCTTTATTCTACCAGAATCATAGCCTGTTATTAGTAACTGACAAAACTACACACAGACACATTATTTTTAAAAAGTAGAATGAAAACTGTAAGCAGATTTACCTAAGGGAAGGGTCAGGAAAGGGGGTAAAAAAAGGAGCCTGTGTTCAACAGTGTCTGTGGCATCTGCTCAGATCTAGAATCAGTTTCCTCAAGAAGATAGCACTGAGGCAGGTAAGAAACATAATCCTTACTTCCTTAAGTGTATGCTCCAGCAAAAACATTTACTCCTGTAAACCTGAAAAACTTTGGGCTCTCTGAATTAGCTTCTGTGCCACAGTAATATACAATGAATAGAGACAAATTTCCATTCAGATAACTGAATGCATATCAGACAAGTATAAGGAGCCAAATATTCTGAATAGATTCTCTCCTATGTAGTTCACCAACTGACACAACAGGATACCTTCATTTTTGCCATGTCCTGTACAGGAAAATTCTCATGTACTTACCCTCTCATCGTTCTCTTGAACTTCCACCTGAACCTTCTCATTGTTAGATTGCTCATTCTGCCCTTCTCCTTTTGGACTGTTGGCCTGAATTTTGTTGGGGGTCAAGGTGGACGGCTCATGACCATTCTGAAGTGGGGGAGCAGTAGAAGGAGGAGGTAGGCTGGGTTGTCCATCTGGCTCTTCTAGTAATAAGCAAATCAAATCACCAGAAACAATCCCGTATGAAGCTAAGGTCTTCTGATCCTCTGTGAGAGCATCTTTTCTGTTCAATGTTATTGAAAATATGGTATCAGAACTGCAAAATAATTAAAAAAAAAACACGTAAGGAAACATGGTTGGCTGCACCTGGATAGCCACACACTCAACGTGGCAATTGGTGCTATGGTTTAGTTGACCTAGTGGTGATTGGTCAAAGATGGACTTGATGATTTTGGAGGTCCTTTCCAACCTCAATGGTTCTATAATTCTACAGTTAGAAATGCATAGCGCATATTACAATAGTATTGTGCCATGGGGCTTAATCCATTACTAATTACCTATATGTTAAAGAAAGAGTGAGGGGAAAAAAGATTGTATGAAATTATTTCCCCCATGTTTCTTACCAAGTACATTTTAAGTTACTGTAGCTGCTTGGTAAATGAAATTTCATTTACAGATATTGCTCATGAAACAGTTATGAAGGAAAGCAAACAAGTGCCCTTCAAAACAGAAGATATCACAGCTAGGAAAACAAGCTCTAAATAAACTACTGCCTCAGATTATTTAAAAATAAATAGTGTTGAAGACTCAACCAACTTGCTTTCCCATCAAGCTAAACATTAATTTCAAAAATCAGGAGCCATCCTACAGAATGCTAGCTGCAAATGAGGGTAATAAGATAAGACGCTTCAGGGAAAAAAAAAAAA